>CM064579.1:30055028-30288937 GCA_032716605.1 Paralithodes platypus
TCTACTCTCTAGGCAACACTTAGTATTAATCACTTTTCACAGGTACTTCTTCCGTGTACTTCAAAAGCGTATAAATTCACTATTTACTTGTAGAGGGCACTCTGTAGTCTTCGATGTATAAGTTGGGCCGTGGTGGTTGTCTTGACGTGGCTAGTGGACAGTAGTTGTACTCGAACTCTTGGTGTTGGACCTTGAATAATACCTACCATATGCCAGTACATAGGTAGAGTAGAATCGAGCTAATGTAGAAGTTAACTCACTAACTGCTCTGGTCTTTATAAGAGTTTTGATGCAGAACTTTCAGAGTCTTGGTGTTGGGTCTTAAATATCGTATGCGAAATGCCAGTGCACCAGCAACACGTTATCGAACGAACGTAAGATAGTTGTTTTTAATGCAACTTATCTTAACTGTTCTGACCATTATAAGAGTCTTTCAGAACTGAGGGTGATGGGTATATTTTGTCCTTTTCTGAGATATTTCTATCTCGAAAGGACTCCTTGATGAGTACCGCTGAAGCTAGACGGTATTTTACAGAGCCCTAGTCTAATAATGTTTTGCCAATGCAAAAGACAATTAATAGACAGTTTGGTCTATTACGAATAGAGCGCTTGCCAGTGTACGCCTTCTCTATTCACAATAGCGCCGCGGTTATGGGTAAGAAAGCTATATTAGTTACATCCAGTGAAGTGTCTAATAATGGCTTACTTGTTGAACCCACAACAACAAACATTCTATTGAAGTAAACAAATCCGTACCAGTGTACCGAGAAGTTTATCCCAAGAGTATCAAGGGTGTCCAAGTTTTCCGTCTACCTTTTTCTCCAATGACAAATAAGAATAGCTTTCAAACTGAGTATCGATCTTAAGAAATGCTGCGATAGTCATACCTTTGGCTGAGTTGTTTTAGTTGATGTGTCTCGAGTTAATAAGCACACTGGTGTGAGGAGGACTTCCAGTGGTGTTTGTAGTAGTCCTTCTCGGCTTCCCGGTCATGGCGGCCGGTGGTGTGGCTGGGAGGTAAAGTGGCGCCTGGATTTATTATGTTTATGGTGCCTTTTCTTGTACCGCCTTTCCTTTCCATTTTTCTTATTCTTCTGGACTTCGGGATTGGTTATAGTGATGAATAGGGTTTTTCCTGGTGTTGGAGGACGTGTCATCTCGATGGTAGCGACTCGGGCATATCTGGTTGGACTGGAAGTTGTTTCCTTGTGGCTTGGAGGTGTGGTGGGCAAAGGGGAAGAAATGCTTGGTGATGGGGAATGTGTGGCGAGCTGTTTTCCGTTATTTCAATATATATATACATATAAATATATACCGGTATATATATATATATATATATATATATATATTATAGGTTTGAGTCCCAGAGGGAAGAGTGAAAACCTAATATTTAGTAGTGGCCCCGAAATCATTGACGATATGCCTATTAATATAATAGCCTCCTTTCAAGCATCCGCGGGTAGCCAGTTTGAAACTCCCGCCACAGAGAATAAGGAGTACTACATCGAGTGTAACGCTACTTCTCTTATGGAATCGTCTTATGATTGGGGTACAAACTACGAAAACACTTTGTAAAAAATAAAAGAGAAAAAATAAACTCAAAACTTGTTTTGCTATAGCTTTCCATCTCGTGGATTTCTTGTGCGTGGATTCTAGCCCAGACCGTGGCAACCGAGACGCCATTCTTCCTTCACTTAAGACATCAAACGAATGGGAAGGGGATGGAAGGGAGGGCCCTACATCGTCAATGATTTCGGGGCCACTACTAAATTATAGGTTTGATTCCCGGAGGGAAGTAAAGAAAACCTAATATTTAGTAGGGCCCCGTAATCATTGACGATATGCCTATTAGTATAATAGTCTCCCTTCAAACACCGCGCCGTCAGTTTTTAATCTACCGCGCGGGAGGACAGGGAGTACAACTTCATAAGTGCAACGCGTATTATCTTATGGAATCGTCATTATGATTGGGTACTCTACGAAAAAGCCTCGTAATGTTTTTTTTAAAAAATTAACTTAATAATTGTTATACTCAAGCTTCCCAACTACGTGGATTTCTTGCGAGTGGATTCCTGACGCTGGCCCTCTAGCGTCTAAACTTCCTTCACTGACATATCAAGATTCAACTAAAAAATCCAGCGAATGGGAAGGGGATGGCAGGGAGAGCACTAACATCGTCAATGAATACGCGGCCCTACTAAATGTTAGGTTTTCTTTACTTCCCTCCGGGAATCAAACCTATACTTTAATAGTGGCCCCTCCATCATTGACGATATGCCTGATATATAAGACTGGAGGGGGACATTCGTGACCAATATCAAAACCACCAATCCAAATACCATAGGTAACAAAGAATCCGTATAACAATATAAGTATTTTTATTGCTTTCATACAATAATATAAAAATATAAAAGAAGGTAAGCAGCGCATTACTTCGAAGAAGAGCTGCTTGTACATGACTAGACCTTCACTTGAGATCTATTGCATGTTATTGTATTCTTGTACTCTAGAACTCTAATCCTTAGGATCATGTTCTGACCTTAAAATTATTTGTACAATAAAATCTGTTTGTACATTTTTGTTAATACTATCTAGATACAACTATGATAGATTTCTTAAAATAAAATAAAAATATGATTAACTGTATAACCAGTTCTATTCATATTAACTGTATAACCAGTTCTATTCATATTAACTGTATAACCAGTTCTATTCATATTAACTGTATAACCAGTTCTATTCATATTAACTGTATAACCAGTTCTATTCATATTAACTGTATAACCAGTTCTATTCATATTAACTGTATAACCAGTTCTATTCATATTAACTGTATAACCAGTTCTATTCATATTAACTGTATAACCAGTTCTATTCATATTAACTGTATAACCAGTTCTATTCATATTAACTGTATAACCAGTTCTATTCATATTAACTGTATAACCAGTTCTATTCATATTAACTGTATAACCAGTTCTATTCATATTAACTGTATAACCAGTTCTATTCATATTAACTGTATAACCAGTTCTATTCATATTAACTGTATAACCAGTTCTATTCATATTAACTGTATAACCAGTTCTATTCATATCACAGCTCGTGATTTATCACAATCTCCGGCGGAGGGTTCTAGTGGGTCTTAGGGCTATTTTGCACCCCCCCCCCCCGTTTTCAACCGGAGAATAACATAAAAACAAATAGCACTTGGACCGCTAGACCCACTGCCATAATGCGACACAGGTCCGCTTTGGCTTGTCCAGGGCGACCGACAGGTATCGCGTAAGGAATGTGTGATTAGACGCCAACAACTGAGTGTCGGCTATGTCGTTAATGGAAAAATGTTGCATAAACCGGAGGGAGACAGCCCACTTTCTAATGTCGTGGGCTCTACCTATTATGCCAGGATTACTTTCCTTAATTACATCTACGAGTAAAGAAGCCAATTTCCTTCTTGTGACGCGATTACCTGTCCGGTTAACCCATAGGAAGCCTGGTTGTAGAGGTTGTGCAATCCTCATAAACTTAACTAAAGCTTTTACCGGGCATAAAATGTGATGCGAATGTCCATGTTTAAGCGCCGGGACTGAGAATTCTGAAAAAACGTGATCACAATGTTTGTTTTTGGCAATAAAAGTAGGAGACGGCGCGATCTGCACATGTTCGTGCAGTCTCCCAAACTTGAGACAATTTGGCTCGTTGCTCATCGCCGCCAGCTCTGACACTCTGTTACCTGTCGCCAAAGCCATAAGGAACACAGCCTTTTTTAATACCGATTCAAAATCCGGCGCATGGTTAAACTTGCGCGATTGAAGTAATTCTAACGCCTTGTCTAGCGACCAGGTAGGCATGAGCTGGCATGGTGGTGGGCGTAGTTTAAAACATGCTCTCATGAACCCTTTCTCCTCCGCCAGTGGTATGGAGAGACCAGTTAGGTCGAAAAAGGGGTTTCTAATGGCAGATAAGTGATTCTTTGAAGTAACAACTGAGAAGCGCTTCTGTTCAAACAAATAATCTAAGTATTTAAAATTTAAAGCCACTGAGGCATCAGATTGCCCTGTTTCTACTCTCCAGGTTGTGAATGTTTTCCAATGTGATTGGTACTGTCTCCTGGTTGACAGAGTATATGGATTCAGAAATTTACTAGTGACACTTTGCCCATACCGAGTTAGCCATTTTGCATTGTAAATGTCCATAAGGCAAAAGTTAGCGAGGTCTGAAGGTTGCCAATTGTCTCCAAGTGGAATGCAGAGACCGGGAGTGACACCGTGTTCCTGCACCACGTGAGTAATTGGTGATACCACACTTGAGCCGGCCACATTGGCGCGATCATCGAGACTATGCCCCAGTAACCACGTAGTTTGTGAACTACCCGACACATGAGTGACGCTTCTGGAGGCGGAAAAAGATAGATTGAATTCCACCTGTTCCAGTCCTCCAATAAGGCGTCTGGACCCCCCGCCAGAGTTCTTGCCCGGCGGGTCAGATAGAGGGGAAGTCTGTGATTCCCTTCCGCCGCAAATAAATCCACTTGTGGACGGTATGGCTCTGCAATCATCTTGTTGAAGACGTTTTGCTTGAGAGCCTATTCTACTAGGGTGCTCTGTCTCCGAGACAAGGCGTCCGCCCAGATGGTCGCTATCCCCGGGAGGTAAGATGCGTGGAGATGAATGCTCAGCGATTCGGCCAGAGCAAAAATCTGTTCCGATACTTCCATCAACTCTCGAGACCTCGTTGACCCTTGCTTTTGAATGCAGTGAACTGCAGTCAAGTTGTCCATTCTGAATGCAATTGACTTCCTGTGTAGGGAGGCGCCTTGAGCTTGAAGGAAAAATAATGGGACTAGAAGCTCTTGTTTGTTGATGTGACAAGTTACATCTTCTGACCAGAGACCCTGAGCTTGGTGACCTAGATTGGACTGATAACCCCAACCTATTACCCCTGAAGCGTCTGTGTCTACCCATACCGTAGGTGGAGGAGAAACCCATGTCATTATCGAGTACAATGTTTCGGTCTTTGCCCAGACCGATAGTAAGTTGTGAATTAATCGAGGAATCGGCCATAGTTTTCCCGCCGGCAAAAGTGGGAAAAATGTGTTGCCTTCCATGATTAATCTCTTGACTTTCAACCAGCCCAACTTCACAGTTAATTGGATCCAGTTGAGTGAACCGACTAGGGACTCCCACGATTTCCTTGTCGTATTCAGACTGAGGAGAAAAAGAAACAGATTCCTGCGAAATCTGTTGCGATTGCCCACACTCTGGGTAAGAGTCATATTGGCAGTGTTCCAAACGAGTCCTATCCACTGAATTTCTCTTGTGGGAACAAGGAGCGACTTTGCCAAGTTGACCTTGAACCCTAGAGTTTGTACATGATTTAATACTAGTTTGACATGAAATTGACATAACTCCTCTGACTCCGCCACTACTAGCCAGTCGTCTAGATACCACCACACCTTGATACCTTGGGCTAGCAAGGGCATGAGGGCCTGCCGGAATAAATTTTGTAAAGATTCTTGGTGCCCGACTGTTTACCCTGCTTGTGTCTGTGCTGAGTACCTCCCTGTTGTTGAGGAGGCTTTGGTTCTCGAAATGACTGTTTAGTCTGAGTAGGATGGGGCTTCCCGTTGCTCTTAGGTTTCGAGTAAGGTTTCTTAAAGGCCTCTTTCTTTGACTGGGAGGTACTCTGCTTCCACAAGTCTACCAAATTGAAAACAATACTCCATGTTTCCGGTGGAAGAAGTGGTGCAGTTAATACCGGTGAGAGAGTTACCCGGCGGGCTATATCCTCCGGCAACTTCTTTACCAAGTACACCCTTAAATCTTGTCTTGTTCTAACCGCCTCCATGACAGCTACTCTAATATCACCTAATGATTGAATAGAATTTTGTAGGAGGAGCCTGCGTGACAAATCCGTGGCTTTCCTCACATGTTGGTCTGATATGGCTGTTATAGTTCTCGTGAGTGACTGGGCGACCTGGCGACTGACGAGATATTGAGAGAACATTCTATACGCTTTATTGCGTAGCTTAAAGTCTCTGTCTAAGTGAGCCGGAGGGGGTGTGGCAAAAGGTTCATGCAGGTCGTAAAGTGATAGCTTGGGGGCCGCTAGGAATTCAAATAAAGCAGGTGACACGCCGCCTGCTTTGTTAACAGGTAACGAGAACCATGAATGAACTCCCTGTGGTACTTGATGGGAGGATTTAGTGATAATAGTAGATGCAAAAACCTGCGCCTCTAGTTCCCAGTCCACCCACGGACCTACACCTACCTGCCCCACCTGCAAGACTGGTGTGTTTGTCTGATCTAGTGCCGGGACTGTATCCAGTTTCGGCGTCAGTGCTTGTAGAGCTTTTATATCATTTATGCCGTCATTCTTAGACCATTCAGCAAACAGTTTTGCAGATGAGGCCGGAGGTATCGCCGGAGAGGCCGAATACACAAAGAAATCAGCGCCATAAACAGATGGGATGGCCTTAATGGTGACATCTGGTAACCTACCTTGGGCATCCTTAGCTCTTAATTTTCTACTCTTATTAACCTCAATGGTCCAATCACTAGGTACCGGAAGTTCCCCCGATACGGTAGCTTGTGCCAGGTGCGGTTTCTGAGGAATTGACTGAACCCATGAGCAATTCGGTCCATAAAGAAGAGGCATAGGGCCTCTCCTCTGTGGAGGCTTATCAAGAGGGGGAGGACTAACGTCTGTAATGACACAGACGTTAGTAGTAGTCAAGGAGGCCGGCACTGTCGTGCTACTAGCCGTGGCAGTTGCCGGAGTAACGTTAACCGAAGGCAAAGAGGAATGGGGATGTGAAACACCTGAGGGCTGTAACGGCCTTATCGTAGACTCAAGTGGGGGAACTACCGCTGTGCTAGTGGAAGGAGCTTGAGAAGAAGGAATCTGATATTGTTGTATTACTCTGTGGAGAATATCATGTAGTTCCTCAGTAGTTACACACTTACCGTGGGAACCCCGAGAGGACTGAGACCCACCTTCTGACTCTACTTAGACAATAATAGGTTGAGCTGAGGACAAATTTATGTTTTCCGGCTCCCCTGGTAGTTCTATCACTTCTGGTGTTGGCGGCCGGGGGTTAAATGGTTCCGGCGATGGCCACACCAAATCTGGGACTGACGAGGGTAGAATGTCTATTTGATCAATTTCCCTGTCCTGAACATTAGCTTGTGAAGGTACTGAGTGTCTCCAGATCCCCCGGCTTAGTGCCGTGGGTGGCTGGGAGTCCTGTATCACCTGAGAGTTATCAAAGATTTGAAATGAGCAAGACGGAGAACCCCTATACTGATCCGCTAACACTCTGTTAACCGGGGGACCTTTACATGGCACGTAACTTAACTTAGGAATGGCAAATGTAAACTCTTGTGGCTCACTCAATGATTGTTCATCCCTGTGACTAGACTCCATCCCCTCCGCTCCTATCTCCGAGCCGTCAGATTGGACGTTAGACGTTAAAGAGGTAGGAGTGGAGGGAGGTGGCCGCGACCCCGGTAATGGCTGGGGACGCGGTTGTGAAATAACTGTTCATGCACTTAATTAACTGGCGGTGGACGGCGTTGAGGAAGCAGAACCCTCCTTCCGGCGTTTCGCAGACCTTGAGGACTCAGCGGAAGAATGTCGGGATTGCTTTCTAGGAGATCTAGACCGTGATCTAGATTTGAGCTTCGGTGAAGGCGACCGTCTCCTCTTAGATCGGTCTGGAGGGGGGGGGGGGGGGGGGGTGTCGGCTCGGTGGTGTCACTTTCACTACTTGTCACTACCTGCTTGGATAGTACTTTAGATTTAATTTTGGGTTTGTCTGACTTCGCCAGAGCTGGCTTAACTAATGGAGATTTAATGACTAGGTGTTCCCAGGGCTCCTCGTCATCACAATGGAGAGCTTTATGAGCAGTGTCTTTCGCATAAGCGTTAAATGTTGACTTGATCTCTTTCAAGGCTGCTAAGCAAGACAAATCTCTCTTATCAAAAACCGCCGCTCGTAACTCAGAGCACACGGCACACCGTTTAGACACCCATAGTCCTCTTGAGCGATCAAGCCCCTTTACACACTTTATACATAAATCGTGGGCAAAAACTGGTAATAATGAGCAAGTGGGAGTAGAGCAAAGGTCAAAGCGAGGCATGATGGAGCTAGGGACCCCCCCCCTCCCTGCCGGAAGCGATTACTCCTCTGTTGCCGGAACTGCTACTACTAATGTGATGAGACTCTGGAAATAAAAAATTTCCAGGAATCAATGCTCATAAGGATAACCTGAGAGGTGTTAATACATCCTACCTCAAGTCCGCCGGAAAGTTAGTTATAGCCACTGCCAAGCTAACCTTCCGCTAGACCTGGTAGAAAGACCCCGGGTCTCTCCTTTTATCCCACACAATGAACTGCTTACCTGTGACTAAGTGTCACTGGCCCAAATGACCTTAAACATTGGACTATCCTTGACTATTAGCACTAGATGGATCGTTAATACGCTTCATGACTTGAGTCATGGTTAAGCTCACTTAACTGTTACGCCGTGCGATAGAAGTTACTGAATGAGACTATCGGTCAGGGCGAGTTCACTCGGCGGGCCGAGTTGACTCCCTTAAGAATCTTGCAAATTCCGCCGGAAGGTTAGTGGTTCAGCACACCACGCCGGGACATTTGGTTGGTTTCTTATCGTCTGAGACGAGAAAACGCCGGCTCTGCTGAGAAAGCCGCCGGAAAACGAACCAAAATTTTCAGATGTTAGGACTTATCTGGGAAAGTCCAAACCTCCGAAAACTTCACCACATTAGCGGGACGTCTCCCAAAAAACCCTGAAGCATGAAAGCACACATGCCAAACATAAATATATCTCGGGGATAATATTAGGCTTACACATATAGAGCTTAATTTATAATTCATAAATAACCCCTAGCCTATGTTGGAGACCCCTAATAAAGCTGACCATGAGATAACGACGAAACATCAAAGCGGCAGCAACTCGACTCTCCGAAGACCCAGCAGCAGCAGCACATGGAGAAGAGGCCCGCAGCAGGGGCCCAAGCGCAGATACGGACTCCAGAAGATTCCACACAACGTGTGGCAACCCTTGAACTGGAGCATCTGCTAGAATAAACTATGCAACTACCTCATAATGATGGCCTGAAGCATAAACTTGCGGAATGGTAGCCTCCTAAATAACTATCAAAAGCTAAAGGCGCAACACAACACATACAATAACAAACATGGCGCAATGATCCTGGGGACACGTAGGCACCTGTTACAATAGTACCCTAACTTACACACCTCCTGCGGACGTACCAATGGGGCAGTCTGTGCTAGCTAATCTAAAAACATGTTCAATACAACTCAGATGTATACGAATGAGCAAGGACTCACTAGAACTGATCGAACGAAGAATGAAGCCGGAGCACAGAGTAACCCACCCACACGTAGCGGATGCGGGAGGTGGAAGGTAATTTAGACGCTAGAGGGCCAGCGTCAGGAATCCACTCGCAAGAAATCCACGCAGTTGGGAAGCTTGAATATAACAATTATTAAGTTAATTTGTCTTTTTTATTTTTTACAAGTTTTTTTCGTAGAGTACCCAATCATAAAGACGATTCCATAAGAGAATACGCGTTGCACTTATGAAGTTGTACCCCTGTCCTCCCGCGCGGTAGATTCATAACTGGTGACGCGGCGTTTGAAGGGAGACTATTATACTAATAGGCATATCGTCAATGATGGAGGGGCCACTATTAAATATTAGGTTTTCATTCTTCCCTCCAGGACTCAAACCTATAATTTATTATTCGCCCCTCCATCATTGACGATATGCCTGATATCTCAAGACTGGAGGGGGACATTCGTAATAATATCAAACCACTAATAATACCATAGGTAGAGACAAAGAATCGCACAGCAAATTTGAGTTCTTTATTGTTTACATACAATATAATATACAAAATATAAAAGGATAGAAAGCAGTGTGTTACTTCGAAGAAGATCTGCTTTATACATATGATAAGATTCTCATCTCGAGATTCATAAAGTTGTTGTCAGGGAACAAAAATCTATTCCTGATCAACATATCTTTTGTCCTTAAACTTATTTGTACATGTTATATAATTTGTACATTTTGACTATATAGTTGCAACTATTATAGGTATCTTTACATAGAAAAATATTTTAGAGCTGTAAAACCAGCTCAACTTATAAAGTATCACAGCTCGTGAACTTATCACATCCTCCGGCGGAGGGGCTCTCAGGGTCTTGGGGCTTACCTGCAAACCCCCCCCCCCTTTTCTTTAAGATTAAACATAGTAAATAATAGCACAATGACTCATGAGACCCTCTGTCGTAAAGCTATACAGGCTAGCTTTGGTTTATCCAGGGCCACCGACAGGTATCGCGTCAGGAATGTATGATTTGAAGCCCACAAATTAGTGTTAGCTATGTCATCAATCGAATAATTTTATAAGAATCTAAGAGAGACAGCCCACTTTCTGATGTCATGGGCTCTGCCCACTATGCTGGGATTACTTTCCCTAATGACTTCTACGAGTAAGGAGGCCAATCTTCTTCTCGTGACGCGAGTATCTGTGTTGGTGACCCATAAGGCTCCTGGTTGTTGAGGTTTTGCTACCCTCATAAACTTTATTAAAGCCTGCACCGGGCACAAAATGTGATGCGTATGTCCGCGTTTAAGTGCCGGTACCGTAAATTCTGAAATTACATGATCACAGTGTTCTTTCTTAGCTACGAACGTGGGAGACGGAGCGATCCGTAAATGCTCATTTAATCTCCCAAACCTGAGGCAATTAGGTTCGTTGCTCATCGCCGCCAGCTCAGATACCCTGTTTCCTGTCGCCAAAGCCATAAGGAACACAGCCTTAATGATTCAAAGTCCGGCGCATTATTATATTTGCGCGAATGAAGCAAAGATAAAGCTTTGTCCAGCGACCAGGTAGGCATGAGCTGGGCGTAGTTTGAAACATGCTCTCATTAACCCTTTCTCCTCCTCCTGCGGTATGGTTAGACCGGTAAGGTCGTAAAAGGGGTTTCTAATGGCAGATAAGTGATTCTTTAGTGTAACTACAGAAAGGCGTTTTTGCTCAAACAAATAATCTAAATATTTAAAGACCAAAGCAACTGATGAGTCTGATTGCGCCGTTTTTACTATCCAGGTTGTAAACGATTTCCAATGAGATTGATATTGTCGCCTGGTAGACATACAGTAGTATACTGATTAAGAAATTTATTAGTCACACTCTCCCCGTACTGAGCTAGCCATTTGACATTTTGAATGTCTATAAGGCAAAAGTCAGCGAGGTCTCTAGGTTGCCAATTGTCTGAAAGTGGAAGTACGAGACCGGGAATGACACCGGGTTCTCGCACCACGTTTTCAACTGGTGGTACCACACCTGGGCCGGCCAATGTGGCGCGATCATCTAGACTAAGCCCCGGTAACCCCGTAGTTTGTGAACTACTGTACTTGACACATGAGTGAAGCGTCTGGAGGCGGAAAAACATAAATTGAATTCCATTTGTTCCAATCCTCCGACAATGCGTTTGGACCCCCCGATGCAGTTATTTTCCAGCTGGATAGATAGAGAGGGAGTCTGTGGTTTCCCTCGGACGCAAATAGATCCACTTGTGGACGGTATGGCTCTGCAATCATCTTGTTGAAGATGTTTTGCTTGAACGCCCATTCTACTACTGTGCTCTGTCTCCGGGACAGGGCGTCTGCCCAGACGTTCGCTACGCCTGGGAGGTAAGATGCATGAAGATGTATGCTCAACGTTTCGGCTAGAACAAAAATCTCTTCTGACAATTCCAGCAACTTGCGAGACCTCGTTGACCCTTGCTTTTGAATGCAGTGGACTGCATTCAATTTTTCCATCCGAAAGGCTATTGACTTTCCCTGTAAAGAAGAGCCGTGATTTTGGAGGAAAAATAAAGGGACTAGAAGTTCTTGTTTGTTTATATGAAAGTTCTCGTCTTTGGACCATAGACCTTGACCTTGGTGGCCTAGATTCGACTTATATCCCCAGCCTATCGTCCCTGAAGCATCTGTGTCTACCCATACCGTAGGTGGGGGAGAAACCCACGTCATTATTGAGTGCAATGTTTCCTTCCTTGTCCAGAACGACAGTAAGTTGTGAATTAATGGGGGGATAGGCCATAATTTTCCCTCTGGTAAGAGTGGGAAACATTTGTTGCCTTCCATGATTAATCTCTTTACTTTCAACTGGCCCAACTTTACAGTTAGTTGAATCCAGTTGAGAGAGAATCACTCATAACACGACGTCAGAAGATCCAAAACAGTGTAAAGTGTAAACAGGTAGCTCACATGAAGTGCATCTCTAAGAAGACCAACAGTGAAGAACGGGAATTCCTTTGCAATAAGTGTGCCTTGCATTCATTACCGAATATTAATGTAAATGATCCAAGTACTGTATTAACAACTCAGAATCCAGACAGGACACATTCAAAATCAAAGATGAATACAGAGTGTTCACCAACAAAGGGCTCCATCTTATCCACATTAACGCCAGATCAACAATGTACCATAAATTGTCAGAAATAAACTTGTTAGCTAATAAGGCCAAAGCTTCAATAATTGCAATCACAGAAACCTGGCTGGATTCAAGTATAAACGATGGTGAAATAAACATTCAAGGTTTCAACATGGTTAGGAATGATCGCAATAGGCATGGGGGAGGAGTATGTCTGTATGTAAAAAACAACCTCACACACACAACTAGGACTGACCTCCATGTAGAAAATCACGAAGCTCTGTGGATCGACCTACACCTGCCGAGGACAAGACCCATCACAATTGGGGTATGCTATAGGCCACCAGCCGACACACAATTCTTGACCAAATTTGAACGAACTTTGTCATCGCTAGACCCTCGGAATGAATCCATCATACTAGGGGATTTTAACCTGTGTTACAAACAACGAAATGATAGGCTTGTACGAGAATATAGGCATATACTGACAATGCACAATCACAAACAACTCATCACAACCCCCACACGTATCTCTGAGAACACTGCCACAATATTAGACCACATAAACTGTAACAGAGAGGACAAAATATCCTAATCAGGGGTTATACAGACTGGGATAAGTGATCACTTCGTCACATATTGCACACGGAAAACCACAAAAATTACCCTAGAGAATCACAAGATTATCAAAACAAGGTCACTCAGAAACTACAATAAGGAAACATTTCTGGACATTTTATGGAATACAGACTGGTCTCCAGTGTTTGGAAGTACAAACGTTAATGACGCAGGGGTTGGCTTCAGAACCATCATCACAAACATCCTAGACGAAATAGCTCCTCTGAAAGACATACGAATTAAAACAAGGTCAGACCCATGGATCAACAATGACATACTACACCATCTGGAACACAGAGACAATCTGTTAAAAAGGCTAGCGAAACATAGACAGGATCAAGGTCTGAAACATGAGTTCAACAGGGCCAGGAATAAACTAAGTAGGAAAATGAAATCAGCGAAAAATAATTATTTTCACAATAAGGCAGAGGAATATCAGAATAACCCAAAGAAACTATGGAGGCACCTAAAAAACAACAGGCTACAGCAACAAGACAAGGGATTCGTCTAACACTAATATTGCTCTCACCATTAATGATCAGGTTTGCCACGATAAACGACAAATTTCAACCTACTTCAACTCCTTGCACAGAACCTACCTCAACCTCTCAATAAATACACGACAACAACGGCCACCTTTCGTAATTTCTACAGAGATAAAGACATACACCCGAACACATTTAGATTGCAAAATGTTACACCAAAATACACTTTTGACGAGCTGTCTAACCTAAATGTACATAAGAGCATAGGACCAGACAAAATTCCTGCCAAATTTCTACGAGATGGAGCCATTGGTATAGCAGGTCCCCTAACCCACATCAACTTGTCAATTAACACCAACACAGTACCTGCTGAACTGAAGGAAGCTATTGTAACCCCTCTATTCAAGAAAGGAAATAAACTAGAAGTTGGCAACTACAGACCAGTTAGCATATTATGTATTGTATCTAAAATCCTTGAAAGAGCGGTATACACCCAAATTGAACACTACCTCAAACAAAATGATCTATTCTATAAGTTTCAATCAGGTTTCAGATGCATGTACTCGACAGACTCCTGTCTCATCCACTTAACGGATCACATTCGTAAAGAAATGTCTAAAGGTAACTACACCGGTATGGTTCTTCTTGATCTACAAAAAGCGTTTGACACAGTAGACCATGATATCCTATGTAATAAACTACAAGCTATGGGCATAGGGTCTGTGAACTGGTTTAAATCTTATCTTAGTGGTAGAACACAAAGAGTCAAAATTGATGATAATATATCTGATCCTATGCCAATTAACTGTGGGGTCCCGCAGGGAAGCATCCTTGGTCCCTTACTCTTTCTCTGTTATGTGAACGACATGGAACTGAGCGTCTCATGTAAATGATTACTGTATGCAGACGACAGCGTGCTTCTGGTTTCAGGAAAAGACCCAATAAGTATTGCCGCTTCACTTTCCAAAGAACTAGCATCATGTAGTGAATGGCTAGTGGACAATAGACTATCTCTTCACCTGGGCAAGACGGAAGCCATCTTATGTGGAACAAAACGCAAACTGAAAGACATTGTGGGCTTCTCGGTCAACTGTAATGATATTCCTATAACAACAGTGTCACAAGTTAAATATCTCGGACTGAAACTGGACGCGAGTTTGTCAGGTGAAACAATTTTGGAATCTATCCTGAGTAAGTGTAGAGCACGTATAAAATACCTGTATAGACAGGTGGGATGCTTTCCCGCGGCGACCAAAAAGACCCTCTGCCAAGCGCTTGTTCAATGTCATTTTGACTATTCTGTGTCATCCTGGTACTCTGCATCATCTAAATCAGCACAGCACAAACTTCAGGTCACTCAAAATAAAATGGTTAGGTTCATGCTGAACCTAGGACCCAGATCACATGTTGGCCAGGAACAACTTCAGTCACTAGGTATGCTCAATGTCTCTGACAGGGCCAAACAAATCAGGCTAACTAATGCCTTCAAAATTTTCTATGACACAGCTCCAGAGTATCTAAAGAATGATTTTGTTAAAGCAAATGAGAGGAGTGGACATAATACAAGAAACATGATGTTTAATTTTAAGGTCCCGAGAATCCAAGGACAGGGTAAGCAAACATTCTTCTTCACTGCCATCAAAGACTGGAACGACCTACCCCAGTCAGTCCGTGAAAAGAGAACACTGTATTCCTTCAAACGTAGCCTGAAGGAACACCTGAACCGGACAGCTGCGAGAAGGGAGCACCAAGCTTATGTCTACTACTAAATACGACATAAGAGATAGACAAACCAAACTGAAATTATTACTGATTACGGATTACTGATATTTACTATAGGATGTAAGGTATCTTAAAATAACCCCCTAGAAATACTTTCTCTAAAGTATCTATTTCTTTATCCTCCCCTTTTCCCCAGCTAACCTAATCCCACAAGGACCCCAATGGAAATACGCCTAACGGCCTTATTGGGCTATCCTTAGTTGGAATTATGCAAGGCTGGTACATGTCATATTTATAACAAACTATGTGGTACCAACCCTGTAAATTGCTAACTAAATAAATATTATTATTATTATTATTAGAACCGACCAGGGACTCCCACGTCTTCCTCGTCGTGTTCAGACTATGGAGAAACGCGAACAATTTCCTGCAAAATCTGTCTCGGTTGTCCACACTCTGACTGAGAGTAAGGTTGGCTGTGTCCCAGACCAGCCCTATCCACTGAATTACCTGTGTGGGAACAAGGTTCGACTTTACCAGGTTGACCTTGAACCCTAAGGTTTGTACATGATTTATTACTTGATTGACATGGATACGGCATAAACTCTCTGACTCTGCCACTGCTAGCCAGTCGTCTAGGTACCATAACACCTTGATCCCCTGAGCTAACATTGGCATAAGTGCCTGCCGGACTAATTTTGTGAATATTCTTGGTGCCAAATTTAAACCGAAAGGCATTCTCTGAAAGACATAAGTCTCTTGCTTTATCCTCAAGGCGAGGAATTTTTTAAACCTCCTGTTTATCGGGACATGCCAATAGGCGTCGGTCAGGTCTAGTGAATACATCCAGCCTAGCGGCGGGAGGGTGAGTCTGATTTGATTCACTGTGAGCATCCTGAAGATTGAATTGTGAATGTAAGTGTTCAGATATGAGAGATCTACTACTGATCGCATCTGCACACTGTCCCTCTTTGGCACAAGAAATAGTCTGGACGTGAAAACATGGCAAGTTGAATCTACCGGGACAATGACATGCTTGGTGATCATTTCCTGGGCTAGTGACTCCACCTCTAAAGAAACATGGTTGACTTCTAGAGCTTGACGTAAACGAGGTCGCCGGAGCCACCACCAGGTGATTCCCTTGCGTGCCACTGTCCGAGCCCATGTTCGCTGGGGCCAGGCCTTGTGACATGCTTGAAACGACCCCGTCACTAGACTGGGGTCTACCCTCGAATCCAATTCGTCTGCGATAGGCCCCGGGAGAGAGAGAGTTTGATTGACTAGTTTTTTGTTGGTGCTGGGGTAGAGGTAGACGGCTGGCTAGGTTTGGCAGATGACGTTCCCTGATTTGGCTTATGTTGTGACTTATTCTTGTTCCACTTACCTTGAGGTTTACATTGTTTCTGCTTTTGCTGAGTACCTCCCTGCTGTGGGGAAGGCCGGGAATCCTAAAAGGACTGTTTAGCATTGTTATCATAAGGCTTACCTCCAGTCTTTTGTTTGGAGTATGGTTTCTTGAACGAGTCCTTCTTAGGCTGGGAGGTACTCTGCGTCAAGCTGCCTACCAAATTGTAAACTACTCTCCATGTATCTAAATTTAAGAGAGAGGCAGTTAAGACAGGGGAAAGAGTCACCCGGCAACCAATGTCTTCCGGTAATTTCTTCACCATAAACACCCTCAAGTCCTGGCGTGCTCGAACAGCCTCAATTAAGGCTATTCTGATGTCACCTAGGGACTGGATTGAATTTTGTAAAAGTAGCCGCCGTGACAACTCCGTGGCTTGTCTTACATTTTGATTTTCAATAGCTGAAATAGTCCGTGTGAGGGACTGGGCTATTTGGCGACTTACAATATATTGGGAAAAAAGTCTATTGGCTTTGTTTCTTAGTTTAAAATCTCTATCCAAGTGAGCAGGGGGAGGAGTAGAGAAAGGTTCCCTTAACTCATAGAGAGCAAGTTTGGGGGCCGAAAGAAAATCAATGAGAGCTTGGGACACCCCTCCCACCTTATTTATGGGGAGTGAGAACCAAGAGTGGGTTTCCTGAGAAATTTGGTGGGAGGATTTAGTTGTAATGGTAGCTGCAAACTGTTGCACCTCAGCTTCCCAGTCCCCCCACGGATCCACACCTACCTGCCCTACCTGCAAGAATGTACTGTGTGTTTGATCTAGCGCCGGAATTGTGTCCAATTCCGGCATCAATGCGTTTAGAGCTTTCATATCCTTGACGCCGTAAGATTTTGTCCAGTCGGCAAAAAGTCTTGCAGATGAGGCCGGGGGCAAAGCCGGAGTTGACGAATACACAAAGAAATCAGGGGTATAGCCTTAATAGTATAACATCCAACAACCTTACCTGCATATCCTTTGCCCTCAGTTTCTTGCTTTTGCTAACCTCTATGGTCCAATCACTCAGAACCGGAATCTCCCCCGATATTGTCGTCTGTGCCATGTGAACGT
Source organism: Paralithodes platypus (assembly GCA_032716605.1). NCBI lineage: Eukaryota > Metazoa > Arthropoda > Malacostraca > Decapoda > Lithodidae > Paralithodes > Paralithodes platypus. Next base: position 30,072,811 of record CM064579.1, read on the forward strand.
TCTTGGCTATAGCCGGAACCCATGAACAGTCAGGCCCGTATAGAAGTGCCATAGGGCCTTTTCTATGAGGAATTTTGTCTAGGGGAGGAGGTGTAATATCCGTGATAACTCGAACATTTGTAGTTGTCAAGGCGGCGGACGTTGTGTCACTTGCCGTGGTGGACGTTTGATTGATGTTAAGAGGGGGCATGGCAGTATTGGGAGGCTGAAATCCGGTAGGTTGTAAGGGCCTCACTGTCGATTCAATTGGGGAGCTACCGGCGCCGGAGTTGGCGGGACCTGAGAACTAGGGATATGATACTGTCTCATTACTTTATACAAGATATCATTAAGGTCATCTGTTGTCACATATTTAATCTGAGATCCCCGAGAAGACTCTGAACCCGCCTCAGAGCCTTCTTCGTTCACTGGTTGTCCTGAGGATATTTCAAGATCTTCTAAATCCTCCGGGACTTCCCCAACCTCCGGCACTTCCTCAACCTCAGGCGTTCCCTGCCTTTGTATTACTACCGGCTCATTCAAAGGCCACACTAAGTCCGGGACTGAGGAGGGAATATTATCATTACCCCTCTGTCTGTCTTGGCCCTGAAGCCTAGCCTGTGCCTGTGGTGGCTCCGACTGTCTCCATACACTTCTGTTAAGCACGGCGGGAGGTTGGGAGTCCGGTATAATACTAGGCTGAGAATTGTCATAATGCTGAACAGTACATAGTGTATAACCCCCTATATTGTTCCGCCAGCACCCGCTGTGACACTATCGGTGGTTCCGTACGTGGCGCGGAAAGATTTACCTTAGGTATAGCAAAGATTGTATTTTGTGGTTCACTAATAGTGTCTTTAAGCTCTTCCCTGGGATTCGACTCAGTCTCCTCAGTCCCCGCCTCCGAGTTTCCTGATTGGACAGACACGGAGGCAGAGGCGGAGGAAAGTGGCCGCGGAGCCGGCGTAGGCTGGCGCCGCGACAGCGTCTCATCCTTGCGGGAACTTTTATGTCCACGCACTGATATCGGGGTCGATGTCACAGAGTCTTCCCGCCTTCTTTTACTAGACTTCGCCGCTGATTCTACTGAAGACTGGCGATCTCGTCTATGAGGCGATCTCGACCTGGACCTGGACTTGGTCCTCGGTGAAGGAGATCGTCCTCGTTTGCGGCGGTCGGGGGGGGGGTTGCCTCGTCGCTGTCGATACACTCGCTACTAACTAATTTTTTAGACAAAGCTTTAGTTTTAGTTTTCGATTTGGGAGTCGACCTAGCTGACGTTGCTTTTAACATTGGATATTTAATCACTAGGTGTTCCCAAAGTGCTTCGTCATCACAAATTAATGACTTATGGGCCACATCTTTTGCATAGACATTAAAGATAGTCTTAATCTCTTAAAGGGCTACAAGGCACGAATGATCCCTCTTCTCAAACACGTTTGACGGGAGTTCTGAACAAACAGCGCACTTCTTCGATATCCAAAGTCCCCTAGATCTGTCGAGGTACTTTACACATCTGATGCAATGTTTATGAGCAAAAACCGGGAGAAGAGGGCAGTTAGTTGTAGCGCACAGAGTAAACAGAGGCATGATGGAGCGATAAAAAAAACCCACCGTGATCGGCTCCCTCACCTGTTGCCTGAGCTGCTACTGGAGTGATGAAATCTGGAAATTAGAACATTTCCAGGAATCAATGCTCATAAAGATAACCTGAGAGGTGTTAACACATCCTATCCTCCAAGTCCGCCGGAAAAATAGCTATAGCCCACTGCTACTCTAACCTTCCGCTTTACTTGTCTTAGGAAAACTTAATTTCCTCTTGAACTGCTTACCTGTGACAAAGTGCCACTGGCCCAATTAATCCGTAGTAACTATCTATTGACTATGATCTGGATACCGCACACACACTATACACATTGCAACAGTGAGAAATACGATGAATGAATGAGTGATAGACTGTTTACTGACTCATGACGGGAGTGTGTGTCAGGGGAGCGCAAGCCACAACTCACACACCTCACGTCCATATCAGTATACCGAGAAGAAGTGACATTATGACAAGTTGAAGTTTTGACTGAATGACATGATAAATTGACCGCCATGTCACTGACGATTTGACATGTGTTAGAAAACACACAATGTCCAGGAAAGCTCATTGTATGAGTCATAATTAGCAAATTGAATTTCTCTCGCTAGACATGCGGAAAAAAAATATGACCGTGAAACAAAATATATAGATGATTGATATTCACTGTACACACCTTTAAATACACTTTGATGAGCTTAGGAGAGACGATTTTCTTGAGCTCAACACAGTGAGGAGTGAAGTGGTATTGAGTCAGGTCAGGGATGAGTGTTGAGGTATCAGCACACGCTGAGTCTGCTCTGCTGACGAAGTCTCTCTCCCACCCAGCCGTCACACTCAGGTTACGTCACCGCTTGTAGTCGTCACCGTCACATGCCCACTCAGAAACTGGTAGATAATGGTAGATCAATGGTAGAAACTCGGTGTGTTGAAGTGATAAATTGAACAGGAACAGGTTGAAGAACTGCTAGATGAACTGGATAAAATATGATCGAGTGGTATAAACTTGTTGTGTTGAAGAGATCGTATCGAACAGGAAACTCAGGAAACAATGGAGAAACTGGATTATTGGTAGTGTGTAGACTGGAATTCTTCGAAGGAACGTGGTGTAGTCGCCTCAATTAACAATGCATGTTTTATAAAGGACCGCCGCTTTGCCACCATATGTTACGAATGACTTTTGACAGTCACTGTAAGTATGGGTTAAGAGTAGGAAGACGTTTTAAGATACGCTCCTATGTTATCTTATAAGGGTTAAGTATTACTCTTAGTAAGGATGACTTAAGGTGTCGATGCCCTTAGGAGTTAATATATTATGTTTTAGTTATAGGTTGATTGTAGATTAAGGTGTCGATGTCCTTAGGAGTTAATATATTATGTTTTAGTTATAGGTTGATTGTAGATTAAGGTGTCGATGTCCTTAGGAGTTAATATATTATGTTTTAGTTATAGGTTGATTGTAGATTAAGGTGTCGATGTCCTTAGGAGTTAATATATTATGTTTTAGTTATAGGTTGATTGTAGATTAAGGTGTCGATGTCCTTAGGAGTTAATATATTATGTTTTAGTTATAGGTTGATTGTAGATTAAGGTGTCGATGTCCTTAGGAGTTAATATATTATGTTTTAGTTATAGGTTGATTGTAGATTGAATTGTAGGTAGATCTCAGCTCTCGTTCCACTGCTCGATGATGATCATTTTATTAGGTAGATATATAGTAATGCCGCCACCATCCCACTTATACCTTACACAAATTATATATATAGGCAATGGGGAAAAGGAAAGAATGTTTGGTATAAACAAAACACTTTGATATTTATTCAAGTAACAACAGCTAGAAATGTTTTTGGCTAACACGTTTTTTGAGCATCATAATATACATAGATATATATGGCACAGAGTGACAGAGGTGAAGGTGTACAACTGAATATACAGTAGTGTATAGAAGTACTAAATATATAAGTAAAAGAGGATTTCCTATATTGAGAGGAATCTCTGGGCTATGTTCTCGTGCCCGTGGTTAAAGTCTATCTGAATTCTCAATACCTCTCTCCACCTCACACCTCCACTGGTCACCTCGAAACACCTCTACAACACGTGATCGTCATTGGTCATACGATCAGATGCTTGGGCGACATCAAGGTTCCAGAGTAAGCTTTATTTGTGTGGGAAAGGAACCTGAGTCAATGGTTTTAGAAGGGGGAAGTTACAAAGAGTTACAATGAATACCCCCTCAGAATGTATAGCTACCTGCATTAGATCATTCATAGTAGGTATACTTTCTTAAAATTATATAAGAGATGGTTATAATGATTGCATAGTAAATAGTATAATTGTGAGATGTAATAGAAATAACCCCCTTAGACTGTTGCGCCGGGCGAGGAAAGTCATGCCGTGCTAGGCTATCGGTTTGGGCGAGTTCGCTCAGCGGGCCGAGATTGCTCCCTTAAGAATTTGCATTTCCGCCGGGAGGTTCGTGGTACTGCACACCACGCCGGGATTTTTTGGCTCAGTCCTTTCGCCTACGAGGTGAGGTTAGGTGTCAGTACGTAGAAAGATCGCCGGAAGGCAACGAGCCAAAAACATTGGAAGGGTTGACTTATAATTATGTGAAAGTCAGACTCCCCCCAAAACACCCCCACACCACCATCAGGATGTCTCCTGACTCCCTGTTTACATATTAAATATACATACACATATAAACGAGGGAAATATCTTAGGGCTATAATAGTATAATAATAATATTTATTATAAATATCAACAGTTATGCGAGAAGTATTTAGAGAAGCATAAGGAGATATTTTGGGCTTTTATGGACTTGGAAAAAGCGTATGATCGTGTGGACCGTGAAGCAATATGGAAGGTGTTAAGGATTTATGAAATAGGAGGAAATTTGTTAGAAACAGTTAAGAGTTTTTATGAAGGGAGCAGAGCATGTGTGAGAGTAGGAAATGGTGAGTTGAGTGAATGGTTTGAGGTAAAGGTAGGTTTGCGACAGGGTTGTGTAATGTCACCATGGCTGTTTAATATGTTTATGGATGGTGTGGTGAGGGAGGTGAAAAGGAGAACTATGGGAAGAGGATTGGGTTTAGTAGGAAAGAATGGTAGAGATTGGGAGTTGAATCAGTTGCTGTTCGCTGATGACACAGCATTGGTGGCGGATTCTGATGAGAAACTGCAGCGGGTAGTCAAAGAGTTTGGTGTGGTTTGTGGAAGGAGGAAACTGAAGGTGAACGTCAATAAAAGTAAAGTAATGGTGTGTAATAGGGGAGAGCATAGGGTGAATCTAGATGTGAGGCTGGATGGGGAAATATTGGAACAAGTAGAGTGTTTTAAATATCTAGGAGGAACGATAAGCAGGAGTGGAGGTATAGAAATGGAGGTAAAACAGAGAGTGAGTGAAGGAAGGAAGGTTTTCGGAACAATGGGAAGTATGTGGAAGACGAGAAATCTCGGAGTGAAAGTAAAAAGTGCACTCTATCAAGGAATTGTTGTGCCAACAGTGATGTATGGGGCTGAGACATGGGCTCTGAAGAAAAAGGAGAAAAGAGGGCTGGATGTGATGGAGATGAGCTGCTTGAGGAGTATGTGTGGAGTTACTCATAGAGACAGATTGAGGAATGAAGAGATACGTAGGAGAGTGGGGCATCAGGAACATTTGTCAGTCAGAGTGGACAGAAGGGTGCTGAGCTGGTATGGTCACGTTGAACGAATGGGAGATGAAAGGCTTACAAAAAAATATGTGAGTCAGGTACAAGGGGAGATAGAAGGGCAGGAAGACCCCCATTGAGATGGAGAGACTGTGTAAGAAAAGCTTTGGATGATAGAGGAATGACTATAGATCAGGCAGGGGAAGTTGTGGTGGACAGGAGTGAATGGAGAATGCTTGTGAATAGTTGAGTGAACACGTGGTCATTTGGAGTAAGGGGTCGGGTGCAAGTTGGACTAGGTAATAGTCCATCAGGCGTCTGGCCCGGGGAGACGATTAATATGAAGGGTGCGCCTGGAAGTGTGGTGGGAGGGCTTGTGGCTTTGGCTCCGCTGAATGTCTGCCTGCCGAGATCGGAACCTCTCCAGGTGGTCGGGGGCCGGGGGAGTGCTGGAGTGACCTTGGTGACCCTGGTCTCTGGGTCTTCTCCTGGGTGACCTGGATGTGTGTGAGTTTGTGCTTTTTATCTGTGTTTATTCGTTGTTTTATGTTGTTTTTGTGTTTTCCCTATTCTTGCTCTGTCTTGAGTCGGCTACCCCCAAAATGGGGATTGGGCCTGAGCATATAGATAGACAGATAGATAGAATAAATACCAAACCCCTATACCCTACAGAGACCCCTAATGAGGCTGGCCACGAGGCTTGTAGTAATCATACACCTTGTAGTTTACCTTACCTCCTGAAGACACTGCTGCGACATCTGGCGTGGGGGCCCCACAAGAGGGGCAAAGCAGGCTCGAACCATGAAAAGTCCCACACCACGTGTGACAACTCTTAGACCAGGGCATCTGCTACAATAATAAAAAAGCAACTGCCTCATATAGACGATCAGAAGCCTATTCCTGCGGATAGATGAGCCTCCTAACTAGTAGCTGATAGCAATTCTAAGGTGCAGAAAACATAAACAAAAAACATATGAGGCGCTGATCCTGGAAGATTGAAGGCGCCTGCACAATAGTACCCTATTTTAACACTTCCCTGCGGGCATACCAATGGGATAGCCTGTGCTAGCTAGTCTAAACATGTTCAATACGACTCAGATAAATACAAATGAGCAAGGACTCACTAGAAGCGAGCGAACGAAGAATGTGGCAGAGCACAGGCGCGCACATCCGATTGGGATGGTCGCGGGGAAGGGAAGGAAGTATGGCGTCTCGGTTGCCACGGTCTGGGCAAGAAGCCACGCACAAGAAATCCACGAGATAGAAAGCTATAGCATAACAAGTTTTGAGTTTATTTTTTCTCTTTTATTTTTTACAAAGTTTTTTCGTAGTGTGTACCCCAATCATAAGACGATTCCATAAGAGAAGTAGCATTACACTTATGATGTATTACTCCTTTTCCTCGCGGCGGGAGTTTCAAACTGGCTACCCGCGGGCGCTTGAAAGGAGGCTATTATATTAATAGGCATATCGTCGATGATGGAGGGGCCACTAATAAATAATCTTATGTTATAACACTAAATGATACAACCAATTATGATATAACATTTCATGTTTTAACTATGCACAAATAATACGATATTACATAGATAAACTATTTTAATTATTTTTCTCAACAACATAATACTCACATGCCTTATTCTTATAAAGCCATTTCTCCTAATAAACAAACCACATTACCTTCCTTCATGTATTTAAACTTTCCTAAGTATACTTCTGTATTCTTGTTATCGTGCGCATCGAGTCATTCAAGTTTTAGCATAATGTCAACATACGCCGCCAGTAATACCAACCTATACTCGCCAGGACTACCAACCTGTCAGAATCATTACTCACGTACATATACAATTTAGGGTATAAGTAAACATCTTTAATACCTCTGTCTAAGATATTTAGATAGCACTTGTTAAAGTATTATCACACATAAAATAATAAGTCTAATAGATGACTCTTGTAGATTGAATACCCTGAAGTGCATAGCCACGGGTACCCTTCAGTAATCGTCAATACTATGCCAAGGAATTCTGAGAGGATTAGCAATTTTGAGGCTTCTTATAACTGGCATACCACGTGAGAAACCTCAAGATTACCCTCCCACTCAGTTGGATAGATGGCATACCGAACATCTACTTGTCTGAGGAGTTAAAAATCCTATTAATGGATCATTGTTAACTGTGGCATACCATCAGTTAACATTGACGCCTCCAATGGGCTGTACCTTTAGTGGTAAAAGTTGAAGTTGTCAGGCATAGGCTACCTACGCTTCAATACTTTATTACTGCAGATACGGCAACTGTATCCTATTAAAAGGATCTGTATTATTACTGGCATACCAGTGATTAATATAGAGACCTTTTCTAGGTTACGTGTCCTATTGGAAGGATCCTTGTTCTTACTGGCATACCAGTAACGAACATAGAGACCTTTAATAGGTTCGACTCTTAATGTTAAAGAGCTGAGGGACTCAGGCATACCTACCCTTCAAACTTCTAGAGTTAAAATTTAACACACCCAAAGTATCCTCTTACCAGGATCTTTGTCATCACTGGCATACCAGTGACTGACATTGAAATCTTGTATAGGATATTAGTGTCCTACTGGAAGGATCCTTGTTATTACTGGCATACCAGTAACTAACATAGACACCTTTCAATAGGTTCTACTCTTAATAGTAGAGAGTTGAAGGACTCAGGCATACCTACCCTTCGATCTTCTATTATTAAAAGTTAACACTCTAACTCCTCGCAAGAGATCTGGCATACCACGATCTACTGTGAGGGTAAGGGCTTGCGAGATACCCTCACGGGCACTCTGCACAAAAATCCTAGGTGTACGGAGTCTACTGGCATACCATTAGACTAGTGCAACTGAAAGGTTTAACCACCACACTCCACCTTTTTACAAGGAACCTTGGCATACCACGGTCACTTGTAGAAAGAAGGGCTTGACGAGATACCTTCACAGGCACTTTGCTTATACAAGTCCTAGGTGCATTTTGTCTGTGGCATACCATTAGACTTTGAAACTAAATGGTATAAACACCGCCCCGGATTCCTTGAACCTCTTAAAAGGGTCAGAGGCAGATGAGATAGATATTTCCACAGCCTTCTCGCGTTAACCTGATATAGTGCTACTTCGTCATAACTGAGGCACTATATTTAAGATCTCACTTCAAGAGTACCTGAACGGAATTCCATCACCGGTTAATATAACGGTCAGGATAGACAAGTATTCTACACTAAAGGTATGGGCTGAGAATACTTGCGTTAGTCCGATGTGGTGACCAACTATTAAATTATAGTTACGGAACCACATTTAAGCCCTCAAGCCCATTAAGCCATCTGTAACTTACTTCACATGACCGGGCCCCCTAGACGGCCTACGGAGACTCAGAAGACAACAAGCAGTTAAACTATCCAGCACCTGTGAATATCACCATTGATAAAGTGAATATAAATCAATGCCAAGTGACCAAGGAGAAAGTGAGTTAAAGTTCTTCAGTATTAACTATTAACTTATTGAAGACCACCAGTGCGCACGGTGACTCTATAAATACGGCAGAGTCCAAAAGTTCCTTATTTGAAGATAAATCAATTAAAGTGTAATCTAACTCGAGTCTATAGATACAGACTCTATATATACTGTAAGTGTATCAGTATAAAAATCAATATTAGCACACCTCACTGACGTATATTAGGAATTAAATCCAAATAAGCCAAATATGAGCATGTATTAACTCTGCCATAATGCCTACCAGTGATAAATAAGAGTCCCAGAAGTTCCTTATTTTGAGATAAATCCTCAAAAGTGTAAATTAACTTGAGTTTATAGATACAGATTCAGTATATGTATGTACTAGTGTTAAAACCAGTGTTCATACACCTCTCTGACATCTATAAGGAATCAAATCCAAATAAGCCGAATTTAGCAGGCATCGACTCTGCCATAATTCCGCTCTCTGAGAAATAAACCAGAGTCCGAAAGTTCCTTATTTTGAAATCATTCCTATGAAAGTGTTATCGAAACCAAGGCTATAGATTCAGATTCTATATATAAGTGTGCCAGTGTTAAAACCAGTTTGATTACTCATCTCTGAAATCCGTAAGGAATTAAATTCAAATAAGCCGAAATTCCTCACCATCGACTCTGTCTGATTTTAAATATGATTGAAATAAGTTAGAGTCCACAATTCTCAATGTTCAACTTCTAACCTTATCCACCAGTGCACAAGGTGATATTTAAGTGTATGATAGTATACCCTATCAACCTCACATATCCTCGTCAATAATAACGACTTAATCTGATTGAAATATTAAGCGAATATCAGAGCATTTGATACTTCTCAACATTATATGGTCCTACAAATATATCATTATTAGGTAAGCTGTGAAATGAATATTAACGAAATAGCTTGAATATACCTGAGCTCTTTCTAGATCCGTGATCGTGCTGGAAGATAATAAGTGGTTGTAGGCTATTATTTATGTTCTCATGTTTGGTACAGTTCTAATTTAGATATATGTATGTACTTAGAGCTTAAGTGAATAAACTGTTTCATAAATTATATTTTGGTATTATATGTATCCTCTATTGTATTCTTTGCATGTAAATGTATGAGTTCTGATATTCCAGTCTCGAAAGAACTCACCTCATCCAATAGCTAAACCTGACGAAAATCAGGGCATAACAATTGTTATTGTATTATTTTTTAGTTTATTGTCTTATTATTATTATTATTATTATTATTGTTTATAGGGCTAGAATAATGTCTCTGATACCGTCACCCTCACTGTCTTTGATACTTTCACTATTAGTACTGCTGCTTGCAGTGGTAATCAGCGAAACACCCTTCAGCACAGAGTGGCACCTTGCACTCCACACACTTATGGGTGGACTTCTTTTCTGACCTCTCCCTCAGCCTGGTGTTGTAGCAGACATGGCACCGCTTCTGCTGCTTTCTTCCTGCTGGTGTCATAGGAAGTAAAACGAGCCTGTGCATATTCATGTAATATGCACAGTGCATGCGGTCAGTGTTGCCGGACCCAGCGTGTGGTACTGCCCTCTGTGGCATTGCATATTTCTCCAGGAGATCCTTTATTACCTGCTTGTGGAACCTCCGCAGGCTTTTGAACTCTCTGGGTGCGTCAGTCTGAAGCTTCTAGATGTTATAAGCATTCAGAACAGCCATATCTACCATATGCAGAAAGAACTTCTTGTACCATCTGCATGAGGTACGCAGACAGTCAATGAAGCCAATCTGCATGTCGGACTTGTAACCAGCCTCATGTTGATGTTGTAGTCGAGGACAACATCTGGCTTGGTCAACCTGGCCTGGGTGCGGCGATCCACCTTGCCAGTCTCAACCATTTCCCCCTTGTGGATGGTGGTGAGGAGGTTGACCTTCCGCTGGTCGTGCTAGTGGATAGCCAGAATGGGCCCCGACTTCTTCCGGAACACATCGCCTTTCTTCGTCTTCGGAGGGAAAGCTGGCATGCCCCTCCTTCTTCCTCGTACTGTGCCTACAGTCCCCGTTTTCCGTTCGTGGAGGTACTTGGTGAGAGTGGGGGACGTGTAGTAATTGTCCGTGTAGAGGACGTGATTCTTGTAGAAGTAGCGGTCCATCATGGCTTTCACCACTGCTCCGCCAAAGCCAATGGTGGGGTCCGCATGCACATCCCCTTCCTTCCCGCTGTAGACCAGGAAGTCCAGGACATAGCCAGTCCTGCAGTCGCACAGTACAAAGAATTTTATGCCAAAGCGATGTCTCTTTGAGGGGATGTACTGCCGGAAGTGGAGCTTCCCCCGGAACAGCACAAGAGACTCGTCAATGACAACCTTCCGGAAGGGCCTGACGAATGAAGTGAACCATTGTCGCATCATCTCGTACAAGGTTCGTATCTTCCACAGCTTGTCTGGGCGGTGTTCACTCACTTGTTCGCCAAGGGGAATCCACGCAATGCGAGCTAAGCTCATTATTATCGCGCCTCCTTAACTGGGAATGTATTTCGTGAAATGCATGTTAAGTGTTTATGTATCGTTGGAATGGCTGTGGATGTGTGTGTAGTCTGTATTTTAGCCAATTGGCGACATTTGGAAACGAAGGCTTAGGGTTAATCTGTACGGTACCATTCTCACTACGGTACCAGTCTCACCCGAAGGCTTAGGTTGACCAGTAGCTTAGGTTGACCAGTACGATACCCATCTCGCCTTGTAACCGATCACCAACCCCAGATGGGACGTCACAACTTCGTCCACTTATTCCGGTTCCTCTTTATACTGCTAGGTGAACAGAGGCTACACCGTTAGGAGACTTGCCCAAATGTTTCTTCCCTGCCCGGGTCTCGAACTCGGGACCTTCTGGTTGTGAGCCAGACGCGCTATCTGTTACGCCACGGGGAGGTGTTGGTGACGAGATGTAGCTGGGCGAGGATGTCGAGGTACCGGTCGCGTGACATATACGGTACTTCCCAAAGGCAGGGGTGGCTATCAGATCATTAGTAATCTAATAGTCTGGCAACCTATGATTTTTGACATGAGGCATAAGCATTGTCAGTGCCAGGAAGACCATGAACTCGATATGAGTCACATCGGTCCACTGCCTCATGTGGTCCTTGGTCACCTTCTCGAAGATGTTGACCTGCATATGGTGTTGCTTGTTTGTCTCTTGACAACGTAACCTACCACCTCCTCATCAAAAAATGCCTCAAACAGCTCTCGTGGTGAAGCATTGGGGCCTGCGGGAAAGTTGGGGGTAACTCCTTATCCCTCCTGTGCCTCATCAAAAGGTGGCACCTCAGGGTTATAGTCATCACCGTCACCCACTTTTTCCCACTGAAACACCGAGAATGGGTCTTGGTTCTGGCGACGCCCACGCCCACGCCCATGATGCACTGTGGGCGGCTGAGCACGCCCACGGCCGACACGGGAGGCGCGCACACTAGGGCGGCCCGGAGAACGACGCCCACGGGTGGTGCGGGTGGGTTCAGGGTCGTCCACATAGTCGTCGTCCGAGTAGTCGTCACCCCCTGACGGTGGCCCCATATAGTCATGGCCAAAGTCATCAGTCAGGTATCCTCCTCATAATCTGGCGGGGAACGATGGATGCGTGGGCGGCGTGTGGGTGGGCGAGGTGGGGAAGGAGAGGCAGGTGAGACTATGTCTCCCCGAGGTTCTGGGCTTCTTTGCCTTCGACGAGTGGTGGAAAGCAGTGTTTCACTGTCACTAGGCACAGGTACTGGTGATGATGCGGGCTCAAAAATATCTTCAGTCACACTTGTTGATGGCTGGAGAGTTGGGGAGGACTGTGGGGAAAGTTGCGGGTGGGCATGGCTGGGGCCGGCAGGGGTGGACATCGCGGGGACCTCGAACAAAGCCCGCTTAGTTTGCGTGCCTTTTTTTATATATTTTCTACCTTTCCCCTTTTCGGCAGCATTATGTCTCCTGTCAAGGGACCCAGGAGGCAAATAGGCCGAAAGTGGGGGGTCCTCAACCCTCGGCAGTGGTGGGGAACAATGGCGGTCGCCCGGGGCATCTTGGGTGGCTTGGGTAGATAAGAAAGACAATGGCCGCCGAGATGAGTCACCACCTTCACCCTCACTCGATCATAGCCTCATCTTCTTTCTCACCAAGCTTTTTGGCCTTGTCCTTGGCTGCCACGGCTGCCTTTTCCAGTACCTGCTTCTTATAAAAGTGTATCTGGTAGGGCGATTTAGCTGGCGAAGGGCTTAGAGTGGCATCATTCAGGGGAAATTTGGAGGTTGATCTTGAACTCTCCCACTCGCTCACTTTTCCCATTTCACTCTCTTCACTATCATCAGCTTCCGCGACACCTGTTTCCCCACCTTCAGGATCTACATTGCTCTCATGTTCACTAGCAAATCCCTTGAACTGAGGTTCTTCGTCACTACTAGAATAATACGCACTCGATGTGTAACGAGACGAATGGCCACAACTCCGCTCGTCAACATCACTATCTTTATCACTACCAGCTAAATCTAGCTGTCGCAAAAAAGAAAGTTATTATTTAAGGTTTTACATATATCTACTTCGTTAAATATGAGTATTCCTGTCTCAGTTTTAAGAGGGCCTATTTTATAACTTACTTTTGTTTTGTATAACTGGAAGAACCCCTTAATGGGGTTAGATTTGGATTCCCTAGCAATTTATATTTTGTAATTATGCTTAGTTTTCCTAATATCAGCTTTAATCTTTCTGCTAAGATTTACATAATAATTTCTTAAGCATTCTTCACCTCTCTTTAGTTTCCTATACATCCTTTCTTTAAGCCTAAGTTATGCTTGATAGTATTATTCATCCATCTTGGGTCGTTATTATGGAATCTTAAGCACTTTCTTGGGATATATTTATCCTGGGCATCACTTAGTAAATACTGTTGAGGGTAAATAAGTATCCTAGGTGGCCAGATTTGCTCCCAAGTTGTTAATTTGACTACTTGGTATCCTTAACCCGAGAAAGACGAAAATCCTCATAGGAGGTTTGGTGGGTACTTGTTATACCAGGGTTTTTACCAGGTTTTGAGATTGGATTTGGTAGGTTCTACATAACTGGAGAAGTCAAAATCACACAACACATGCATAGGAGAAATAAAGGGTACATATAACACTGAGTATATTTATGAACAGTATATATTTATTTATCTACTCCTAAGGTTAACTATACTAATAGTTACACATGGATAAATGGATTACAAAACATAAACTTTCCTAGCATGGCGAGAATCTACAATGGGATCAGGAATATAATACCTGTATTCACCTCTAAGTTAACTCACAAACAATTCAGGAACTCATGAGAACCTATGATAAATCTTATTTGGGCACCTTCGTACTGGTGAAAATTAAGGTAGAGTCGATGCTTATGGACTCTGTCGTTATTAGCTACTCACTGGGGGTATACTTAGTAAAATACAAGAGAAAAGAAAAATACAAAAGGAAGAAGAAACGAAAAGCACCGAAAACAACACAGGAATCCGGACCATGCCAACGTCCGAGACAGGAAGGTCAAGGCCAGCCGCAAAGGATAATAACCCCAGGAGAGGCAGGCTGGCAGCTGTGACAGATCGCCTGATCATGCCGGGAAAAGCCAAGGTCAAAAGAGACTACCCTATCACGCCAGGAAAGAAAATTCGCCTGAGGGGACCGCCAGCTTCAACCGGAAGAATTATATTCTCACAGCCTTTTTAAATACCCACATGTAATATATCACCATAAATGTCTAATCTTAAGGAAATAAATAAACATTACAAAACCATTATGTACATATATAGTGTAATTCATATTAAGGTAAACATGTCGCAAGGCAGATTTAGTAGATAAATAACTAAGTACACGATAAAAACAAACATGATTGTAAGATCTCGTCACATTACGAGAATTCTATTGAAACCATTCCCTAGGAATGCTTCCTACCTGTTAAAAAGTTAATAATACAACTATGTACATATCTTCTATAATTCTACAGCTCTCTATTTATTAGTGGCCCCTCTATCATTGACGAACATGCCTATTACATAAGGCATCCTCTTCAAACACTAATCCGCCGTAGTTTGAATCTACCGCGCAGAGCATTTAAAATCTGAGGAGCCTTCATCATGAGCGCACGCGACCTCACTCATGGCTTCAGTCATTATGAATTGGGTTCTCACTACGAAAAAACTTCGTAAAAAATAAAAAAACAAAAAGAAAATAAGAATAACTATCCAATAAGCTTTCCATCATATCGTGGATGTACTTGTGTGGATCTTTGACCAGACGCTGATTCAGGCGTCATTCTTCCTTCTCTGCTCTGCGATCAGCCGGCCCGGACGTGTTTCTCCACGCTCCGCTGGTTCCGCATTTGCTGCGTCCCTAGTGAGTTTTTTCTCATTTGTTTACTCCGCGATGTATCGAGTAAGGTTAGGATATGCGTAGCAGGAGTGTCCTGGGCTGGTTGCCCGCAGTGCAGTGTATTTTGGGTCGTGTGTTTGGGGCATCTATTTCGGATGTACCCTCGTGGTCCGGTTGTGGACAGGTGAACTTTTTCAGAGTTAGCTAGCTTTGTGATGCAGGCGGCTTTCATTACGCGTTATTGCTTCCTTTTATCTTTCTGATGAGGTAGCGTATTTTTGCTGACGTTCCCAGCGTATTTTTCTTCACTTAGTGAAGTTTTTTCTGGGTCCCGAGTCAGTTCTTCCCTTTGCCGGAAGTATTTGCTACAGTGGTGTGTTGGCGGTGGTTCCTGTTGTGATATAATTCAGTGCTTTTTGTTTATATTCCGACATGTTAATGTTATCCGTCTGCCTAGGCCTAGGCAGCCTCTCATAGCTTTACCACATATACAAGTGTTATTGATTTATTTTCAAAATATGTACTACTGTGTCATGTGTGTCCTGGTTTAGTTGTGTATTGGCTAATTCCACGGACTATTTATGTGTCCTGGGTTAGTTGTGTATTGGCTAATTCCACGGACTATGTTGGGCCCGGCGTTAGTTGTGTTTTGGCTACGCCTCGGTCCGGTGGTGCGTTCAGATGATATCTGGACGGGGTGAGTTTTTTCCGGCGGGTTTTTCTCGGTTTCACCTTGATAACCCCGGCTGGTTACCGAGTTTTGGCCACGCGTGGTTTAAAAACAGGCTTGTTTCCCCGGCGAGGGGGTGTCTGTGGCTCCCCAGGACTGCATCTCTGGGGTGCCTGTTTCAGGCTCCTTATGATTCCCGGCGGATTGGCTGTACCCATCTAACAGTGTTCATACGGACACGTGTTGTTTGTAGTTTTTTTGGTTTTGCAAAGCCAATATAAAACTATGCTGTTGTTGTTTTTCCTCCCCGGCGATCTTTTACAAAGAAGTGGGGTTAGGAACAATTGGGGTTAACTTTTAAACTTTAAATCACCCGGCGGGTGCAACCTGGAAGGGTGGGATGCCCGAATTTGCAAAATTCAGTTTAGTTGACCAGACAATTGAGGGATGCATTGTGTATCGCCTCCTTCAACATACGGCGCTTTAGGGCACAATTGGGGTTAACGTTTTTTAAACTAATATTCACACCCGGCGGGTGCTCCTTGGAGGGATGGGAATACCGAATTTACAATTCAGTTAGTTAACCAGACAATTGAGGGATACGTTTTGTATCGCCGCCTTCGACATACGGCGATCTAAAAAGATACTTCGGGAGAAGTTAGATCTCGTATATTTGTGAGGCTTCCCAGTTTTTGATCTACGAGATAATCCGGGGGCCGGCGTCTTTTTTAGTTTTTTTTTTTTCCAAAATTGAATCTTGAAACAAACACCACCGGAAAGACTTAATCAGTTATAAACGCCATGCTGGTCTTTATATATTATGTCAGAAGGTATTCATAAATCTTTTGGACAAATTAAGATATTCTGAAATCTTTTACTTAGGAAACCCCACCGCGTAGCGAGCTGTAGTCGTTGAGTATTACGTCTCGTTACCCGGCGGGTTATTTAACACTTGTGTGCGAACATGTTTGGGTTATAATAATAATAATAATAATTCTTTATTCCAGACACATAAGATAGATACAGTATAAATACAGTACGACCTAATGGTCCATATCACATACACTTCTCGTCAGAGCACAGATAATAATTATACACAAAGATATATTAATAAAGACACAATAAAATAAAAAATACAGTAGGCCTATTTACAGAATAGAGCACATATCACATTTTGTCACAATATAACACAGATAGGCTAACTAAGGCTATTGCTCAATGTTGGTTAACACCTATTGCACAGATCATTGCTCATAGTTCAATTAGACCTATATATTACATTACAGTACATACTATGTGTGCAGCAGCTTCTGCCAGTGAGATATAATACGGGATTCATAGATATGATCACTAGACCAAAGAGCTACAATCAGCGTGTTACTGGAGGATTGCAGTCGCTGCGAAAAGCTGTACACCAGTCTCCTGATGACAGCCCGACAGCACTGCACATCCAACAGTGTGCACACCATACTAGTGCTTTCATATTTAGAGAGACCAATGAACATCTTGAGTATATTATGATAGGATGTACACAGACCACTTATGGTGGCTCTCTTATACTTCCACCACAAATGGGCCGTGTACATAGAGGAACAATATGTCCGGAACAAAGTGACTTTAGTTTCCCAATTACACATGTGGAATTTTCTCAAGATGGTGTTACCACGTAAATATAGCTGTCTGCGCTGACGGCCGATATCTGCATCATCTGAGCAATCGTTTGAGATAATGTGTCCCAGGTATTTTATTTTGTTTACTTCTTGAATAATTTGATTATTGAGTGAGAAATTTGGCAGTTTACTTTTATACAGTAATTTTGATCTAAATATAAGAACAGCACTTTTCAGTGGGTTGAATTTAACACAATGTTTACTACCAAAAGATTCACATATATCAAGAAGTTTGCTCAGACCCGCAGAAGACGGTGCAATAATGACCAGATCATCAGCATACATGAGATGGTTGATGATTTTATTCCCACCATAACATCCAATCTGCTCTTTATTCAATTTATCACTTAATTCATCCATATATACATTGAATAAGTAAGGTGAGAGAATACTACCCTGTCTCACTCCATTGGTTACTGTAAAGGAATCCGAAATAATGTTACCCCATCTTACATTAAATGTTTGATTGGCGTACCAGTACTTCAAGATTCTCAGTATATAGGATGGCACTCCCCTTGTTGCTAATTTATCAAACAGGATATTGTGGCAGACTCTGTCAAATGCCTTACTAGCATCAAGAAAGCATGCAAAAATAGAGCTGTTCATTTTGATGTACCCATCCACTAGCTCCTTCAGAGTGTAGATGCACTGGTCCGTACCATGATTCTTTTTAAAACCAAATTGATTACTATTAGTTGAGATATACACTGAGATTCTGTCTAAAATGATTAACTCTAGTATCTTACTTACAATACTGGCAAGGGCAATAGGTCTATAGTTGTCTTTTGATGTAATTTTGCCAGCCTTGTCTTTAATTACTGGTATCAAGGTAACGGACATCATAGATTCTGGTAGGAAACCATGGATTAGAAAGCTGGTAAAGCAACTGCTGAGTTTCTCCAAGAGGAGAGTGGAGGAGTACTTCAAATGTTCAGCATATATACCATCAAAACCACAGGATTTGTTAGCATCTAGCCTACTTATTGCAGCCTTGATTTTTTCACTTGTAACTTTAATTGTGTCATATTTTTCTTCTTTGTTACACTCTGTTGTAGCAGCAATGGTATTTCCTTGGTGCCCAACAGAGTTAAACAAAGTTTGGTAATGTGTTTTCCAAAGATTGGCTATGTTATTAGTACCAGAGATCCCATCTACACTAACGGGTAGAGGTGTGCAGCTATTATGCATTTTTTTAATATCCTTCCAGAAGGCCAATGTGTCTTTGCTAGCAAAGTTTTTGGCCAATGCTTCTCTTCTTAATACATTTTCATTGTTTTTTATATATCTGATTGCATACTTGCATCTAGCCTTTAGTCTGGTGAACATGTCAAAAATGGGTCCCTGTCTCGGTTTGTTATGATCCAGCCATACACTACGAGCATCTCGGGATGCCTGGTATAGTTCTGAAACATGGTCATTCCACCCAGGTTTGTTAAAAGAGTAATTTTTGTTATGCTTGTGAAATACTATGTCACTAGCCTTAGTAAGACAAGATATAATATTATTGTACAGCTTGCTGACTTCTTCTCGATGACTAGCATTAACACAATTGGGGTCTTCACAGGTAATGGCATCCTCACTGCCAGGATCAAGCTCAGAAAGGAGAGTGTGTGTTAAAGTGCAAAATTGCTCACACTCCTCCTCGTCAAGCCCGCCCCATGGCAGTTTTGGATTTACACTATTGTTTGACTGGGTTAATTCTGGCGCTCTTTCCAAACTAGCTGTTAAGGTCAATGGGATATGATCTTCATCTGTATATGTATACTGAATTTCCATATTTGTTATCATATCATGGAAATCAGCACTAGCTACGGTATGATCTAGCCAAGACGTTGAGCCCCATGCTGCACTGACACATGTGTAACTACTATGAGGGAGCATGAGCTGAGAAGAGATAATTAGATCATGCTCACCACAGAAGTTAGTCATATGACTAGCAAACAGAGAGTTACTCATGTCCTTCAGATTAGCATTCCAGTCCCCTATTACAGAGTAGCAGGTGGTATTTAGTTCTTGTAAAAGAGCACTTAGCTCTCCAAGGCATTCCAGGTATTGTTCTTCATTTTAATTACATTGGTAGGGCAAGTACACACTAAGAATAACTACTTTCCGTTGGATTTCTTCTATTTCTATACCTGTACACCATGGTAAATTTGTTACAAGTGGTTTAACCCGGCTGTCTAAAGAGTCCCTCCACAAAATAGCTACTCCTCCCGGTGGGTGACCTGCTACTAGACCATCCATAGCATCGGTTGTCGAGACCCCAAACCCATGAAAATTATCACAGATAGTACTGAGGTTACCCAAATCCTGTTTAAAATACCAAGTCTCCTGCAGGCACACAATATCACTGGTATTAAATACGTCTACTACATCAGGGCGTAGGAGAAGCCCTCTGTTGGTTTTAGGGAGCCCCCTACAGTTATAAGTAGCAATACGCAAATTGTTGGGAGATGAAGTAGACTTTATATCCATGATTAAGAGTTGTTGGGAGGGTGGGTTACCGTAGTTATAGAGTCCTCATTTGTTGATACCGGTACCTGTGCCCTACGTTCTCTCCACCAGTACACCGATGCTTCCTCTGGCCAAAGTTCTTCATCCATAAACACCTCGGGATTTGGACACTCGCAGTTTATTCTGAATGAAATATATGTGTGCCTATCAGACCAGGGAATAATTGGTTCAACATCCATACTAAGACTGAGTTTATTGGAGAGATATTCTTTCAAGTCGGATGCCGTCACTCCTGGCTTAAAACCTGTCGCGAATACTTTGGCTATGCGTGATCTTTTCACTTTTTTAACTGTACTTATCCCCGTACTTTTATTTTTACCCTTAATCCCCTGATGCATAAAGTTCCTAGGTTGAATTTGCACAGCCATAGAATTCCTAACATTGTTTGTGGTACCAGTACCGGTACCTCCATTCAGCCTCTGTTCCCCCTCAGGTATGTGATGAGTTTTACCTTTGGTGGAATGTACCCTAAACCATTGTCCTTGAACAGTACCCTCCCCCTTATCACCTGAGGGCGGAGGCGTTGTGATCCTGTCGATAGGGGTTGTCGTCGAGCTCCTTCCCGTCGCAAGTGCTGTAGTGATGCCTTGCGCGTTGCCTGTACTTACAGCTACATTATAGGCCCCAGGTGTTGCTATACTCATTATAGCGGGTGTACCGCTTCCGACGCTCCTCACTGCAGGGTAGACTTCATTAATTTCCTCAGTGGCAGAAGTTACGTTGATGTTAGGCCTACCTCGGGTTGTCTCGTTGGTTCTACTCGTTATGGCTGTGGCTTCCTGTGTGATGGAGGAGGCGCCACTGGCACCTGGTGTGGAGCAGCTGGTGGTGGCATCAGTAATTTCCCCTGTGGCAAAGGTTTCAACGGAGTTAGGCCTCCCTCGGGTTGTCTCGTCGGAGTCGTCGCCGTCGGTTCTGATCGTTGTGTCGTGGACAGTTGTGGATGTGGCCGTGGTCTCCTGTGTAGTGGAGGGGGCGCTATCTGATGTAGTGCGGCTGGTAGTGGACACTGCAGGTGTGGTATTTATAGGCTCTGGATTAGTGTCATTTACAGATGCAGTAGGCCTAGGCCTATTTGAGGGAAAGCCACCTGAAGATATTAAATTTCCTTGGGATTGGCTGTAGTCCTCAATCACTAGCACTCTACTACTCAGATCACCAGTTGCACTCAATAAGTCCTTCATACAGTCATTTTGGGCTGAGGAACACTTTCTCAGATTAGAAACTTCTGACTGAGTTTTCTTGATCTCACTAAGGAGCACAGTAACGTCAACATGATCAAATTGGATGGGTGGGAGTTTACCAAGGTTATGGGCAACAAATGTGGGTATATTATTACCTTTTTCCAGAATCAGCTTAATTATGTCTTTAATATTCTCACTATTTTTGTTGGGACCCTGTCTTTTCCTGTTCCGGTCACTATTGTCGTCAGCACACAGTTCAAACAGTCTATTCTTGGAGGACACAATCACTTCCTCATCATAGAATTCAACACACAATTTTGTTAACACGTCAGTACTCAGAAAATTGGATTTATTAGTCAGGAAACACAGTAGCTCATCGATAATAAGTCCATCTTGGGAGGGGTGAGTTGGTCCCTGGCTTGAGATTGTCTCTTCGGGAGCCATGTTGTTGTGATCACTTTTCGACGGCACTTTATTTAGAGTAAATTCACACACTCCATTAAGAAACTACTATGTCCTTTATCAGAGTGTGAACACTAGGTATTCATGCACCTATGTGACAGGTAGAGTACTTGCTGGATGGCCCATTATGTGGAAAATGTGAGGTGAAAACTGGAGTCTAATCACACCGTCACACCATACTTCTTCTTCTTCTTTTTATTTGTGAGTTAACCTTATGAGCATTAATTCCTGGAAATTTTCTTTTTTTCCAGAGCTGGGTCCCGGCGGGTCTATGCAGAACCTGGAGTAAGTATCCCACCAGTCTCTGTCATGGCTACCTTTGCCCCGGTTTTTGCTTTATGCATTACGCCCTCCTGTTCAGGTATCCCTATTTTTGCGCACACCCTTTGTATAAAATGTGTTAAAATGTCTCGTTTGGTGTGGGTTACCTTTCCGGCGTTTTTTCTCGTTGCTCCGAGAACACCGTTTTTGTTTACCGAGTTTTAGTCAGGATGGCTCAAAATAGGTAAGTTACCCCGACGAGTTGGTCGCTTGAGGGCTCATAAGAAACTGCGTTTTCTGTGGTCAAGCCTGGGATCAGGCTTCCTGTGTTATTCATTGCTTTATGCATTACGCCCTCCTGTAAGGTATCGTTTAGTGTGGTTTACCATTCCGGCGTTTTTCTCGTTGCTCCGAGAACACCGTTTTTGTTTACCGAGTTTTAGTCAGGATGGCTAAAATAGGTAAGTTACCCCGACGAGTTTGGTCGCTTGAGGGCTCATCAGAAACTGCGTTTTCTATGGTCGAGCCTGGGATCAGGCTTCCTGGGTTATTCCCGTCGAGGGGGGCTCCACACAGTTTTCTAGGTGATCAGGCTGACACCTGTTGGACTTGGTTTTCTCTGCTTTTCAAAGCCATTGAAACAATGCTGTCTGTTTGTTTGGTCTTTACCTCCCGGCGACCTTTTTACAAAGAGGTCTGGGGCAGGTATAATTGGTTTGACATTGCATATAAAACCCGGCGGTTGTACCTTCGGGTGGTTATATTAACGGATTTGCGATTCGAGATAATTTGCCAAACAATTGATTGATACAATAGGGTATCACGGCCTTCAAGACGGCGATCTATGAGGGCTTCTGGGAGAAGCCGGATTAGAGATTAAGATAGGCTTAGACTTTTTATGGGATAAAAAGATGCCGGAATCTTACTAGTGTTTCAAGTGTAAAGGGATACTTGAAAGACTTCATCTTTATTAAAGATACGCTTCATCTTTATGAGGATTAAGAAGTTATGCTTAATTCTTTTGGACAGGTAAAAGATATGCTGAAATCTTTAATAAGCCATTGTAACAATGCCGTTTGTTTGTTTAGTCTTTCCCTCCCGGCGACCTTTTTACAAAGAGGTCTGGGGCAGGTACAATTGGTTTGACATTGCATATAAAACCCGGCGGTTGTACCTTTGGGTGGTTATATTAACTGATTTGCAATTCGCGATAATTTGCCAAACAATTGATTGATACAATAGGGTATCACGGCCTTCAAGACGGCGATCTATGAGGGCTTCTGGGAGAAGCCAGATTAGAGATTAAGATAGGCTTAGACTTTTTATGGGATAAAAAGATGCCGGAATCTTACTAGTGTTTCAAGTGTAAAGGGATACTTGAAAGACTTCATCTTTAATAAAGATATGCTTCATCTTTATGAGGATTCAGAAGATATGCTTAAATCTTCTGGACAGGTAAAGATATGCTGAAATCTTTAATATGAAACTAAAGGACAACGAAAAGTAGTGGTGGAGTGCTACGGTTCGTTGACCGGCGGTTTTGAGGCACATATTTTGTACCATTTTTTGGGTGTAACCCTATGAGCGTTAATCCCCGGAAATTTCTCTTTCCAGGGCGGAGTACCGGTGTTGCACCAGGTGACCAGGTAGTTCCCGGGGGCGGGGTAGTTTTCCCCCAGTCTCTGTCGTGTCGGCACTTGAACCTCTCATTGCTGTATGTTCAACGCCGTTAAGCTCAGGTAGCCCTATCTTATTTTTATTTGTTAATGAAATAATTTAATAGCTGAATCATAATAAACATATATATTTTCTATGATTATATAATGATAATATTGTGTTTATTTATAGTAATTTATTTTAATACAATTAAATATAAATTAAATTAATTAGTATACTTTATGATTTTGCTCACCAGCTCTGCTTTCAACGTGTTAATGAGCTATGGGAGCTTTTAATTATCATAAACCTTTACGGGACTCGGACGAGGGCTCCCATTCAGGGAGTATACCGAGCTCGCAAGCGAGGGACAGCCACAGCCAAGGTGTATGGCGATACTCACAGTCGTACCTCACCCGCCGGACGATAACGCCGGCGGGCGGACCTGACGCTCTGATGACGGACGGGAACAGGTTGATTTCCATTTATCTATTTTCCGCCGCCAGACGCGTCTCTAATGTGCCACGTAGTCAACAAACTACAGGATTAGCGAGGCGTAGTCCCGCTAATCGCGCCCCTGTGGCCGGCGCAGTGTGGTACCAGCATTTGAACACGTGGTGCCCGCACCCAGTGTCACTCCTGGTCGGGGTGTTCCACTTAGAACACAATTGGCAACCTAGAAACCTCGCGGACTTGTTCATTTTGGACATTCAGGAGGCCAAGTGGCTAGCACCATATGGTAGCGACGTGACCAAGATATTCACAAATCAATATACCCAGTCTACAAAGCGACAGTTTCAATCGCATTGGCAAGCTTTTACGTCTCGGATTCTTAGAACAAAACAAACTGTGCCCTCGGTGGCTTTGGTTGTTTATTCTTTAATTTATCTGTTCATGCAGAAACATTTATCTGACAGTGATTTATGTGGGCAGGTTTTAAACTCCGCCCACCTCCCTGTCGGCTCAGGCCTACATGGTCTCTGGACAAAGCATCGTCGTTATTCTCGTTCCCGTATGTACCAAAGACTGCAGATTTTACAAAAGGGCAGTATTCCTTATGGCTTTGGCTACCGGGAACAGAGTATCTGAGCTGGCGGCGATGAGCAACGCACCTAATTGCCTCAGGTTGGATAGGCTTCATGAGTGTATTCACATTGCACCTTCCCCAGGATTCATAGCCGAGATTGAGCACAGTGAACACGTGTTTTCAGAGTTCACGGTGCCGGCGTTAAACAGGGGAAAGGTGCACCATCTTTTTTGCCCAGTGCAAGCTCTAACCAAATATTTAAGAGTGGCACCTCTAAATCACCAGGGTGCTTTATGGGTCGCAAGTCCGGGTGAACGCTTGATGGAGCGTACACTGGCTTCTCTCTTGGTCGAGAACTTTAAAGAGAAGAATCCCGGCGTTGTGGGTAAGACCCACGATTTACGCAAGGGGACAGCCTCTTTACGTTTCCTTAATAATCTTTCGGTGGAAGTTATTACGTCCACACAGTTGTGGGCCTCTAATCAGGAGTTTTTGCCTCGATACCTTTCAGTAGCTCTGGACAAACCTTCCTTGCCATGTATAGCTTTACGGCAGAGGGTCTAGGTACGAATGTACAAGAATTCATTTATGTTTGGTTATATTTTTAGGAATATATCCACTAGTTAATGGGGTTTATATGTGCACATGTAAACTTATAAGTTTTTAGTTTTCAGCACTTACTTTAAGTGGGGTGCCTTCTTAACTAGCAGATCTGTGCACAGAGTCTCAGAGTTAACCCTTTTTACAAGCAGGCTTCTTTGAAGCACGCTCCTGCTTGTACCCCTTTTTGAAGATTTAGGCTGTATAAAGTTTATGCACCCGAATATCTCTTTTTTACATTTTTACATAAGTAAGAATACTATGTGGTGGTTTGATTATCTGCTTTTCTAGAGTTATGATATGATTACGAATGTCCCCCTCCAGTCTTAGAAATCAGGCATGTTCGTCAATGATGGAGGGGCCACTAATAAATTATAGGCTTGACTCCTGTAAGGAGTCAGAAAACCTAATATTTAGTAGTGGCCCCGTAATCATTGACGACTGGGGCCCTCCCGACCATCCCCTTCCCATTCGTTGATGTATTAAGGATTTTGGTTTACTTGATATGTCAGTGAAGGAAGAATGACGCCTGAATCAGCGTCTGGTCAAAGATCCACACAAGTACATCCACGATATGATGGAAAGCTTATTGGATAGTTATTCTTATTTTATTTTTGTTTTTTATTTTTTACGAAGTTTTTTCGTAGTGAGAACCCAATTCATAATGACTGAAGCCATGAGTGAGGTCGCGTGCGCTCATGATAAAGGCTCCTCAGTTTTTAAATGCTCTGCGCGGTAGATTCAAACTACGGCGGATTAGTGTTTGAAGAGGATGCCTTATGTAATAGGCATGTTCGTCAATGATTACGGGGCCACTACTAAATATTAGGTTTTCTTTATCTCCTTACAGGAGTCAAACCTATAATATTAATTTCAAACAAAACACACACGCTTCCTTCTCAGGTTTTTGAAGACCAACGAACCTTGCCTATATTTATTATGTTTCCTCCACCAACCGACTTTACTCCTAAACTCAATTAATGAAATCAACAAATACATGTGGCAGTCCAGGGATTCGAACCTAGGAAGCTCACACCGAAATTCAGTGCATTTATCCATTGCGCTACGAAGACAGTTAAAGAATGGTGGACAAGCCAACGATTTATTATGCAGTTTCGAATCCTGCATATCAATCTAAGCATGTACACAATTCCAACTGCGCTATCATAGGCTATGGATAGATGAATGGAAAGAGTAATTAATGGGGCCTTAACCCTAAGGAAGGCCTCTCTATAAATAGTGAAGCAGATAAGTGAAACAATCGTTCAAATGGTGATGCAAGCATGAAATTTGGTACAGGTATTCTTCAAAGCTCACTTTCAAAGCACATACCGCTGGCCACGCAAACATTCAATATGGCGACCATTTTTCAAGATGGCCGACACATCTGACTGAGCCCTACTGTTATGGGTCAGTTAATTGAAAGAAAAAAGACATGAATACTGTCCAATCCATTTTTTTCTTTTTTGGCTCTAAAGTGGTAAGTGAAGGTAATTTTGTCCAAAGCAGTTGCATATTAGACTTTAACTAAGATGGCGTCCAAGATGGCCGCCATTAACCCAAGGAGGCCGGATTTTTTTGGCGATTTTCGGTAGTGTTTATGGCTAAATAGCTAATCAAAGAATAAAGATAGAGAAATGAGTCACTTTCAGCTTTTGTCTCGTAAAAAAATTCAGCTCCATAGGCCCAGTAGTTACTGAGATATTGCTTGTTTTCGTGAGGTAACTTTTCCGTTATTTTCCGTGTTTACGCACCTTTGCCATAATGAAATTTCCTTAAACCCATTGTGTTGACATCACGGTAGTTTCGGTGATATTGGAACTCGGTGAAAATTACCGCAAAAGTACCGTGACGTCATACAAGTAAATAGCAGCCATCAGCAGGCTATTTAAAGCTGTGCTATTTGAGTAGTGTATCGGCCTTCTGGGGTTAAAGACAAATTTTGTGATATCTTGGCTATTAGTAGAGCTAGACAAATGATTTTTTCATCTAATCCTAAATTTTTGAGGTCAGAGAATTAGAAAGACTTGTCAGATTATTAACTCATCAGGGTCATAAGTAACTAGACAAAGTGAAGGACGATTATATCGTAGGAAACGGCCTAATTCACACCATTTATACATATCCATTGAGTACAAATAACATTAGTAAAAATACCATAGAATCAAAGACTCACACCTCACATTTGCAAGTGCACAGAGCTGTACAGGAGAGACACAGCCTGTAGCACTTGCACCTGCCACGACAGTCTGATTTACAGCCACATTTGGTCAGCTGTTCGCAACTCTTGGCTATGGGGGAGTTGGCTGTCCAGAAGACGTGCCATTCTTCATCAACCTTCTGCCATCCCCAGTCAGCAGGACTCTCTGCTTCTGGTTGACACTGGGTTGCTTGGGCCCAAACACAACCAGCCTGGAAGGCAGCTCGTCTAGTGTGTTGAAGCAGAGCTGCTCTTGTTGGTGGAATGGCCATTTACCTTGGTGGGATGTTGAAATACAGAAATGCTAGTCCCATGGAAGGAGGTTGTGGCAGTTGTAGCGGAAGGGTTGTGGTCGATATTGTCCATCACGGCAGTGGTGAACAACTCTTTACGCAGTACTGGTGGACAGACCACACCCTCCTCGACATACTTGTTGACTGTGGCATCTCCTAATTCAGCTGAGACCTCCAACACCCTGTCATATGAGATGCTGAGGCCATGCTCATGCAGCATTTCGACCAGGTTTCTTTTCCGGGTTTTGGCATAGACTGAGAGTCCCATGTAGACTGGGAATGGTGTTTCTCTGTCTTTTGAGTGCCTATGTGTAGCAGCTCCCTCTTTGTATCGGGAGTAGCAGTTAAACTGCATCAATTGGGCAATGGCCTGATCAGACTTTGAAACTCCAAATCTCAGTTGAGACTTGATGTCAGCTCCATGTTCAACCATCCCCACAAACTGAAGCAGAAGGGGAGGTATGGCATTTTGCACACAACCAGCTGGAAATGTGCCATCAAATTTTGATTGATGTTCAAGCATGCATTTTCTTAGAATCTTTGCTGCTTTAGCAGTGATGAGTGCATCTGAAAAATCAGAAATTTGGGTAATTGCTTTGCCCACATCTTTCTGAAATGCAAGAAGTACATCTCTTCCACTTCTATGAGCTTCAAGTTCTGGAATTTCTTCCAGAAGTTTATCCTTCAGTCTGGTGGAATTTACACGTGGTAAATCCACACCAAGTTGTGCCAGACGCTGTTGGTAAAGGTGACATATATCTGCCAGGCGAAATGTGACTGGCTCTTCTGAGCATAGGTTGCTTTCAACAATGTATGTCACCAGCTCTGATAAAATTAATGGATAAACATCTGGCTCCAGATCAGTGGCACTTGAGCTTTTCTCAAGGTTTCTCAGGTGGGACCTTTCCCTGTTGTAGAGGGCACTGAGACACACTCTGTGGTACTTTAGCTCCTGTGCAATAGCATCTCCACCACTCAATTTAGCAAGAAGCTTACCATCGTTAAGTGCCTCTGCACACTATTTTAGCCTCTTGTTAAGGTTCATGGTCATTACCTGCCTGAGATCAGATGCAGGTGCCACTTTCTCACAAAAAATACAAGTTTGACCATCATACCTAGTTCGACATTGCTTTGCATGATTGTCTTCAGACTCACTACTTTGACGATTAGATCGGCGTTTCCTTGCGCGATTCAGCTTGCTGTTGTTAAACAACAACCGGCAGTTGACATGGTATTTTGCCTGATTTCTTCTCAAAGTGGCATCTATGCCGTCCCCTTCATCAAGCCTTGTTGGATCCACGATCAATGGCAATTCCTGGATTTCATGAAACATCGGTATGTTGGTAGTCAGCATGGCATAACCGTCATGTTCAAGGGAATAATGGGTTCTAGGTGATGTTAAATCTTCACCTATTTTGTCTTTCTGGCAAAGACAACATTTTGACCAGTCAGTTTGTCTTATAGGAAAAATGGATTTTGAATCTGCCATTTTGCTTTCTGATTAAGGCCGAGGGTTTATCCTTTTACCACCTTAACGAAATTACACACACATTACTTTATGGGATACAACTAGGTTCGGGTGACCTACACCTAGCCCGATCATTCATCCAGTGCCATTTAAGTCCCGTGTGATCTGTACACCATCCAGGTAAGTACATGAGCAAGTCATGTATAGCCCCCTTACCCTTGGCTCGGCTCTCCCACGCTGGCACACCCTGTCAATTCAGGTGCGGCTATTGAAATGCTGGGTGTGAAGGGAATTCATGGTCTCCTGAAATATCCCCAGGCTACCTTTAGGATCAACTTTTCCTGGTACCTGGCGTGGGGTACGAACCTCTGAAGGGAATTTAACCCCCCTAAAAACCCACAGGTTTTGAGATGCCTTGGGTGGGGTTCGAACCCTGGTTAGTGACCCAACCATCACCACCAGGCCCGCGCGCTAACCCACTGTACTACCACGGACGTACTAAAAGTATAGCAACCTTAGTCCGATTTTTAAGAACCAGGTGATAGTCTCGTGGTGTTATCACGTGATGAGTTTATTGGACTTACCATCTACGACTATTTTACGCTATACCTGACGTCAACTCGGGTTAGTATTATTGTGGGTGCGGGACATTTTCGAGGGCATTATATTACATCCTTCTTTAACTAGGCTAGTCCCTAGCCTATTTTAAGGTTGTAAGGTATCGTAGCTGTATTACCTCAGCAATCTCAATATTGTTGGTATAGGGTTCGCGTGACGGGTGCTCCACGTAGCTAGCTGGTCACGTTCCCTAGCTGCCACCAATGAAATGCTGGGTGTGATTCAACAACAGACCCACCTACCCTTCCGGCAAGCCCCAACCCAGTAGACCCCGGTTCCAACCGTCCCAGCCACGCAGAATCTTCAACCGGAACAGCAACTACAACACCTACCAAAGTAAAAACCCTACCTTAGTCATTATCAACCCCTATGATTTCCCTGCCTGTAATGCTCAGTGTGCCCTCCACCAAATTCGTGACTCTGCCAAACCTCGCCCCTCTACTCCTCGCATTTCTGTAAATGAAGAGGAGTGGGGACAAGAGGAAGAAATTGCCCCCCATACCATGACCTCAGACAATACCGAGGAAACCCTAGAAGAGGTAGATACCGACCCCCAGGATTTTTAAAGTATCCCCCGCCCACGATGGGCTCGGCGGGGGACGCCATAACTAGTCGCACTGCCCCCATTTATTACATGGCCAAAATCAAGGACATTCCTGTCCGCTTGCTAATCGACACGGGAGCTGCCAAGTCATGTTTGTTCAAATCTTACTATGAAAAACATCCCCGACGATTTGGCCCTTTGTTAAACACCAAAACAGAACTCATCTCAGCTGCTGATACTTACTTAAATCTCCTAGGAGACACTTTACCCCTATCAGTAACCACTCCTGGCCCCCATGCTCGTTGTTATCACACATTTACAGTATTTTCCTCCAACTGTAAACATTATGATGGTTTCCTTGGACTTGACCTCCTTCAAAAACTAGAGGCCCAGATTGACTGCGGCCAAAGGCTGATCTCATTCAAAAACAAATTCCAGCCCAAAGCCTCTGACAAACCAATCACGCAGAAACCCATTCCCAAAAAGAAAAAACAACCTCCCCTCAACAAACCCTGATTCAGGGTTACCAAGTTGCAGCTAGCACTAAGGTGACTCCTAAAACCTCCACTTGCCCCGAGATCTCTCAAAACCTCACTCAATTCAGTAAAAAGATGCCTCAACAAACGAAAGAAGACAAGTCCAAGCAACTCCCCCTCGGTAATCCCCTCAATTCTCGTAACTCTGTCCAGAATAAATCCTCCCATGTTTTCAGGACAGACTCTGATATATGTAACCCTAATTCAATCCAATGTTTATGTACACATGTTTCCAGAGAAAATGCCGACCAATGTACCCAACAATGTTTCCCCCATGCCCCCAGAAATGTTAACAACCCCAAATCAATACACCAGTCCTACACCAATAACCCATGTTCTACACCTAACTTTTTCCCCACCAACCCTCCGCAGTCCGCCCAGCAAATCCCGTTTTCTAACTCGCTCACCTCGCACCCTTCTGAACCGCCCGCACGTGCCGTTAATCCCCCCCTCACGCGTACCGACCGAGGGACACAACCATGTTCCCACCATGCCCCCAGAAATGCCCAGCTATTCCACCACCCCCCCAATCCCCCTTGTGACAGTTTTTCGTCAGTAGCTCCCTTCCACCCCCACACAATTCACACCCCTAGAAAACTTCACAACCCCACACTTGACTCGCCCTCTCATGACAAACATAACCACCAAAACCACATAAACGCCAAACAAACCGTTACTGCCACCGACAACGCTCCCCCCACCAACCCTCCGCAGTCCCTCCAACAAATCCCGTTTTCTAACCCCCTCACACCGCGCCCCACTGATCCTCTCACATGCGCCGTTAATCCTCCCCTCACGCGTGACCCCCACCAAAGTGACCTTGCCCCCCTTATAAGTACCAAGCACCTGCTCGCCAGTCAATCCCCCACCATCATTAGCCCAGCGGTAGTTCAGGATAAATGCCAAATTCCCCCCCACCATCAAAAATGGGTGAACCTGCGGCCCATACCCCAAACTCACATGGTATTTTCCCCCACTAACACATCCCCCAACCCCCATCGTTGCCTCTTACAACCCGCCATCATTCCCGCTCGTATCAACCACATTCTCGTGGCTAATATCTCAGAGGAACCCCTGACATTACCGAAAGTTCTCATTATAGGAGACCTCGAAACTTTCGATGACCTCCCCATACATTGTAACGACACCCCTACCAGCCTCCAATTGCCCCCTCTTCCTGAGACACTATCTGACCACCAAAAGAACGGCATGTACGACCTACTGCTGGAATTCAGTGACGTCTTTGCCCAACAACCCACCGAAATCGGACAGACGGATGTAGAACAACACATCATTAACACCACAGGCCCTCCCATACGACAACCATCCCGTAGAAAGAACCCCATACAACGTCAGGAAGAGGAACGCCAAGTCCAGGAAATGTTAGAGGCCGGGATTGCCACCCCGTCCATTAGCCCCTGGTCTTCCCCTGTTGTCTTAGTCAAAAAGAAAGATGGGACAACCCGTTTTTGCGTCGATTACAGGAGGTTAAATGACATAACCATTAAAGACGCTACGCCCTTACCCCGAATAGACGATTCCCTTGACTCCCTATACGGATCCAAATGGTTCACTACCCTCGACTTGCAAGCAGGGTATTGGCAAGTGCCTATCAAGGCCGAGGACCAAAAGAAAACAGCATTTTCCACTAGTGGTGGCCATCACTATGAATTTAACGTCCTACCTTTTGGCCTCTGTAACGGACCCGCCACTTTCTCCCGTTTGATGGAAACGGTATTACATGGCCTAACCTGGGAAACCTGCCTAGCCTATCTGGACGATATTATTGTGTACTCTCCAACCTGGGAAGAACACCTCCTCAGGTTGAGACAAGTCCTGCAAAGAATCCGAGCCGCCGGGTTGAAATTAAAACCCTCAAAGTGCGTGATTGCCCGGAATAAGGTAGATTTTCTCGGACACGTGATATCTGAACATGGTATTGCGCCAGACCCAAAGAAACTTCAAGCCATACAAAACCAAACCCCACCCACCACGGTTAAAGGAATACGTTCGTTTCTAGGTTTAGCCACGTACTACAGACGTTTCGTCCCCCACTTTGCCACCATAGCCAGACCCCTCCACCAACTTACCCACAAAGACACCCCGTTCGCCTGGACACCTGAAAGAGACCTCGCGTTTAACACTTTGAAGCAAAAGCTAATCCAAGCCCCTATTGTCGTTTTCCCTGACTACCAGAAACCTTTCCGTCTTTATACCGACGTATCTCTGTACGCCATAGGTGCAGTATTAAGCTCAATTCAGAGATGGAAAGGAACATGTGATAGCGTATGCCAGCTCCACACTCACCCCACCCCAACAGAATTACGCAGCCACCAAGAGAGAGTGCTTAGGGATCATTTGGGCACTCAGCCACTTCCGGTCATTTGTGTTGGGCGCAAAACTCGAAATAATTACCGACCATCAATCTTTACAATGGCTGCATAGGTGCGAAACCAACTCAGCCATTTTGATACGTTGGAGAGAGACACTAGAGGGCTACGACTTTACCATACAATATCGTCCCGGCAAACTCCATACTAATGCAGACGCCCTGTCACGTTTGCCAGTACCAAAAGACCCCCCCACCAACCTAGCCGCCTTACAAAACACTCAATTGGTATCTACCCCCACCTCCCGACAGAATGCCCCCCCAGCCCCCTCCCTAATTCAATCTTGGGAAGCACGAATCAGACCCCCCTGGATACCGTTAAACGTCTTCAGGAGACTGACTCGCTGGGGAGATCAACTTGCCACAGACACTGGTCACATAATCTTGGACCCCACCATAGCCCACGACTACATGATTGCCATCCACGAGGGAAACGGCATACACCTTGGACAAAAGAAAATGTTAAAGATCTTCACAGACCAATACTGGACCCCCAACCCCTCCAAAATTGCACAACGAGTGACAGAATCCTGCAAACCGTGTTTATTGGGAAAGGATAGATCACGCACCCCAGGCCCAGCTGGTACCATTTCTGCCAACAAACCGTTCCAAGTCCTATCCCTCGACATCATGGGCCCGTTCCCTTCTTACGCTGGCAACCGCTATTTTGTCACATTTGTAGACGTATATTCAAAATTTCTAATAGCCTGCCCAGTTAAAGACCACACAGCTACCACAGTCGCCACACTGCTTGCCACCGAAGTGTTCCCTATATTCGGCCTTCCCCTTGCTCTTCTATCGGACAATGCCCCCGAGTTTAGTGGACACGTTTGGCAACAATTCACCCAACAATGCGGTATCAAGATTAAACACTCATCCCCGTACTGGCCTCAAGGAAATGCTATCTGCGAACGCAGCCATCGCGCCATCAACAACCAGTTACGTACAAGAATGATTGCTCTTAATACCTCAGACTGGCCATCACAACTAAAGATGATACAGTGGGGTATGAACACCTGTCCTCGGGAAGACGGTATTTCCCCTCATGAACGTGTTTACGGTGTACCCCCCCTGTTACTGCCATTCCACCACCACGCTCACCTTCCCTCCACCACCTCCACAATTGACCCATTGCAACATCTGCAAAACACCCTCCATACCGCCCAGATCTGTCAAGACACCAAAACTGATAACATCGATGACAAAAACCCTTTCGCCATCCATGACACCGTAATGGTAGCCAACCTCCCTATCACCAACAAGTTAGGCCCTCGCTATGTCGGACCCTACACCGTAATACAAGTCCCAAATGCCTTTCAAGTCACCATCGACTATCACGGCGTGACTCGCACGCTCCGAACTAGATTCGTCCGAGCGTTTAAACCTCTAAAGCCACAAGACATTACCCCACCCCACACGCCCGACCCTAAATTAAACACCCCTACTCACCCCCTCACTCAGGCTACGAATATTCCCATACAAACCCCTAAGGACCTAAGCCCTCCAGCACCGAACCGACAAATCTTTTCTCAACATACCCCCCCAACTAACCTCCACAAACCCCAAGCCCCCAATATCACACCCTCTTCCACCATGACACCTTCCTTCACTTCTGATAGTCAAGTTCCTCCCCAACTTATCCAAGTACAAAAACCTCCACCCACAACCCCGACCACAACAGAAACCCTCCCGTCTAGCCCTGACATACCTCCACCAGGCACCACAGTGAGAAAACCACCACCCCCACCCCAAACCAAGTACACACCCAACCGCACCACACAATCTACCTCAGTAACCTCACGCTACAACTTACGCCCACGACAAACATCGTTTAAAACCTCCAGAAAACACACCCTACTAACCAAGTTCCGTAGGGCTGCCAGACCACTACCCTCCTCCTCCTCCTCTTCTTCTTCTTCGTCGAATTCTCCCCCACAAAGGGAAAGAAGACGAATAATCACCAGCAAATCACCAACCTCATCAAACAACACACGCCCCTACCCCCAACCCTCCAACTTAAATCTACACTCCTTACCCCCCCGCATCCGCCCCTTTCCCCTTCACGATCCCCACCACCCCACCCACACACCGACCAACCTCCTCATCTCACCGAACCCCCAACCAACCAACCCCTAAGAAACCCCCCCCCAAAGTCACCCCCGAGAAAACCCCCACATGTCATTTACCTATAAAACGTGCTTCCCCTCACTATAAAACATCGTCGAGCGACTCAAGTCCCACGACAAACATCTAACTTCCCACCAGGACCGCCAGAGGTAGAATAATCAACAGACCCATCAGATTTAAAGACAGCGATACAAAAATAACACCCCGTTCTGACACTAAGGACCCAAGCCACACAACACACACACCCCCTCCTTCCCACACACCTCCTTCACCCACCTTACCTAAACCGATTTTGCGCATTGCCTCACTATATATTCCCAACCTACAACACCGCCCAAGAAAACCAAATAAAACCCAGACTCACATTCCCCCTTCATCCCCAGCTCTGTTGTCACGCGTGAATCCCCTTTTGGTTAGTTACCCATTCACCACACTAAACAGACTTACTGTCAATCCCACACACCTCACTCCGACCCCCACGGGGGAAAGCTACAAACCATTCATACGAAAGGTTAAAGTAAAGACCCCCACTGGACACTTGGCCCGTGTACCACACCCACACCAAGCCCGGGCAGCCGTCCGCCACAACACAGAGGACACATTCTTACAGGTATACATTGACAGGCAAACCTGACCGTCGCTCTCGTGTTTGGTGGAACTTTCTAAATACCCTGAAAATGACCCACCATCACTATGCTTCTTTTAACTTCACCCTTGAGGCTCGAGGACGAGCCTATAATGAAGGAGAGGGAAGTAAAATGCTCCAGAACAAGAAGCCCACCACAGAAGCCACGAGCGAACACCACACAGAAACACCCGGAAGAAAGGTCCACAGAACGAAAGGACCAGCTGACCGAGCCAGCCATTTCAGACAGGCCCAAGCCCTCAGGGCTAAACAGCTCCAGGACGCACCCATTTACCTTTTCTAAACTGACCATTTTCCACACCTCACGTACACTAACCCCCTCGTGTCCTACACTCCTAACTACAAAGATGATGAACAGGAATATACATTCATATTAAAAACACCCATGCCCTGTCCCGACGTTGAGCCAATGCCAACACATCAGACAGCCATAATTATATCTATGTATGTTCTTACATCCGAGAAGTAGATGTTATATATCTTAGAAGTTAAAACACCCACGTTTGTCCCTAGACCTCGTATATCATTTTCCATGACGAGTATAGATATATGTAACCCGTTCTCAGTCGCCCCTTGCATTGTTCCTCTAGTAACTAAGTCTATAATATTAACTGCCACCAGCATTGATACGACATAGCGGCACTGTCCTTGCTACAAAGATGATGAACAGGAATATACATTCATATTAAAACACCCATGCCCTGTCCCGACGTTGAGCCAATGCCAACACATCAGACAGCCATAATTATATCTATGTATGTTCTTACATCCGAGAAGTAGATGTTGTATATCTTAGAAGTTAAAACACCCACGCTTGTCCCTAGACCTCGTATATCATTTTCCATGACGAGTATAGATATATGTAACCCGTGCTCAGTCGCCCCTTGCATTGTTCCTCTAGTAGCTAAGTCTATAATATTAACTGCCACCAGCATTGATGCGACATAGCGGCAGTGTCCTTGTGTCGTATTGTGCCAAGTACAGATCAACCAGGTTTCATCACCTTATTAGGACGACGACTATAATGTCATCGTTCATCGATGTATGCAATCCTTAGGTTAAGTATTTTTATCCGCCATTGTGTTCACCTTTTTCCATTTACTTTCCACAATTGTCATACGTCTTCCCCTTGCCTCCTTCGTATCCATAGTCCACACTACGCCAATTTACTTCGTGTCTTACACCTCTTACCCCAACCAGAGATTGTATAAGATAACCTGGTTACCAGTATCTGTCATAAGTACCCAGAAACAATAACTAAGTACCCCTACGAACTGCCGCTGTTGTTGGTATTTATATTTAACCCTTAATTAGCGGCTCACCACATAAGTCGTATTTAATAAAGCTGGACTATGTGGCGGCGCTCGACATAGGTCGAGTGGCAATTTCAGCACGTAATGTTGCTGACGTATGACTGCTCCAGACCACCGCGAACAACTGACACGAATCCCAGCTCCCTCCTCCCTCTCTCACTCGCTATATAAGGAATTGTATCGGGAAAGTGGCTAATTACATGCTTTTTGCACTCGCGTTGCACGGTTATTGCAAGAAAACTAGCCATCATAAAAGGATCGTTATGGTGTCATTCGAAAGCTCTGTTTATGCCCTTTCAGGGATAGATACTTGTTTTACGTTCTGGGTCTTATTTAGGCATGAAAATGATCACGTAAACAGCCCTATTTTGGCTAAAAACACCCCGCTGGGCGGTACATATAAATAAACCGCATAGGCCGCTCTTAAGGTGTTAATAGAAAACGCAGTTCCCAGGGCCAACTAATAGTATCCATAACCCTCGGACTGATCACATAACTCTATCTTTTCCAGACTCCTATACCACCCCATAGTTGCATTCCCCGGTAGCATTTGGCTAACGTATTCTACTGCCTTTTCAAACTTCCATATCAATTGTAGCCTAATGCCACCCCCACGCCCAGGGACCTTAGGGGCAAAATTTCCCTGTAGCCCTTAAACTCTCCCCCCCCTCTCACAAAGACACCCGCGCTTCTCGACTCTTGTCCGACCTAGCCTCTCTCTCATACCTCTTGAAGATCCTTGAATTGTCCGTTGCTAACGCTCTCCAACTTTTATTATATATACTCCTATCCAGCCTACCTTCACTTAGTAGGCCAGAACAACATTAGAACTTTACTAGCCCCTTGCATGCCATCTATTCTCTTACAACCCATTCACAACCCTGCACCCAATGGTCGTCGGTGCGAGGCTAGCCGCCCCCAGTAACAACTTCTATTGCCATACTTCCAGATAAATGTGGCAGAGTTAGCAACCCAGTCTCCACCACATCCAGCAAACCCTACAATTAACAACCAGCCGAGTAAAACCAGCTAGCTAAGGCACCTCGGTTTTGGTATTAAGGACACCCACATCTGTCTCATACACAGAGGGTTATTACAAACACTGGTGATATGGCAAGCCCCTAGCCACAGCCGCCGGACGACTATCACAGAGAGAGGGCGCCCAGCTCCCCCTTTTTGCCCACCCGACGAGGGAGACCCCCACCCCCGCGGAGGTATACCTGACCCCTGTTTTGACTTTCGAGTCATTGCCAGGTAGCACAGGAATTCTTCCTATCAATGAACTAACCATGCATGGCTAACACCTTTACTAACCTCTATTTACTCACAATAAACCATTTACCTTTCTTGCATGCTCTGGTCACTAAATTAGCACCTCAGCTATACCATAGAATGAAGATTGCACAATCTAAGAGAGACGCTCCTATCACAGCTGTCCCCATCCTCCTCGCAAAGTAGATCCAGTCTCCCTCCCTAAATACTTCCAGTATAGCCAAAATAGTACCTCTTACTAAGGCTCAGTTATATGAAAATATAAAGGCTTCCTATAGCCCTGTGCCACAACAGTAAATACCATCTTACCTAGTCCCCATATCTATTGAGAGCTCAATTAAGTCCATAAGACTCGAGATCCCACTGTCTACAGGGTCCAGAACCGAGCCATAAATCTAACTCCCGCCCCCAGTCAAATCAGTTGAAAGCTAGACACCAACCAGTGGTCACTACCCTTCAGTTTACCTCTAGCTCTGCCCTTGTGTTGTTCCGGAGTTGAGAGATTCCAGATCCGGCAGACTCCGTGGCAGAACTGATAGAAGCATCTGTCCATGTACAAGTCCTAACGTGCACCTTATAACCTTCACACAATTCGTGGGTATATAAGTGTGTAGCCAGCAACGATCGTCAAGAGATCCGACTTGAGAACTTCCTACATTTTGGACCATCTGGACAGCCGAGGAACCAGTCGTTAGCCCCCAACATCACCGGAAGCAAGATAACCAGGACCAGATCTACCCATACTATTCAAGATTCATGTTGCTTGTACTAAGTGTTATAGTACTAGCTTGATACTCACTTATTAACTTTCTATAAAGTGGCTAAGACCTTGCCCAGTGTAATTCATATTTAACCATTCCATTTGGGATGTACTAAGCGATCAGTGCTCTTTAAATTAACAGGCGACCTTGACTCTCGTAATTACCTTATCCAGATATTAAAACTATAGTGATATCTAACGTTCGCCCACTGATTTGTGTTCTACGTATTTCTGCCATAAGAATATAAAACTTAGTTCAGTACCCCCATGAGGTTACTAGAGATTCCGTGTTCTACAATATACGCGTGTCTAATCCTAACTGTTAGTTGCTACTTGGGCACGCGACCAGCCAGCAAGAGGTCAAATCCGTGACATTGAATTATACGAATATATTGAGGTCTTCCAGTAAAATAAAAACTTGCTAATTAAACCCGTGATCAGAAGAATATACCTGAACGTTGGAAGTGGGAGACTAGGCTCCATCCAGATCCGCTAATGCTAGCAGTTCCCTTCTATTATTAGTTTTGTGCAAAAATAACTATCTTTCTATGCTCTTTATTTATTTACTTCAATAAACGTGAACTTGTGTCGTGTTACCGTGTGTTTATTTTGTGTTCTCTATTCCTCATACCTTGTATTGTGCATGCAGCCTTCTATACCCAGTCATTCAGAACTCACATTACCCAAGTTAAACCTGTAGAAAAACAGGGCATAACAATGAAATGCCGGGTGTGAAGGGAATTCATGGTCTCCTGAAATATCCCCAGGCTACCTTTAGGATCAACTTTTCCTGGTACCTGGCGCGGGGTACGAACCTCTGAAGGGAATTTAACCCCCCTAAAAACCCACAGGTTTTGAGATGCCTTGGGTGGGGTTCGAACCCTGGTTAGTGACCCAACCATCACCACCAGGCCCGCGCGCTAACCCACTGTACTACCACGGACGTACTAAAAGTATAGCAACCTTAGTCCGATTTTTAAGAACCAGGTGATAGTCTCGTGGTGTTATCACATGATGAGTTTATTGGACTTACCATCTACGACTATTTTACGCTATACCTGACGTCAACTCGGGTTAGTATTATTGTGGGTGCGGGACATTTTCGAGGGCATTACAGCTATCTAACTCTATCTACTAACTACCAACTACTGTCTAGTAGCTAATTGATATGGGGCTGTTAGAAAGCATTTGAGACACTAAATTAAACTACACTACAACTTATAGTATAGTACAGTAAAATAAGCTGACACTGAACCCCATGCTGAGTTGCACAGCAGCAATGTTACCAGTGTGCCCTGGTTGTGTGTTGACATCACTCTATTATATTTGCAAGATCTCATCACTGCCTCAGTCCTTACTAACAAATGTGAAAATGGCTCCATTGGATTATCTGACCCAAAGAATGTATGTGCACACCAAAAATCATGTATAAATGTTCAGTAGTTGCTTAGATATGAACATATGAAATTAATGGACGCCATCTTGGATGCCATTCTAAAATTCCAATAATAGACTATGACAATGATTAAAACAGTGTTTCTCATTAATCTGGTTAGCAAGAAACAGTTTTCTCTTAAAATGTTCACCAGGTAATAATTAAAAAAAAATAAAGCAATATATGGTCAGGCACGGCAGCCATCTTGAAAAATGACCGCCATCTTGGATTTTCGCATGGCCAGCGGTATTTCTGAGAAGAATGGACCTTGAAGGGTACATGTACCGAATTTCATGCTTGCATCACCATTTGAACGATTCTCCTGAAATTTGCAGTTATCTGCTCCACTAAAACTACCCCTGAACCTGAATGAATTATTATGTTACCTCCACCAACCGACTTTACTCTTAAACTCAATTAATGAAATCAACAAATACATGTGGCAGTCCAGGGATTCAAACCTAGGATGCTCACACCGAAATTCAGTGCATTTATCCATTGTGCTACAAAGACAGTAAAAGAATGGTGGACAAGCCTACGATTTATTATGCAGTTTCGAATCCTGCATATCAATCTATGCATGTACACAATTCCAACTGCGCTATCATAGGCTATGGATAGATGAATGGAAGGAGTAATTAATTGGGCCTTAACCTCTCGGCTGCACATGGGGGGGTATGAGACACCACACGCCTGTGCGCACGTATTTGAGCTGTTCCCATCACTAACATCGTTATTTTACCTTAAATATCGTTAATACTTATTTATATGCGCCTATTTTACCATTAATATGAAGATATTAACCAGTTACAACAATAAAACAAGTGGAAACAGTGTTTGGCTGGTCAAAATTGCGAAATGAAAGCGAGAGTGTGTGAGTGAGTGTGAGCCAACCTTCCACTCATGAAGCTTTGAGAGACACTGGAGGTACCTCTCAATTATCTTCCTGACTTCTCCCCTAATTCCCACGCTTGGTAACACTGATGACAACGCCCTGCTAGCAACTCGCTAATGTTAGCACGAAAATAGACCACAGAATAAGGGAATAACAGGGAAAATAGGTGATAATTGAAGGAGGGGGGGGGGGGGGGGGAAAGGAGGGGATGTGGAGGAGTGATATTTGGCATGGCCCAGGGGCAAAAAAAAAGAAAATGGTTCAAGTTTTTTTGGGGTGTTTTAATTGGATTTTTTTAGGCCCAGGATCTTAACCCTTAATTAGCGGCGAGCAACATAAGTCGAGTTAAATAAAGCTGGACTATGTGGCGGCGCTCGACATAGGTCGAGTGGCAATTTCAGCACGTAATGTGGCTGAGAGAGAGAGACAAGTGGTGGCAGGAGACTAGCGAGCGTATAACTGCTCCAGACCACCGCGGCGAACCTACTGACACAAATCTCAGCTCCCTCCTCCCTCTCTCACTCGCTACATACTCAATTATGTACTGAAAGTACCGAATTACCTGCTTTTTGCACTCGCGTTGCATGGTTATTGCAAGAAAACTATCCATCATACCAGGATCGTTATGGTGTCATTCGAAAGCTCTGTTTATGCCCTTTCAGGGATAGGTACTTGTTTTACGTTCTGGGTCTTATTTAGGCATGAAAATGATCACGTAAACAGCCCTATTTTGGCTAAAAACAC
Source organism: Paralithodes platypus (assembly GCA_032716605.1). Classification (NCBI taxonomy): domain Eukaryota; kingdom Metazoa; phylum Arthropoda; class Malacostraca; order Decapoda; family Lithodidae; genus Paralithodes; species Paralithodes platypus. The sequence continues at coordinate 30,115,154 of CM064579.1, forward strand.
CCCGCTGTGCGGTACACATAAATAAACCGCATAGGCCGCTCGTAAGGTGTTAAGAGTCTTCCCGCAGTCGCCGGGGAAACTCTTAAGAGTATTCCGGCAGCTCCTGGGTTAATCCTAAGGAAGGCCTCTCTATAAACTACCTCTGAACCTGAATGAATTATTATGTTACCTCCACCAACCGACTTTACTCCTAAACTCAATTAATGAAATCAACAAATACATGTGGCAATCCAGGGATTCGAACCTAGGATGCTCACACCGAAATTCAGTGCATTTATCCATTGCGCTACGAAAAAAGTTAAATAATGGTGGACAAGCCTATGATTTATTATGCAGTTTCGAATCCTGCATATCAATCTAAGCACGTACACAATTCCAACTGCGCTATCATAGGCTATGGATAGATGAATGGAAAGAGTAATTAATGGGGCCTTAACCCTAAGGAAGGCCTCTCTATAAACTACCCCTGAACCTGAATTAATTATTATGTTACCTCCACCAACCGACTTTACTCCTAAACTCAATTAATGAAATCAACAAATACATAAGAACATAAGAACATAAGAAAATGGGAGTCTGCAGAAAGCCGATTGGCCTAAGCAAGGCAGATCCCTGTCCCACACAACCCCAATTACAAAGCCCAATTATAGGCTCAACACTCTAATACCCTGAGGATCATCTTACCAAAACGGTTAGAGATTAACGCAGGATTACGGGGGTCTGCAGAGCGCTGATTGGCCCAACCCTGCTGATCCCCCTTCACACCCAACCCTTCTCGTCCATATGCTTATCCAATTTTATCTTAAAGCTCCCTATCGTTTTTAATCCCACTATAGCACTTGGTAGTCCATTCCACCCATCTACAACTCTGTTACCAAACCAATATTTGCCTATATCTTTTCTGAAACGAAATTTATCTAATTTGAAACCATTGGTACGAGTTCTTTCGCTATCACTGAGCTTTAGTACATTTGTCATGTCCCCTTTGTTAATCCCACTAACCCACTTGAACACCTCTATCATATCCCCTCTAACTCTGCGTCTCTCTAACGAATGTAAGCCTAATTTCTTCAACCTTTCTTTATACGGAAGATTTCTAATATTATGGATCATTTTTGTCATTCTACGTTGTACTCTCTCCAATGAATCTATGTCCATTCTGTAATAAGGACACCAAAATTGAACAGCATAATCCATATGGGGTCTCACTAATGACAAGTAAAGTTTTAAGATAACATCAGCAGTTCTGTTACTCACACTCCTTGAGATGAACCCGAGAATCCTGTTTGCCTTGTTTCGAACGCTTATACACTGTTGTCTAGGCTTCAAATCATTGCTAACAAACACACCTAGATCTTTCTCACAATTCGAGTTTTCTAATTCCACATTAGCTAGTTTATATTTAACATTTGTATGCATCTTCCCTATCTTTAATACCTTGCATTTGTCAATGTTAAACTTCATCTGCCAATTTACTGACCATTCGTGTAAGGTATCTAGATCCCTTTGGAGGCACTCTATATCTCTATCTGAATCAATTGTTCTCCCCATCTTGGTATCGTCTGCAAATTTACTTATCCTACTAGTTATACCTAAATCAAGGTCATTTATGTATATAACAAACAACAGAGGACCTAATACAGATCCCTGGGGGACACCACTTTTGACTGCTCCCCATTCTGACTTCGTACCATTTATGCTGACTCTCTGTTTCCTACCAATTAGCCATGACCTAATCCATCCCAACAACGCCCCACCTATTCCATGCGCCTCAACCTTTCTCATCAATCTCTCGTGGGGGACTCTGTCGAAAGCTTTACTGAAATCTAAATATATTATATCATATGACTTGTCATTATCTACTGCTTCATATACCTCTGAGAAAAAACTAAGCAAATTAGTAAGGCAAGAACGTCCCTGAGTGAATCCATGCTGAGAAGAATTTATTAAATTAAATGTATCTAAGTGGTTTCTAATTTTACTAGCAATAATTGACTCTAGTAGCTTTCCTATGATTGATGTAAGACTAATGGGACGGTAATTGGATGCTATTGATTTGTCACCTTTTTTGAAGATCGGAACTACGTTTGCAAGCTTCCAAGCTTCTGGAACTATACCTGTCTCCAATGACTTGTTAAATAAAAATGTTAATGGGTAACTTAACTCATCCCTACATTCTTTTAATACTCTAGCATATACCTCATCAGGACCAGGCGATTTATGAGGTTTCAGTCTGTCAATTTCCTTAAGCACATCATTTCTACTTATAGTAACCGTACTTAACCTATTTTCTATACTATCGCTATATACCTTACGGACTTCTGGAAACTGTGCCAAATTTTCATTAGTGAAAACGGAAAGAAATTGACCATTTAATGTACTGCACATTTCTAAATCATTTTCTGTCATTTCTCCTATCGAAGTTTTAAGGGGACCAATTACATCTCTAACCTTGGATTTATATAGTTGGTAAAAAGCTTTAGGATTATTTTTTGAGTCATTGGCAACCTTAATTTCATAATTTCTTTTTTCTTTCCTAATATCCTTTTTTACCTGTCTTGATAGATTCTGATAGTAAGCAAGTAGGTGAATTTCGCCTTTTCTAATTTTTCTATATATTCCTCTCTTTTGTCCTAGAAGATCTAATAGTCTATTATTCATCCATTTGGGTTGGTTCTGTGTTGATCTAAATTTTCTTTTGGGGATGTATTTATTTTGTGCATTGAATACTGACTTGATAAAATTATCGTATGTATCTACCAAGGTTGACGTCTCTTCCTGACTTAAGATGACAGGTGCCTGAGAAGGGGTACACTCATTTGGACACCTGGATCGACTTAATTTTTTGACCATAGGGTCCGCTAATAGGGCTCTTCTTAACCCACCATAATTGGCTTTTCTAAAGTCAGGTATTAATGTTGTATTCTCTCTGGTATTACCTTTCCATTGTATATTAAAATACACAGAATTGTGGTCACTATTTCCTAGGTGGTCCCCTATCTCTACATTATTTACCATATGTTCATTGTTACTGAAAACTAAATCGAGAATATTATTACCTCTAGTCGGCGTATCTATGAATTGAAATAAAAAACTATCTTGTACTACCTCTATAAACTCCTCAGAATCAGAGTCTCCTATTTGATGCTGCCAATCTATATTCGGAAAATTAAAATCCCCCATAATGCACACATTGCTAAACCTTGATGCCATTTTAATTTCCTCCCATAATGACGTTCCGTCATTTCTACTCATATTTGGCGGTCTATACATAACTCCAATAACTATGGTCTCACTACCTTCGTTAACCTCTACCCAAACACTTTCATTATCGTTATTTAGTCTAATACCTGATTTAATACAGCTTTTTAATGTACTCCTGACAAACACTGCTATACCGCCACCCCTCTTACTTGTTCGGTCATATTTAAACAAACTATATCCTGGTATATCAAATTCTGCTAAAAAATGCCTGGTTTCTGTATTAATCCACGTTTCAGTTAGCGCTATTATGTCTATATTTTCTTTGCTAACAAGGGCTCTAAGTTCGTTCATTTTGTTACATAGACTCCTACAGTTTGTGTAATATACTCTCAATTTACTTCTTTTCTTTATACCTAATTTACCTTTGTTTTTAGCGACATTTCCATCATATGGCAATCCCTGGCAGTCCAGGGATTCAAACCTAGGATGCTCACACCGAAATTCAGTGCATTTATCCATTGTGCTACAAAGACAGTTAAAGAATGGTGGACAAGCCTACGATTTATTATGCAGTTTCGAATCCTGCATATCAATCTATGCATGTACACAATTCCAACTGCGCTATCATAGGCTATGGATAGATGAATGGAAGGAGTAATTAATTGGGCCTTAACCTCTCGGCTGCACATGGGGGGGTATGAGACACCACACGCCTGTGCGCATGTATTTGAGCTGTTCCCATCACTAACATCGTTATTTTACCTTAAATATCGTTAATACTTATTTATATGCGCCTATTTTACCATTAATATGAAGATATTAACCAGTTACAACAATAAAACAAGTGGAAACAGTGTTTGGCTGGTCAAAATTGCGAAATGAAAGCGAGAGTGTGTGTGAGTGAGTGTGAGCCAACCTTCCACTCATGAAGCTTTGAGAGACACTGGAGGTACCTCTCAATTATCTTCCTGACTTCTCCCCTAATTCCCACGCTTGGTAACACTGATGACAACGCCCTGCTAGCAACTCGCTAATGTTAGCACGAAAATAGACCACAGAATAAGGGAATAACAGGGAAAATAGGTGATAATTGAAGGAGGGGGGGGGGGGGGGGAAGGAGGGGATGTGGAGGAGTGATATTTGGCATGGCCCAGGGGCAAAAAAAAAGAAAATGGTTCAAGTTTTTTTGGGGTGTTTTAATTGGATTTTTTTAGGCCCAGGATCTTAAGAGTCTTCCCGCAGTCGCCGGGGAAACTCTTAAGAGTATTCCGGCAGCTCCTGGGTTAATCCTAAGGAAGGCCTCTCTATAAACTACCTCTGAACCTGAATGAATTATTATGTTACCTCCACCAACCGACTTTACTCCTAAACTCAATTAATGAAATCAACAAATACATGTGGCAATCCAGGGATTCGAAACTAGGATGCTAACACCGAAATTCAGTGCATTTCACAGATAAGCGGAGTTGACCATCAGACTTACCCACCCCGCATGTCGTTATTTATAACCTTAGAACATTAAAACAATCGTTCTGGCATGAATTGTATATGGAGACCATCGACTTATCTATGGGGAATCAGGTTAGCATGATCTGTAAACGTTAAATTTACATAGGAACCATTGTAGGCCTTGCTGAGAAATTCACAACTTTCACAACCCAAGAGGCTAGGAAATGCATGGCAGACTTGAACCCAGGGCTACCAACTTAACCCTCTTACCAGCAAGCTAGGAATATTATACAAAATATATGTTCTCTATGTTCTACCCTTACATTAACCACTAACAAATGTCCAGAAGTAAAAGACGACTTACTTCTATATTTTCACTAACAATATCAGTGCACCACTTCTACAGAAATAAATAATACTTTCTCGGGGTCAGACAACACCAAGTTCTAAACCCCCCTTCCCCCTCTTTGAAAACAGGCTAGCTGAACTGCGACCCTCCGGTGACCCCCAGGGCTGCCAACTTAACACTCTTGCCAGCAATCTAGCAGTATTATACAAAATATATGTTCTCTATGTTCTACTTCTAAAATATATGTTCTCTATGTTCTACTTCTAAAATATATGTTCTCTATGTTCTACTTCTAAAATAATAACTAACAAATGTGTTAGAAATAGAAGATGACTTACTTCTATCATTTTTACTAACAATATCAGTGCACAACTTCTATAAGAATAAATATACTTTCTCGGGGTCAGACAACACCAAGTTTTAAACCCCCTCCCCCCTTTTGAAGTCTCATGCTCAGAGATCACCTATAAATCTTCCCAAAAACTATGCACTAAAGTCCTAGTACAGTCATTCCCTTTGAGTTCTGTCAATAATTTAGACAGACAAATAAAACATTGATTTAAGCCCCACATGTTCATCATACTCTTTGTAATAACTCTTTGAAGATAGCAGAGTAATATTATAAGATAAGTAAGAGTCATCTCCCCTAGGACAAGAAGGACTTCTCATCCTTATTAACAGTGCAGACACAAGTCCTTGTTATCCTTCCTCAGAGAATGGGTACCCTCCAGTATTGGTGCACATATAAGCCAAGGAAATGGGAAGAAGGCAAGTAAAAATAAGCTTTCTTAAGATCGGCACCCCACTCTGAAGAAATATTAATTTTACCCTATTCAGAAATAGTTATTGATAACGGCAACCCGAACTCCTTATACTGTCTGTGAATATATAAACTTTATTTCAGGATCTTTGTTATTTGTGGCAACTCAATCACTTAACATAGAGACCTTTAATCCTTATATATATATACTGTATATATATATAAGTATTAAAATCATAAAGTGGTATGTCCTCCTCCACTTATGTTTTAATATCTTTAATAGTGCAATAGTAACCTATATATGTTTAACCTTATTATTCCTGGCACCGCAGAAATTAATATTGTTATACTTATTGGGCTAACTTCAGTATAGTTAAAATGTTGAAAGACTCAGGAAACCCTACTTTTCATCATTTTTCTATTAGGAAGTTATACTAGCATTTTCTCACAGAGATCTAAGGTGGAAAGATCTTTTGTGTTAGAAGGGTTTAGCGAGACACCCACACGGGCACTCTGCATATATAAATCCTAGGCACAAATTGTCTGTGGCACCCCACCAGGATTTGTGACTAAAAGGTTAATACAGCCCCGAGTTCTTTGAACCTCTTAAAACGGTTAGACACAGTCAAGAAGAGCCATTACCTAAACTCTTCTTGCATTAGTCCGATTTTATGTTAATCCGGCAAGACCTGAGACATAATATTTAAAACCTTAGTTCAAAAGTACCTGAACAAAACTTCATCAACGGTTAGCCCTTAACCCCACTGTAACTTCATCAACGGTTAGCCCTTAACCCAACTGTAACTTCATCAACGGTTAGCCCTTAACCCAACTGTAACTTCATCAACGGTTAGCCCTTAACCCAACTGTAACTTCATCAACGGTTAGCCCTTAACCCAACTGTAACTTCATCAACGGTTAGCCCTTAACCCAACTGTAACTTCATCAACGGTTAGCCCTTATCCCAACTGTAACTTCATCAACGGTTAGCCCTTAACCCAACTGTAACTTCATCAACGGTTAGCCCTTAACCCAACTGTAACTTTCTTCACACGACTGGCCAACCTGGACGGCCCACATAACAGAGCATCAGAAGAAATCCTCAACTAAGTGCATCTCTCCAACAAGAAAAGAAATAATATAGAAACTACTAAAATTCAGTATCAGTGACGAGATACAAGAAAAGTTAGAGTTCAAAGTGACCGAAATTAACAGTTCTTAATACCTCGAAATACGCGAAGTGTGTAAAAAGTGTCCTACGAAGTTAATGTATAAATAAACATAAAGAACAAGACGTCCCAGAAATAACGCTTTTTAGTATGACGTTCTAACTCAATAAATAATCAATATACCAAATTAAGACGGAGTTTACCTATTCATCAACTCTGTCATATTTCCGCCAAGTGAAAAATAAACAGAGTCCGTCCAATATGAACTTTGAGTTATAGAAACGAAGTATTACAGTATCTAGTGAATATCATAATAATAATAGCTCACGTGTTCACCTATAAAGACGTCTATGATATCCGTAGTACGATACTAGTGAATATATTTTAAAATAAGAAGATTTACATACACCTTCATGAACTCTGAAAATATCTCAGGGGATACCATAATATTTCAGAGTCCACAAACTTGAACTCAAACTGAAAAAGTTCATCAATGCTTAAGCTTCCATATTTCGTGCCAAGGAATATAGGAACGTGTATCATATCGTCCACTATTATTCCTGAGGAAAAGTTAACTCAGTAAAATAAGTGAATCTAATTAAAATCTGAATTATTAGTAATTTCATTATAAGCTTTCAAAAAGAGAAGAGTGCGCATATTTCTCAAGAAGAATATTATATATACTAGTTGAAGTGAATATACCTGATCTCCATTTAGATCCACGATCATGCTAGGAGAATTGAAAATAGAGTTGTGTCACTTATGATTATTCCATGTTAAAATGTTTATGAGTCATACATATGTAACTAGTGAATAAGTGAATAAAGCTGTATTACAAATTATCTTTCGATATTATACATGTCCTCTATTGGTTATTTATATGTACTTGCATGAACTCTGATATTCCAGTCTTCAAGAACTCCCCTTAATCAATCGTTAAACCTGCATAAAATCAGGGCATCACACTTAGTGAGAAAATAGACAGTGTTAATCTTGCTGGATTCTAACTTACTTAGGCACCTTCGCACTGGTGAGAATTTAGGCAGAGTCAAGACTTATGGACTCTGTCGCTTATAGCTACTTATACCTTGTTTCTGGGTATAGAATTTATTGTGAGTTTTCAATATTTACTCCTAAGCTAACACTTGGAGCTGGAGTAGGTGATGAGTTGAGGTAACAGCTAGTGGGGTCTTCTGATTCTCCGTTGGGCCGTCCAGGTTGGCCTGCCGTGTGGATGAGTTGTTTGGAATATAGATTATTAGCTGGTTTTGGATCTTAAATGAAAATTCCTTAATGTCATTGTAGTACTTATTTTCTTATCTCGAATATACTAGCCGTCCGGCTGGCTCAGTTGATAGCGTGCCTGATTCCCATCTTGAAGGTCTAGCGTTCAATCCCCGCTCAGATTGAAAACAAATTCTGGCATACAGCCGGCGGTTACCATCTCCCCATGAGCAAGGGGGATGGGTAATGGTCTCTGGTAGACTAAAGAAAGCCAAGCGCTTGTGAATCCTCGAAGGAGGAGATACGGGCGCTATATATGTAACCAGAAGATTATTATTATTATTAGTGAAGTGGGGGATAAATCGACAGTCATTTAGAAGTTCGTATACTTTATTTAACAAACTTCCTAACTACTCTAATAACTGTTTCTCTGTTCGGGCCGAGATGAGTTCAAGACACAGATTGAATATTACGTCGATCCATGATAGGTTGTACTTTGAAACCCTAGAGCTCCCGTTACTCCCTAGTTGAATTCCCGTTATTCAGGTATTGACTCAAGTCGGCTTTGATCCAAAGGCACGTTAATAGTTTCTAAATTAATATGGTTTTTACCGAGCCCTGCTGTGTCTACTGTAGAGACCAGGGCACTAATAAATCATACCGTTATTCACCTATTTAAACAAAAGTTATATTCTTTATCTAACCTTAAGAATGATACACCTCTACCGGGCCTATTTCGTCTACTCCAGAGGCCAAGGCGTTACTACATATAATCTCTTAACTATATTTCCTATACATTACATTGACTCATATGACAAGGACGTCGTTACAAATGGTATCTCAACACTCTTTGATTATACAATATATTCCTCCAAATGAACCGGTCGTTATTACAAGTTATCTAGATTTCCTTCTCTAATACATTCTTGGTTTGTACAACACAGTTACTCAAAAGAACAGGGCGTTTCCACAATTCACCTTGATCACCCTGATCGAGAACACCCTCTAATTATGCGTTCACGTCATCCTACTACAAACAAGTTATGTTATGCCCTGTTTTTCTACAGGTTTAACTTGGGTAATGTGAGTTCTAAATGACTGGGTATATAAGGCTGCATGCACAATACAAGATATGAGGAATAGAGAACACAAAGAAACACATGGTAGCAAGTTACATGATCACGTTTATTTATATACCACTGCATAATACTCGTGCAAGACAATATAATAGAATCGAACAACACTAGCATAAGTGGATCTGGATGGAGCCTAGTCTCCTACTTCCAACGTTCAGGTATTAATCTTCTGATCACTGGCTTAATTAGCAAGTTTTATCTTCTGAAAGACCTCAATATATTCATGTAATTCAATTTCACTGATTTGATCTCTTACTGGCTGGTTGCGTGCCCAAGTAGCAGCTCACAGTTAGGATTAGACACGCGTATATTGTAGAACACGGAAATCTCTAGTAACCTCATGGGGGTACTGATCTAACTTTTATATTCTTATGGCAGAAATACGTAGAATACAAATCAGTGGGCGAACGTTAGATATCACTAGAGTTTTAATATCTGAATAAGGTAATTACGGGAGTCAATGTCGCCTGTTAATTAATGAGCACTGATCGCTTAGTACGTCCCAAATGGAATGGTTAAATATGAGTTACACTGGGCAAGGTTTTAGCCACTTTATAGAAAGTTAATAAGCGAGTGTCAAACTAGTACTATAACACTTAGTACTAGCAACATGAATCTTGAATAGTATTTGTAGATCTGGTCCTAGATATCTTGCTTCCGGTGATGTTGGGGCTAACGACTGGTTCCGCGGCCGTCCAGGGGGCCCATATGTGTGAAGTTCTCAAATACGTGGGCAGGTCCTTCTATCCAAATCTGCCACGGAGTCTGCCGGCTCTGGAATCTTTCAACTCCGGAACAACACAAGGTGACAAGGGCAGAGCTAGAGGTTAACTGCAGGGTAGTGACCACTGGTTGGTGTCTAGCTTTCAACTGATTTGACTGGGGCGGGAGCTAGATTTATAGGCTCGGTTCTGGACCCTGTAGACAGTAGGGATCTCGAGTCTTATGGATTTATTTGAGCTCTCAATAGATATGGGGACTAGGTAAGATGGTATTTACTGTTGTGGCACATGGCTATAGGAAGCCTTTATATTTTCATATAACTGAGCCTTAGTAAGAGGTACTATTTTGGCTATACTGGAAGTATTTAGGGGAGAGAGACTGGATCCACTTTGCGAGGAGGATGGGGACAGCTGTGATAGGAGCGTCTCTCTTAGATTGTTCAATCTTCATTCTATGGTATAGCTGAGGTGCTAATTTAGTGATCAGAGTATGCAAGAAAGGTAAATGGTTTATTGGGAGTTAATAGAGGTTAGTAAAGGTGTTAGTCATGCATGGTTAGTTCATTGATAGGAAGAATTCCTGTGCTACCTGGCAATGACTCAGAAGTCAAAACAGGGGCCAGGTATACCTCCGCGGGGGTGGGGGTCTCCCTCCTCGGGTGGGCAAAAAGGAGGAGCTGGGCGCCATCTCTCTGTGATAGTCGTCCGGCGGCTGTGGCTAGGGGCTTGCCATATCACCAGTGTTTGTAATAACCCTCTGTGTATGAGACAGATGTGGGTGTCCTTAATACCAAAACCGAAGGTGCCTTGGCTAGCTGGTTTTACTCGGCTGGTTGTTAATTGTAGGGTTTGCTGGATGTGGTGGAGACTGGGTTGCTAACTCTGCCACATTTATCTGGAAGTATGGCAATAGAAGTTACTTACTGGCGAGGCGGCTAGCCTCGCACCGACGACCATTGGATGCAGGGTTGTGAATGGGTTGTAAGAGAATAGATGGCATGCAAGGGGCTAGTAAAGTTCTAATGTTGTTCTGGCCTACTAAGTGAAGGTAGGCTGGATAGGAGTATATATATAAAAGGTTGGAGAGCGTTAGCAACGGGCAATTCAAGGATCTTCAAGAGGTATGAGAGAGAGGCTAGGTCGGACAAGAGTAGAGAAGCGCGGGGTCTTATAATGAGAGGGGAGGAGTGCAGGGGGGCTATAGGGGAATTTGACCCTAAGGTCTCTGGGCGTGGGGGTGGCATTAGGCTGCAGTTGATATGGAAGTTTGAAAAGGCAGTAGAATACGTTAGCCAAATGCTACCGGGGAATGCAACTATGGGGTGGTATATGAGTCTGGAAAAGATAGAGTTATGTGATCAGTCCGAGGGGTTATCGATACTATTAGTTGGCCCTGGGAACTGCGTTTTCTATGAAATATATATATACCAACAACAGCGGCAGTTCGTAGGGGTACTTAGTTATTGTTTCGGGGTACTTATAACAGATACTGGTAACAAGGTTATCTTATACTATCACTGGTTGGGGTAAGAGGTGTATGACACGAAGTAAATTGGCGTAGTGTGGACTGTGGATTCGAAGGAGGCAAGGGGAAGACGTATGACAATTGTGGAAAAGTAAATGGAAAAAGGTGAACACAATGGCGGATAAAAATACTTAACCTAAGGATTGAATACATAGATTTATGGGGCGATGGGTCTTCAGAAGCTTAGTCTGGCAAGACAAGATGTTAGGGAATGTTAATATTAATACTTAAACTAAGGATTGCATACATCGATGAACGACGACATTATAGTCGTCGTCCTAATAAGCTGATGAAACCTGGTTGATCTGTACTTGGCACAATACGACACAAGGACAGTGCCGCTATGTTGTATCCATACTGGTGGCAGTTAATATTATAGAGACACTTAGTTACTAGAGGAACAATGCAAGGGAGCGACTGAGCACGGGTTACATATATCTATACTCGTCATGGGAAATGATATACAAGGTCTAGGGACAGGCGTGGGTGTTTTAACTTCTAAGATATATAACATCTACTTCTCGGATGTAAGAACATACATAGATATAATTATGGCTGTCTGATGTGTTGGCATTGGCTCAACGTCGGGACAGGGCATGGGTGTTTTTAATATGAATGTATATTCCTGTTCATCATCTTTGTAGTTAGGAGTGTAGGACACGAGGGGGTAGTGTACATGAGGTGTGGAAAAATGGTCAGTTTAGAAAGGGTATCTAGGTGCGGCCTGGAGCTGCTTAGCCCTGCGGGCTTGGGCCTGTCTGAATTGGCTGGCTCGGTCAGCTGGTCCTTTCGTTCTGTGGACCTTTCCTTTGGGTGTTTCTGTGTGGTGTTCGTTCGTGGCTTCTGTGGTGGGCTTCTCGTTCTGGGGCATTTTACTTCCCTCTCCTTCATTATAGGCTCGTCCTCGAGCCTCAAGGGTGTAGTAAAAAGAAGCATAGTCATGGTGGGAAGGTAGATGTTTGTCGTGGGACTTGAGTCGCTTGACGATGTTTTATTTTGAGGGGAAGAACGTTTTACAGGTGAAGGTAAAGTGTTTAACAATGTATAGAACAAATTTAAAAGATAGTCAGAAAAGTGTAGGTTAACAAGAAAAGTAGTATGACTAAGGGAAAAAATATAATATATACAGTATATGGAAAACATGTAAATTTATAGAATCATGCCCAATCGCTTAGGAATTGAAAACAATAAAACAAAATTAAGTACCATAATATCCTCATCATCATCAGGGGGGGGTTATTTAGGGTCGCCGTTAGTTCTGTCGTTAGGAATGTGGGTCTGGGGGCGAGCTGGCCCGGGGCCAGTTTTGGAGGGGGGTCTAAGTGGTTTCGGTCGGGGGTAGTGATAGGGGGGTTTTAAAGATGAAACGGGCAGGTCGAGTCGGGGTTGTTGTTGCGGAAGAGGTTGGTGCTGGGGAGGGGTTGAATTGTGTAGAGAGTTGTGGTCGTGAGTGGGGTTTGGGGAAGGGTGAGTAAGGCTGAAGGTTGAGAGTTTACTATGATCGGGTGGTTTGGAGGTTTGGGGTGTGGGGATTTGATAGGGAGATGGTGGGGGGGGGGGGGTCTGGGCAGGCAGGGTTGTGGTTCGAGAGGGGTTGAATTTGGACTGATTTTATTTTCGGGAGAGACATGGATGGGATTTCGAGGAGTGGTTGAAGTTGAGAGGTTGATTATGTTGTTTGGGGCGAGAGAGAGAGTATTTTGGGGTTTAGCCAAGGTGGAAAAAGTTTTGTGGTTGGATTGGGATGGGAGTGGTATTTTGTCGAGCGGGATCTTTGGGGGTGGAATTTGGGGCGGGTGGGGTAACGGTGAAGAGGGGGGTAAGATAGGGGGAAAAAGGAGGTAGGGGTTATGTACGGGGGTGATTGTTCGTTCTGAATGTGGTCGTGAGAGGTTAGGCTGGCAGGGTGGGAATTGGTGGAGGTTGAAGTTTAGCTGGGCTCATGATGGTGGGGGACCGACTGGTGAGCAGGTGTTCGGTACGCATGAGGGGGGGGAAATCACTTTGGTGGGGGTCACGCATGAGGGGGGGATTAATGGCGCGTGTGGGAGGATCAGAGTGGTGGGGTGTGTCGGTGGCAGTGACGGTTTGTTTAGAGGTTATATGGGGTTGATGGGTTTGTCTGTCATGAGGGGGTGAGTCAAGTGTGGGGTTTTGAAGTTTATTAGGGGTGTGAATTGTGGGGGGGTGGAAGGGAGCTACTGACGGAAAACTGTCACAAGGGAAATTTTGTTGGTGGGGGAATAGCTGAGCATTTCTGGGGGAAGGGGGGGAACATGGTTGGGTCCCTAGGTCGTCACGTGTGAGGGGAGGATTAACGGCGCGTGTGGGAGGGTCAGGGTGGTGAGAGGTGAGCGAGTTAGAAAACGGAATTTGTTGGGGGGACTGCGGCGGGTTGGTGGGGGAGGAGTTAGGTGTAGAACAGGGGCTATTGGTAGAGGACTGATGTATTGATTTGGGGTTGTTAACAGGACGAATTTGGGGAATTTTCTTGGTGTCAGTCTCGGTCTGGTTAAAGGTTATGTGGGACTGGGGAGGATTAGTGGGGGCAGAGTTAGGCATAGGACATGGGTTATTGAGGGAGGAGTGATGTACTGATTTGGGGTTGTTAACAGGACGAGTTTGGGGAATTTTCTTGGTGGCAGTCTCGGTCTAGTTAGAGGTTATCTGGGACTGGTGAGTTTGTTTGACATGAGAGGGCAAGTCAAGTGTGGGGTTTCGAAGTTTACTAGGGGTGTGAATTGTGTGGGGGTGGAAGGGAGCTACTGACTGAAAACTGTCACAAGCTAGTGACGGAAAATTGTCACAAGGGAAATTTTGTTGGTGGGGGAATAGCTGAACATTTCTGGGGGCATGGGGAAAACATGTTTTGGTAGGCCTACATAGGTAGGCATAGCTAGAATACGGGGCTTGTTGGGGGGGCTGCGGAGGGTTGGTGGGGGAAGATTTAGGTGTAGAACAGGGGTTATTGGTAGAGGACTGATGTATTGATTTGGGGTTGTTAACAGGACGAATTTTGGGAATTTTCTTGGTGGCAGTCACGGTCTGGTTAGAGGTTATCTGGGGTTGGTGGGTTTGTTTGACATGCATAGAAAAGGATGGGTTTATGGGGTAACACAATTGGAAGATGATCGTGGTGGATGGCTGGGCAGGGAAAATTTAGGGATGGTCAAGAGGATAGAGGAAGGAAGAGTGCACTGGGGTTGGACTTTCACCAGAAGTCATTTTGGAAGGGTGCACGGAGTCTTGGATAGGGGCTGAAGGGTTGGATAGGGGATTCATCGAACTGAGTAGGCATTCTTCTCTGATGGAGAGCATAATTATGTTCTTCGAATAAGCCATACGGGTCGAGATGGGCGGTGATGTGGGGTGGGAGGATGTTTAACAATGCGGTGAATAAGAGTTCATTTTGTTGGTCGTAATCTTCATAGCTATACGTGGTCCTCACGTATCTGTAGAGTTGTATGAGGGTCACATTTATATCCCCTTCATACTTGGTCTCGTCGACTTTTATTGTTTTGGGGGAGACGGGGGAACCCAAAAGTGGATCTAAGGTCCGGATCACGAAGGATCGAAACTGGTTCCAGGTAAACTCTGGCGTACACTGTTTCACAGTTTGGCAAATAAATTCTTTCCAGGTAGGCTGATCAACAAGTTGGGAAACGGCTTCTCTCAACTGTATAATATCCGAAATTGCAACGGCGATTTTTTCGCGGTCATTATGAAGTACCACATCGTACACTGGCTTTATTATGTCTAAGTAAGTGGTGATATCATACGTGTTTACATCATACTTGGGAATGTGTGCGAGTGGCTGAAAATTTCGCGATGTTGCCATGCTTCTACTGTTCCAAACTTGCAGTGTAATGCAACCTTTTATCTGAATCAAGAACCACTGCTGCCGCCAATGTTATGCCCTGTTTTTCTACAGGTTTAACTTGGGTAATGTGAGTTCTAAATGACTGGGTATATAAGGCTGCATGCACAATACAAGATATGAGGAATAGAGAACACAAAGAAACACATGGTAGCAAGTTACATGATCACGTTTATTTATATACCACTGCATAATACTCGTGCAAGACAATATAATAGAATCGAACAACACTAGCATAAGTGGATCTGGATGGAGCCTAGTCTCCCACTTCCAACGTTCAGGTATTAATCTTCTGATCACTGGCTTAATTAGCAAGTTTTATCTTCTGAAAGACCTCAATATATTCATGTAATTCAATTTCACTGATTTGATCTCTTACTGGCTGGTCGCGTGCCCAAGTAGCACCTCACAGTTAGGATTAGACACGCGTATATTGTAGAACACGGAAATCTCTAGTAACCTCATGGGGGTACTGATCTAAGTTTTATATTCTTATGGCAGAAATACGTAGAATACAAATCAGTGGGCGAACGTTAGATATCACTAGAGTTTTAATATCTGAATAAGGTAATTACGGGAGTCAATGTCGCCTGTTAATTAATGAGCACTGATCGCTTAGTACGTCCCAAATGGAATGGTTAAATATGAGTTACACTGGGCAAGGTTTTAGCCACATTATAGAAAGTTAATAAGTGAGTGTCAAACTAGTACTATAACACTTAGTACTAGCAACATGAATCTTGAATAGTATTTGTAGATCTGGTCCTAGTTATCTTGCTTCCGGTGATGTTGGGGGCTAACGACTGGTTCCGCGGCCGTCCAGGGGGCCCATATGTGTGAAGTTCTCAAATACGTGGGCTGGTCCTTCTATCCAAATCTGCCACGGAGTCTGCCGGCTCTGGAATCTTTCAACTCCGGAACAACAAAAGGTGACAAGGGCAGAATTAGAGGTTAACTGCAGGGTAGTGACCACTGGTTGGTGTCTAGCTTTCAACTGATTTGACTGGGGGCGGGAGCTAGATTTATAGGCTCGGTTCTGGACCCTGTAGACAGTAGGGATCTCGAGTCTTAAGGACTTATTTGAGCTCTCAATAGATATGGGGACTAGGTAAGATGGTATTTACTGTTGTGGCACATGGCTATAGGAAGCCTTTATATTTTCATATAACTGAGCCTTAGTAAGAGGTACTATTTTGGCTATACTGGAAGTATTTAGGGGAGAGAGACTGGATCTACTTTGCGAGGAGGATGGGGACAGCTGAGATAGGAGCTTCTCTCTTAGATTGTTCAATCTTCATTCTATGGTATAGCTGAGGTGCTAATTTAGTGATCAGAGTATGCAAGAAAGGTAAATGGTTTATTGGGAGTTAATAGAGGTTAGTAAAGGTGTTAGTCATGCATGGTTAGTTCATTGATAGGAAGAATTCCTGTGCTACCTGGCAATGACTCAGAAGTCAAAACAGGGGCCAGGTATACCTCCGCGGGGGTGGGGGTCTCCCTCCTCGGGTGGGCAAAAAGGGGGAGCTGGGCGCCCTCTCTCTGTGATAGTCGTCCGGCGGCTGTGGCTAGGGGCTTGCCATATCACCAGTGTTTGTAATAACCCTCTGTGTATGAGACAGATGTGGGTGTCCTTAATACCAAAACCGAAGGTGCCTTGGCTAGCTGGTTTTACTCGGCTGGTTGTTAATTGTAGGGTTTGCTGGATGTGGTGGAGACTGGGTTGCTAACTCTGCCACATTTATCTGGAAGTATGGCAATAGAAGTTACTTACTGGCGAGGCGGCTAGCCTCGCACCGACGACCATTGGGTGCAGGGTTGTGAATGGGTTGTAAGAGAATAGATGGCATGCAAGGGGCTAGTTAAGTTCTAATGTTGTTCTGGCCTACTAAGTGAAGGTAGGCTGGATAGGAGTATATATATAAAAGGTTGGAGAGCGTTAGCAACGGGCAATTCAAGGATCTTCAAGAGGTATGAGAGAGAGGCTAGGTCGGACAAGAGTAGAGAAGCGCGGGGTCTTATAATGAGAGGGGAGGAGTGCAGGGGGCTATAGGGGAATTTGACCCTAAGGTCTCTGGGCGTGGGGGTGGCATTAGGCTGCAGTTGATATGGAAGTTTGAAAAGGCAGTAGAATACGTTAGCCAAATGCTACCGGGGAATGCAACTATTGGGTGGTATATGAGTCTGGAAAAGATAGAGTTATGTGATCAGTCCGAGGGGTTATGGATACTATTAGTTGGCCCTGGGAACTGCGTTTTCTATGAAATATATATACCAACAACAGCGGCAGTTCGTAGGGGTACTTAGTTATTGTTTCGGGGTACTTATGACAGATACTGGTAACAAGGTTATCTTATACAATCTCTGGTGGGGGTAAGAGGTGTATGACACGAAGTAAATTGGCGTAGTGTGGACTGTGGATACGAAGGAGGCAAGGGGAAGACGTATGACAATTGTGGAAAAGTAAATGGAAAAAGGTGAACACAATGGCGGATAAAAATACTTAACCTAAGGATTGAATACATAGATTTATGGGGCGATGGGTCTTCAGAAGCTTAGTCTGGCAAGACAAGATGTTAGGGAATGTTAATATTAATACTTAAACTAAGGATTGCATACATCGATGAACGACGACATTATAGTCGTCGTCCTAATAAGGTGATGAAACCTGGTTGATCTGTACTTGGCACAATACGACACAAGGACAGTGCCGCTATGTCGTATCCATACTGGTGGCATTTAATATTATAGAGACACTTAGTTACTAGAGGAACAATGCAAGGGGGCGACTGAGCACGGGTTACATATATCTATACTCGTCATGGGAAATGATATACAAGGTCTAGGGACAGGCGTGGGTGTTTTAACTTCTAAGATATATAACATCTACTTCTCGGATGTAAGAACATACATAGATATAATTATGGCTGTCTGATGTGTTGGCATTGGCTCAACGTCGGGACAGGGCATGGGTGTTTTTAATAATTATGAATGTATATTCCTGTTCATCATCTTTGTAGTTAGGAGTGTAGGACACGAGGGGGTAGTGTACATGAGGTGTGGAAAAATTGTCAGTTTAGAAGGGGTATCTAGGTGCGGCCTGGAGCTGCTTAGCCCTGCGGGCTTGGGCCTGTCTGAATTGGCTGGCTCGGTCAGCTGGTCATTTCGTTCTGTGGACCTTTCCTTTGGGTGTTTCTGTGTGGTGTTCGTTCGTGGCTTCTGTGGTGGGCTTCTCGTTCTGGGGCATTTTAAGTTATATTCACATAAATCACTTAATCAATATAATTCTTAATCTTGGTAAACAGTATCTCAAAACCTCTATGCTGAAAAGATTCTCTGCTTTAATCCTTTACATAGATTCTTATGATCACATTATTATACTGAACGTAACGCCCGTAACGCTCCACACAGAACTGACCGAATTTCCTCTCTATGGTGATAGATATTATTTCCTTTCCAAACAAGAGAGTTTGTTATCCATATGGACTAGTGTCCTCCCTATCTAAAACTGATCTATCTGGCAACCATTAGTTGTTTTCCCCCCAGCCTACTAGTTGCCCATCTATCTTCAAGAACTATTCCCCCTTTACTTTATACCTAAGTCTTTCCTATCAGATCCTATGCTAATAACTACTCGGCATTACGCCTTTGCTAACAAGAATAACTATTTTCCTTTCAACACATCATCATTTTATTCATCATTAAAAGTCTAGGATCTTTTTTCTTTAGTCTGTTCTATAAGGACACATCAAATATTTAAGGAACCACTAGGTTAGTCAAGCACTTTCTCTCTCTTTCTATAAGTCTGGTTCGGGCCCAATATGGGTCCTTTAACCCTTATTTAGCGGGGTAGGTGGTCTATTTGACCATAGTGCC
Organism: Paralithodes platypus; assembly: GCA_032716605.1. Lineage (NCBI taxonomy): Eukaryota > Metazoa > Arthropoda > Malacostraca > Decapoda > Lithodidae > Paralithodes > Paralithodes platypus. The sequence continues at coordinate 30,134,442 of CM064579.1, forward strand.
CAGCGTTTTTTTTTTTTACCCTAAATAGGGTTGTTTACGTGATCATTGTCATGCCTAAATAAGACCCAGAGCATAAAACAAGTATCTATCCCTGAAAGGGCGTAAACAGAGCTTTCCAATGACACCCGAACCATCCTTGTACGACCACTGGTTCTCTTGCAACGATCGTGCAACACGAGTGCAAAAACCCTGTAATTAGGTAATTTCCCTACATTATAGGTTTGACTCCTGTAAGGAGATAAAGAAAACCTAATATTTAGTAGTGGCCCCGTAATCATTGACGAACATGCCTATTACATAAGGCATCCTCTTCAAACACTAATCCGCCGTAGTTTGAATCTACCGCGCAGAGCATTTAAAAACTGAGGAGCCTTCATCATGAGCGCACGCGACCTCACTCATGGCTTCAGTCATTATGAATTGGGTTCTCACTACGAAAAAACTTCGTAAAAAATAAAAACAAAAGAAAATAGAATAACTATCCAATAAGCTTTCCATCATATCGTGGATGTACTTGTGTGGATTTCTGACCAGACGCTGAATCAGGCGTCATTCCTCCTTCACTGACATATCAAGTAAACCAAAATCCTTAATACATCAACGAATGGGAAGGGGACGGTCGGGAGGGGCCACTACTAAATATTAGGTTTTCTTTATCTCCTTACAGGAGTCAAACCTATAATTTATTAGTGGCCCCTCCATCATTGACGAACATGCCTGATATCTAAGACTGGAGGGGGATAATCATATCATAACTCTAGAAAAGCAGATAATAAAAACAACCACATAGTATAGATAGTTTTGAAAATTGTATTTAATACGGCGTAGGCCGGAAATATACAAGAAAAAGGGGGTTCAGGCAGGTGCGTGCTTCAAAGAAGCCTGCCTGACAAAAATAGGTAACCCTGAAGATTCTGAACACAGATCTGTAGTTACAAAAGGCACCCCTCTCAACGAGTGGTGACAAAAATAATAAGTTATAAGTTTATATGTGCCCCACATAAACCCCAAAATACATGTGGAGATCAATTGCTAATGAACTCCATTGAACTAATGTTACATTGCTTTCGCAGCTAAAACTACTATAACAACACCGTTGTCTTGTACTAAACTTTGTACTAGCACAAATTCTCGCAGAGAACTTTTCATATCACATTTCAACCTTAAATTGTATCACAGCTCTCATACTCCGGCGGGGTCTAGGGTGTCCTATGTCAACTGACTGCACCCCCCCCCCCTTCCTTGAAAATAAACATAAGTGACTGCAGGGCCACCTAGACCCTCTGCCTTAAAGCTATACATGGTAAGGAAGGTTTGTCTAGAGCAACTGACAAGTATCTAGAGAGAAACGTATGATTAGACGCCCACAACTGTGTGGACGCAATATCTTCAACTGAAAAGTTTTTCAGGAAACGTAAAGAGGCCGCGTGAGAGGGGAGGGAAGGGTGGGATTCAGTTCAGTAGGTCCACCGCGGTGGTGGTGAGCGGTCGTAGAGTTTCTATGCTCGTCCCACCGCTCAGCTCTCTCTCTCTCAGCAACATTACGTGCTGAAAATGGCGAACGACATAAGTTGTGAACCGCCACATAGTCCAAATTTATTTCACACGACATAAGTTGCGCGCCGACAGTTAAGGGTTAAAAATATATATTGTCTGTTATTAAGTGTGTGTGCTGGAACTATTTTACCACCACAGAGCTGGCCAATAGCTCTTCTGGAAGTTCTCGCTCCCGTCCACTATTTGTCGTCCCTCTTGAATCGCTTGGATGTGAGTGTGTAAGGTAGCGATGTGACGACAGGCGGCCGGATACTGAAGGTGTATCCGCCTAGTGGGAGAGAGCAAGGCTAGTCCAGGAGTGGTCTTTACTGGAACATTTAGTGGGGGCGGGGTAGCTGGAATAGTTGGCTCCGAGTTCCCTTTTGTGCCCAAGCGAGAGAGGGGAAGTGGGTTGCAAGAAGCTCGCCCAGTGAGTTCCGAGGGGTGAATGACCCCTGTAACCTGCCCCACCCTTCCTTTATAGTCCCGCCTCCCGCTCTCCGGTGCTGTGATTGGCTGAGCTGGTCGCGCGGCCGCCCGCTTGCTTTGAATACTCGCTCTCCCCACCTCCACTCTTTTCTCTTCGTAATAAGTTCCTGGAAGCTGGTTGCAAATGTTTTTTAGTGGCTTACGGGAGTATAGGGCTGGCACTGAGGTAGTAGACCTATTGCAACCAGAGGAAAATGTCCGGGAAGAGAACGAGAGCGAATTTAAAGGTGAGGTGGTATGTTTAGCCGTGCGCTCCGAAAATGGAGGCCTCTGATTGGCCGGCCGGGGAGGTGTGTCGTGTTGATGTTCTCGGCCAGAACTGTCAAACTCAGCTGGCGAGGCGAGCAGGTAAAAGGGGGCGCGGTGATTGGTGGATGGCCTTTTTACTTTATCACCCCCTACTAAATTAAGGCGAGCTCCTGATCGCCGTAATACTGTTCCCTTGAAATTTTGTCCATCCGGCTGCCAATCCACCAGTCCACTATGCTCACAAAGGCACCTGTGTAGTTGGATTGCAGGATTTTGATTTCCCACGGCAGTTTTAGCCAAAAGGACTTGCCCGGGTTGGCTGAGGAGCTGTCTGAATGCCCTGGTAGTGTTTACTCTCTGTCCTTTTCCATCGACCAGTGCTATTAGTCGGCGAAGCCGGTACTGAGGGTCAGAGGGTGAGAAGCATGGTGCTTTGCAAGTGGCTGGCACGCACCTCGGGGGTCCTATTTATACCCTCGTCCGGGTACCTGATTGGTGGACGGCTAATCCTACCACTACGAGTAAGGGTTTCTGCGGAGCCCATGGGTTTAGACGCTTTGGCTGGACTTTTACCCGGGAAATTAGTCAGGTGATTTTCCTTTGATTCTTTGAATTTAGCTAAGAGAGAGCCAAGTAGATTTTTGTCTTCAAGAAATACGTCTCTCGCTTTTACCTCGGCTCGAAGACACTCTTTCGCTGTCGGGGACCGTAGACTTCTCATCATCGGTAAGTTCACAGTAATCTTTTTCCCCACTTGTTGCAGTCTCTTCGTCTCCTCCGTTTCCCTCTTGCCCGAACTCAGGAGACTCTCATTAGATTTGCGACTAAAAGACCACCAGAACGGAGAGTCCTCCGAATAGTTCCTGCTCAGATTAGGACCTCCAACATTAGGTCGAGCTGAGGAAGCACTAGAGTCACCAACCACGATTTCTATCTCCTCCTCGCTACTCCACTCGCTCAGGTCTGGCGGTAAAATACCTTCATATCGTTTAGTATGACGGATATGGATAGCCGACACAATACCTCCATGATGCAAGTACAACACTTGATATGGCCCGTTTATCTCTACAACCATGAAGGGACCCTCGTATTTCTCTTCCAGTTTACCAGCTCGGGTGGGATCATGTCTCTTCACCAGAATATATTCCCCCCGGTAATAAGGATTATTTAGAGAAATTTTCTCGGGCTGTTGCTGGGTAATACGGTCATGGACTTGCTGCTGTCGCTCCCCTTGTTCCTTCAAATATTGTCCTGGTTGGGAATATTTGGCGGAAGGACTGGGGTAGGGGAATAATCGTTCTTGAGGCAATTGCGGCGTGATTCCAAAAATAATCTCATAGGGAGAATACCCAGTAGTTCTACAAACTGGTATTTATCCCCCAGATAATTTCTGGCAGAAGTTCCGGCCAACCTTGGACTATTTCCTCCCCTTGCGAGCTCAGACTAGCGCGTATACAATTCGCTAGCACCCTATGGTTTCTTTCACATACAGCATTCCCCTGGGGGTAATACGGGGAGGTGTGCTGGATCTGGTAGCCCAAGGTTTCTCCCAAGTGTTGCCAGGTTTCATTATTAAATTCTTTTCCCCTATCACTCAGAATACATCCAGGGGTGCCATATACAAAAATTACCTTTTCTAAGATGACCCTAGCCACAGTTTCAGCTTTCTTGCCCGGAATGGCACAAGCAACCATATATTTTGAAAAGACGTCGACGCAGGTTAAAATGTACCTTTTGTTCGTCTGTTTGGACAGAGGTCCCATAATGTCCACAGATAACTTTTCCCACGGTTTACCGGCCGTAATGTGTCCGGGCGACTGTCTAGGTCCCCGTCCATCTTTGCCCCTTTGACATCCCAAACAATTTTGAATAACTTCTTTAACAATTTGGTCGGCCCTCGAGGTCCAGTACCTTTCGTTAAATTGCTTTAGAACTCGAGACTGACCCAAATGAGCCCCCCTTCCCTCTTGTCCGTGGAGGATTTGGATCATGTGTTTAGCCTCCAGATAATCGAGTACTACCCGATCTTTAGAATCCCTCCAGGCTCCTTCAGAAAATTTTACTTTGTCGCCATACCTAGGGTCATGCTGTTCCTTGTTAGGTTCAGAGTGTTGGACGGGTGCTACCGGTAGTCGAGACAGGCCATCGGCATTAGTGTGCAATTTACCTGGTCTATGTCTAACTTCAAAAGAGTATTCCTCCAAAATCCTCTTCACCTGACAAATAATCCGTCTTCCGTTTTCATTTTCCTGAGCCATTGCAAACTATGGTGGTCCGTGATAACTTCGAAATGAATCCCGGCTAAATATGAACGGAAATATTGTACAGCCCACACTAGAGCTGATTCGTAATGATCGTAATAGACAAGGGGGAGGAGTATGTCTGTATGTAAAAAAAAAACTTCACACACACAATTTGGAACGACCTCAATGTAGAAATCCACGAAGCTCTTTGGATTGACTTACACCTGCCTAGGACAAAACCCATCACAATTGGAGTGTGCTATAGGCCACCAGACGACACACAATTCTTAAACAAATTTGAACGAACTTTGTCATTACTAGACCACCGGAATGAATCTATTATACTAGGGGATTTTAACTTGTGTTACAAACAACGAAATAATCGGCTTGTACGAGAATACAGGCACATACTGACAATGCACAATCACAAACAACTCATCACAACCCCCACACGTATCTCTGAGAACACTGCTACAATATTAAACCATGTAAACTGTAACAGAGAGGACAAAATATCACAATCAGGGGTTATACAAACGGGGATAAGTGATCACTTCGTCACATATTGTACACGTAAAACTCCAAAAATTACCCTAGAGAATCACAAGGTCATTAGAACAAGGTCATTTTGAAACTACAACAAAGAAATATTTTTGGACATCTTATGGAATACAGATTGGTCTCCAGTGTTTGGAAATACAAACGTTAATGACGCATGGGTTGGCTTCAGAACCATCATCACAAACATCCTAGACGAAATAGCTCCTCTGAAAGACATACGAATTAAAGCAAGGTCAGACCCATGGATCAACAATGACATACTACACCATCTGGAACATAGAGACAATCTGTTAAAAAGGCTAGTGAAACATAGACAGGATCAAGGACTGAAACATGAGTTCAACAGGGCTAGGAATAAACTAAGTAGGAAAATTAAATCAGCGAAATCTAATTATTTCCACAGTAAGGCAGAGGAATATCAGAGTAACCCCAAAAAACTATGGAGGTACTTAAAAACAACGGGCTACAGCAACAAGGCAAGGGATTCATCTAACACTAATATTGCTCTCAAAATTAATTATCAGGTTTGCCATGATAAACGACAAATTTCAACCTACTTCAACTCCTTCTTCACCTCCATAGCAAACACACTAGCACAGACACCTCCCCGTGGCGTAACGGATAGCGCGTCTGGCTCACAACCGGAAGGTCCCGAGTTCGAGACCCGGGCGGGGAAGAGACATTTGGGCAAGTCTCTTAACGGTGTAGCCTCTGTTCACCTAGCAGTATAAATAGGAACCTGGAATAAGTGGACGAAGTTGTGACATCCCTTCTGGGGTTGGTGATCGGTTACAAAGTGAGATGGGTATCGTACTGGTCAACCTAAGCTACTGGTCAACCTAAACCTTCGGGTGAGACTGGTACCATAGTGAGAATGGTACCGTACAGATTAACCCTAAGTCTTCATTTTCAAATGTCGCCAATTGGCTAAAATACAGACTACACACACATCCACAGCAATTCAAACGATACATAAACACTTAACATGCATTGCACGCAATACATTTCCAGTTAAGGAGGCGCGATAATAATGAGCTTAGCTTGCATTGAGTGGATTCCCCTTGACGAACAAGTGAGTGAGAACCTACCGCAACCTCTCAACAAATACACCACAACAACTGCCACCTTTCAAAATTTCTACATGGATAAAGGCATACACCCGAACTCTTTTGGATTGCAAAATGTTACACCAAAATACACATTTGAGGAGCTCTCTAACCTAAATGTACATAAAAGCACAGGACCAGACAAAATTCCTGACAAATTTCTACGAGATGGAGCCATTGGTATAGCAGGTCCCCTAACCCACATCATCAACCTGTCAATTAACACCAACACTGTACCTGCTGAACTGAAGGAAGCTATTGTAACCCCTCTATTCAAGAAAGGAAATAAATTAGATGTTAGTAACTACAGACCAGTTAGCATATTATGTATTGTATCAAAAATCCTTGAAAGAGCTGTATACACCCAAATTGAACACTACCTCAAAGGAAATGATCTATTCTATAAGTTTCAATCAGGTTTCAGAGGCATGTACTCGACAGACTCCTGTCTCATCCATTTAACAGATCACATTCGTAATGAAATGTCTAAAGGTAACTACACCGGTATGGTTCATCTTGACCTACGAAAAGCGTTTGATACAATAGACCATAATATCCTATGTAATAAACTACAAGCAATGGGCATTGGGTCAGTGAACTGGTTTAAATCTTATCTTAGTGGTAGAACACAAAGAGTCAAATTTGATGATAATCTTTCTGATCCTATGCCAATTAACTGTGGGGTCCCGCAGGGAAGCATCCTTGGTCCCTTACTCTTTCTCTGTTATGTGAACGACATGGAGCTGAGCGTATCATGTAAATTATTACTGTATGCTGACGACAGTGTGCTTCTGGTTTCAGGAAAAGACCCAATAAGTATTGCCGTCTCACCTTCCAAAGAACTAGAATCGTGTAGTGATTGGCTAGTGGACAATAGACTATCTCTTCACCTGGGCAAGACAGAAGCCATCTTATGTGGAACAAAACGCAAATTGAAAGATATTGAGGGCTTCTCGGTCAACTGTAATGATATTCCCATAACAACTGTGTCACAAGTGAAATATCTTGGACTAAAACTGGACTCGACTCTGTCAGGTGAAACAATCTTGGAATCGATCCTGAGTAAATGTAGAGCACGTATTAAATACCTGTATAGACAATTGGGATGCTTGCCAGCGGCGACCAAAAAGACCCTATGCCAAGTGCTTGTTCAATGTCATTTTGACTATTCTGTGTCATCCTGGTACTCTGCATCATCTAAATCAGCAACGCACAAACTTCTGGTCACTCAAAATAAAATGGTTAGGTTCATGCTGAACCTAGGACCCAGATCGCATATTGGCCAGGAACAACTTCAGTCACTTGGTATGCTCAATGTCTCTGATAGGGCCAAACAAGTCAGACTCATAAATGCCTTTAAGATATTTTATGATAGGGCTCCAGAGTATTTAAAGAGTAATTTTGTTAAAGCAAATGAGAGGATTGGACACAATACAAGGAATAGGTTGTATAATTTTACGGTCCCGAGAATCCAAGGACAGGGTAAGCTAACATTCTTCTTCACTGCCATCAAAGACTGGAACAACCTACCCCAGTCAGTCCGTGAAAAGAGAACACTGTATTCCTTCAGACGTAGCTTGAAGGAGCACCTGAACCGGACAGCTGCGAGAAGGGAGCACCAAGCTTATGTCTACTACTAAATCTACTACTACTATCTGTAGGTAGTAGGGGTAGGCAGCCCCGCCCAGGAAAGTACTACCGCCAAGGTTTCAGGAGACTCAGGGAATAGCCTGAATTCCATTTTCTCTCCCAGGCCTTGGTAGCTGGATACATATCTTTCTGCCTCACACATCAGGGGTATCAGGAAAACCCTCTTTATATAACATACTCATCCAACTTCACGACATTGCCCTACATTGCTATCCTCTATCCATAAAACACTACTCTTCCCACTACATATCATACATGTAACACCATACACCTTACCCAATAAATATGGCAGTACAATTGTTAAGAGCAAACCTGGTGGTCCCTCGGATATCCACCCCCGGCAGGGTTGGGTCATTGACACAGGGCCCTCCCGGTCGTCATCATGCGACTGTGTCAAGAGCATTGCAACGTCCCAAAGCAGCACGTCGGTGCAGCTTTTTCTTTAGCAATATAAGGGGACTTCACTCTAACATCAATTCTGTACACCAATTTCTTCAAGCAGAATCCCCTACTCTCCTTATTTTGACAGAGACTCAAGTAACATCCACATCTGACACGTCTAGATTTAATTTTCCAGGTTATCAACTGCTCCAAAATTTCAGACCTAAAGGAGGTGTATGTTGCTTCGCAAAATCTGAAATTGCCCTGGAGGAGGTTACTAGTTTCAATTGTCCCTATTTTGATTATTCTATATACAAATTAATTTCTGCTGGTAAATTTAAATACATATGTTGCATCTACCGTTCCCCAAATACTCCTCCAGAGCAAAGTCTTTTTGATTCTCTGTCCTCACAACTCAGTGTCCTCAACTTAAATGCTTCTTCTGAAATAATTGTGTTGGGTGATTTTAATGTCCATAATGTTGAATGGCTCACTCATTCAGCCAGGACTGATGATGCTGGTCTTGAATGTGAGCTATTTGCAGACTCATTTAATCTCACTCAACTAGTCAACCAACCCACCCGTGTACCAGATAATCCTAATCATAATTCCCACCTACTGGACTTATTTTTAACAACCAATTCAGAAAATTATGATGTTACAGTGAGGTCCCCGCTTGGATCTTCTGATCACTGTCTGATACAGGCCACCTGTCTATCACCTACCACACCTTCCCACTCTGAACCTGTTTTGGTGACTAAATGGCATTACGATAGGGCAGACTGGGAGGGTCTTCAAGGTTTCTTTATTGATATTCCCTGGACCTCTTTCTTTTCTAATGATGCACACTCCACCTTGAGCCACATACAAGATTTTGTAAAAATTGGAATGGAAACTTTTATTCCTCATCAAAAGTACAGTAAAAGATCTAATTCACCTAAATGGTTTGACCATAATTGTGCTAGAGTAACTGAACAAAAAGCAATAGCCTACAATGCATACACAAGATCAAAAACATATGAAGCCTTTAATTACTTTAGAAACATCAGAAATCATGCCAAAACTGTATTAAACCTAACTAAATCAAACTTTCTCCACAAGCAAGCAAATAAACTTCTAAATAATCCAAATGATAACAAAATATTTTGGTCTACTCTTAACTCATTTAAATCCAACTTCACTACTGCTTCATCCATTCCACCATTAAAATCTCCGACTGGCAATCTTGTAAGTGACCCACGAGGTAAAGCTAACCTTCTTGCGGATATTTTCTCCACCAACTCAACCTTAGATGAAATAAATCAAGATGTCCCTGTACTTAATTTTAATTCGCCTGAAATTCCCTCACTTAAGATCCACACCAGACATGTCAAAACTATTTTGCAGAATCTCTCAGTAGATAAGGCTCCTGGTCCAGATGAAATTCCTCCAATAGTACTTAAGAATTGCTCCTTGGTGCTCGCTCCTGTATTGGCAAAATTTGTCCGTCTGTGTACTCATACCTCATGCTTCCCAGTACCCTGGAAAGAAGCAAACATCCATCCAGTTCCTAATAAAGGTGCCTCTTCAGATCCATCAAACTACAGACCAATAGCTATAACTTCCACTCTTGGTAAAGTCTTTGAAATTATATTAAATAATCACATAATTAAGCATCTTGAGAATAATAAATTAATCAGTGATAGGCAATATGGTTTTAGACGATGTCGATCAACTGCAGACATGCTTTGCCTTCTTACGCATCAAATCAACCAAGCTACAGACCAACATGGTGAAACACATACAATAGCACTGGATATATCAAAGGCATTTGATAGAGTCTGGCATCAATCCTTATTGTCGAAGATGTCACACTACGGCCTTGCATCATTAGTTCCACTAATTTCTTCTTATCTTCATAACAGAAAAATATGTGTAATGGTAGATGGCCTTTATTCTCAATTTCACTCAATAAATGCTGGTGTTCCCCAGGGATCAGTTTTGGCCCCAATTCTGTTCCTCATTCATATCAATGATCTCATATCTACCACTCATAATCCAATACATTCCTACGCAGATGACTCAACACTCCACAGAACCTTCACATTTACCAATTCTTTCACCCAACCCGATCTTATAAATTCAAAAATAAACACTGCAATTTCTCTGAACCAGGACCTTTCTAGAATTAATGGATGGGGACAAAAGAATCTAGTTTCCTTTAATGCACAGAAAACCAAGTACATTCAATTTTCTAACCGACAGAATCTCACTGACTCCCATATATTTTTTAATGATGTAAATATTCCCACTTCCCCTAGTATTGACATTCTCGGTGTAACATTAACTAATAACTTGAGCTGGACACATTATGTTAGAAGCATTGCTAAGAATGCCTCTAAAAAACTGGGACTCCTGTACAGAGTTCGAGAATTCTTCACTGACGAGCAGTTGGCCGTGATATATAAAAGTCATGTGCGTTCTCAGATGGATTACTGTTCACCTCTGTGGGGTGGAAGTGGAGTGGTTGCATTGAGGCAGTTGGACAAAATTCAAAATAAAGCTATTAGATTAATCAATAACCCTGCAATCACACAGGACCTTCCTACATTATCCATACGAAGAAACGTTGCATCCCTTGCATTATTCTACAGATATTTTCACAGCAATTGTTCCGAGGAACTTGCTTCAATTGTGCCGCCTCTCCACATCTTTCCCCGTAGAACTAGGGCGGCTGAGAGCGCCCATGAATTTACACTTTCTCCTCCACAATGCAGAACTTCTGCTTATCAGAATTCATTTATCCCCAGAGCTACTACTCTTTGGAATTCACTTCCCTCGAATTGCTTTCCACAAACTTACAATCTACAAATGTTTAAATCCAGTTGTTACAAACATTTTATGAATGGAGGATGCCTTTAGGCACATGGACCTTTTTGTTTTATCTGTGTTTTTCCTTCCTCCGTTCATTGTCTCTTTAAAAAAAATAAAAAATAAAAAAAATACGACATAAGAGATAGGCAAAACAAACTGAAATGATTACTGAAATATTTTGACCATTCCAACTATAGAATGTAAGTTATCTTAATATAACCCCCTTGAAATACTTTCTCTAAAGTATCTACTTTCGTTTATCCTCCCTTTTTTCCCCAGCTAACCTAATCCCACAAGGACCCCAATGGAAATACGCCTAACGGCCTTATTGGGCTATCCGTAGTTGGAATTATGCAAAGCTGGTACATGTCATATTTGTAACATATTATGTGGTACCAACATTGTAAAATGCTAACTGAATAAATATTATTATTATTATTATTATTATTATTATTCCTTTTTAGTAACGCTGTAATTCTTTTCGCCCTTATTCAGTGTCCGGCTAGCACACGCTACTATGCCTTCCTTTCCATCCACTTTCTGGGCCACTACGGCCCCGAGCCCTTCATCAGAAGCATCAGTGTATAGCTGGAACGGCTTGGTATAATCCGGATGACAAACTATGGGGTTAGAAGTCAATTTTTGTTTCAGTTAATCGAAAGCTATCTGACAACTCTGATCCCAGTCGAATCTCCTCCCTTTTTCCAGTCTCTTAGTCATGGGGCGAGCAATTTTTGAAAAGTTGTGTATGAACCTTCGGTAATAGGAACGCTCGGATTTCTTTGACAGAGGACGGGGGTGAAATTTCTGCAATAGATTTCACTTTATGTGGGTCCGGTTGGATACCTTTACTTGAAACCACGTGCCCTAGGTATGCCACCTCACGGGCCTCTAATTGGCATTTTGAAGGCTTCAGTTTAAGTCCTGCCCCCTTGATTCTTTCTAACACTTCTTGTAGTCGGTGAATATGTTCCTCCCAACTAGTGGAAAAGATTATAATATCATCCAAGTAAGCTAAACAGATTCTCCAGGTTAATCCCCTCAATACTTCGTCCATGACTCTAGTGAAACTGGCTGGTCCATTACAAACTCCGAAAGGCAAGGCGGTAAACTGGTAGAGTTTGCCTTCACTCGTGGCAAATGCGGTTTTCTCTTGGTCCTCTGACCTCACTGGTAATTGCCAGTATCCACTCTGTAGGTCTAGGGTAGAGAACCAGGTTAACCCATTGAGTGATTCTAGCGAGTCATCAATACGAGTTAGGGGTTGCGCGTCTTTGATGGTGACATCGTTTAATTTCCGATAATCTACACAGAACCGAGTAAACCCATCTTTTTTTTTTTACCAGGACTACTGGAGATGACCACGGACTGTAGGATTCCACTACTATCCCCTGCTTAATCATTTCCTCTACTTGTTCCTTTTCTTTTTGTCTCATAATGGGATTTTGTCGCCTATAGGGTTGTCTAATAGGAGGCCCCTGCATGATGAGTGTGTATCTCGTAGGTGTGTCGGGTTTGGGCCGATCCGTGGTCCCCTTCATTTTGAGCAAACACATCTCGGTATGTCCAGAGCAATTCATGTAAGGTATTGGCTTGATTTGACGTTAATTATTTCGGAATCTCCAGTAAGTTAACGGGTCCGTCAGTTCCAGCAGTGGTGGGTTGTGCGGGTGTAACTTGTCCTAATAATTAATCGTGTCATCGCCAAAGTTGGCTAGAACTAATTTTCTCTGGACGGTAGTAATAAAGGTGGGAGATATTCTCACTTTATTCTGTGCATCAGGTTCAAAAATCCCGGCAGTCATTCCCGGGGCTTGAGGAATTTCTATCATTTTCCAAGATCTAGGGGGGATAGACAGTTTCCCTGTGGTAGCTACTATTTGAGGTCGTAGGGTGGTCGTCGTGTCTTTCGGGCTGCACTGGATAGTTACCCCCAACTGACTCATGAGATCTATTCCCAGATACCCATCGACTCCGCTATTAGATTTTCCCGATAGAACACAAAAATCGGTGGTGAATTTAATTCCTTTCCATTGTACCACTACCATATTAGTTCTCCCTAGAATCGTAAGTGGTTGATCCCCGGCTCCTGACAACTGAATACTGGTTTGATTTAAGGGGCCCATCTCTTTCTGATTCTTTTTCACAAAATTCTCCAAAAGACAACTTATGTTTGCCCCCGAATCAATTAGCATGTTTGCGGCTTTCCCATTGATTACTATGGTTTCACAAGGCGTTTGTCTCTCTAAGATGTTGACCTCACTATACCGCCCTTCTATGTGAGGTTTAACAGAAAATTTTCTCCACCTTCTGGCATCGTGATTTTTGGCTGGCTTTCTGTCTCCCTATATTCTACCGGAATCATTCCTCCCTGATTTGGATCGGTTCCCCTTTGCAGGGGTCGATCGTTTGGAAGTGCGGGCCTGGAGTTAAATCTAGGGGTTGGGGTTTGGGGACAGTTGGAACAGTTCCTAGCTAGGTGTCCGGTTTGTCTGCATGTGAAGCATCGGATCATGGTTCTCGGATACCCTTTGTTTGGGTTCTCCTCCTCCCATTTCTTTTTTTCCTCTCTAAACTCTCGAGCTTCCATTATCTTCTTGATTACCTCCATGAGTTCCTTAGTGGTGGTCACTTCATGGATAATGCAGTGCCTTCTAACTTCCACCGGGCATGCTTGGATCATAATCTCTCTGATCTCTGTTTCCTGGCTCTCTTGGTCCATATGGGGATACGCCAGTTTGACATTTTTCGCGATTTCCCTCCTCAGGGCTCTCACATTTTGGCCGTCGAGTTTCAGACTCTTAAGTTTGTCTCTGGCCTTCCTGGTGGAGGTTTCTCGGCCAAATTCTTCAATTAGGGCACTCCTAACTTCTGCCCATGACACTAGTCCCTCTAGACATACTCTTACATCGTTCAGGGCCTTGCCTAAGTGTGCCTTTCCAAAGGCGACCTCCTACGTCAAGTAGCGTGAACTGACATTCTAACTGTTCGATCCATAGCTCGATTTCTTCTTTCCCCTCTTCCCATAATCTGAATGGTAATACAGCCGTCATTATGTCTGTTCTGTTAGATAATTATACTCAATCTAAATGATTTGTCGAATCCCACCGCTTGCCACCAAAATGTAGCACTTATTTTCTTATCTCAAATATACTACTGAAGTGGGGGATAAATCGACAGTCATTTACTTCATATACTTTATTTAACAAACTTCCTAACTACTCTAATAACTGTTTCTCTGTTTGGGCCGAGATGAGTTCAAGACACAGATTGAATATTTCATCGATCCACGATAGGTTGTACTTTGAAACCCTAGAGCTCCCGTTACTCCCTAGTTGAATTCCCGTTATTCAGGTATTGACTCAAGTCGGCTTCAATCCAAAGGCACGTTATTAGTTTCTAAATTAATATGGTTTTTACCGAGCCCTGCTGTGTCTACTGTAGAGACCAGGGCACTAATAAATCATACCGTTATTCACCTATTTAAACAAAAGTTATATTCTTTATCTAACCTTAAGAATGATACACCTCTACCGGGCCTATTTCGTCTACTCCAGAGACCAAGGCGTTACTACATATAATCTCTTAACTACAGTATATTTCCTATACATTACATTGACTCATATGACAAGGACGTCGTTACAAATGGTATCTCAACACTCTTTGATTATACAATATATTCCTCCAAATGAACCGGTCGTTATTACAAGTTATCTAGATTTCCTTCTCTAATACATTCTTGGTTTGTACAACACAGTTACTCAAAAGAACAGGGTGTTTCCACAATTCACCTTGATCACCCTGATCGAGAACACCCTCTAATTATGCGTTCACGTAATCCTACTACAAACAAGTTATATTCACATAAATCACTTAATCAATATAATTCTTAATCTTGGTAAACAGTACCTCAAAACCTCTATGCTGAAAAGATTCTCTGCTTTAATCCTTTACATAGATTCTTATGATCACATTATTATGCTGAACGTAACGCCCGTAACGCTCCACACAGAACTGACCGAATTTCCTCTCTATGGGGATAGATATTATTTCCTTTCCAAACAAGAGAGTTTGTTATCCATACGGACTAGTGTCCTCCCTATCTAAAACTGATCTATCTGGCAACCATTAGTTGTTTTCCCCTGAGCCTACTAGTTGCCCATCTATCTTCAAGAACTATTCCCCCTTTACTTTATACCTAAGTCTTTCCTATCAGATCCTATGCTAATAACTACTCGGCATTACGCCTTTGCTAACAAGAATAACTATTTTCCTCTCAACACATCATCAATTTATTTATATATAAGTCTAGGATCTTTTCTCTTTAGTCTGTCCTATAAGGACACATCAAATATTTAAGGAACCACTAGGTTAGTCAAGCACTTTCTCTCTCTTTCTATAAGTCTGGTTTGGGCCCAATATGGGTCCTTTAAAAATATATATTGTCTGTTATTAAGTGTGTGTGCTGGAACTATTTTACCACCACAGAGCTGGCCAATAGCTCTTCTGGAAGTTCACGCTCCCGTCCACTATTTGTCGTCCCTCTTGAATCGCTTGGCTGTGAGTGTGTAAGCTAGTGATGTGACGACAGGCGGCCGGATACTGAAGGTGTATCCGCCTAGTGGGAGAGAGCGAGGCTAGTCCAGGAGTGGTCTTTACTGGAACATTTAGTGGGGGCGGGGTAGCTGGAATAGTTGGCTCCGAGTTCCCTTTTGTGCCAAACCAAGAGAGGGGAAGTGAGTTGCAAGAAGCTCGCCCAGTGAGTTCCGAGGGGTGAATGACCCCTGTAACCTGCCCCACCCTTCCTTTATAGTCCCGCCTCTCGCTCTCCGGTGCTGTGATTGGCTGAGCTGGTCGCGCGGCCGCCCGCTCGCTTTGAATACTCACTCTTCCCACCTCCACTCTTTTCTCTTCGTAATAAGTTCCTGGAAGCTGGTTGCAAATGTTTTTTAGTGGCTTACGGGAGTATAGGGCTGGCACTGAGGTAGTAGACCTATTGCAACCAGAGGAAAATGTCCGGGAAGGGAACGAGAGCGAATTTAAAGGTGAGGTGGTATGTTTAGCCGTGAGCTCCGAAAAAGGAGGCCTCCGATTGGCCAGCCGGGGAGGTGTGTCGTGTTGATGTTCTCGGCCAGAACTGTCAAACTCAGCTTGCGAGGCGAGCAGATAAAAGGGGGCGCGGTGATTGGTGGATGGCCTTTTTACTTTATTCATGACACCTGGCACTTTCATCGGACGAACGCGAGTTGTTTTAGGTGGATATGTCCTGGGGCTAGAGTTACTCGTCTATCCTGATCGTTATGCTAATCGTTGATGATGTTCCGTTTCGGTACTCTTGACTTGGGGTCTTTAATATGATGTTTCTGATGTCATGATACAGTGACAAGGTATCAGGCTAACACTAGGAGATAGTAAGGTCATGACTAGAGGTGGACCGGATATTGATTTCTTGATATTTGCGGATGCGGATGTAGATGCGGATATTTATTTTCAGTATTTGCGGATGCGGATGCGGATGCGGATAGTCCTATTTACTTCTTAGCCCTCTGAGGATCCATGAAAAGGACCATGATGCACTTTTTTTTTTTTTCTGACTATTATTAGACGATTTTTTTCAGATTAGGAAGGGTATATGGAAGTCAGAGGGTTGATTGGGATAGTCTTTAGTTCTTTACCCTTTTAATACCTACATATCCTTCCTAAGCAGCATAAAATCGTCTAATGATAGCAAAAATATACTGCTAAAACGTGTCAGAGCTTCAAGGGGTTAATAGTTAATTAGTTATTCTGTAAAAGTGTAAATATAATAAGTTTTTATGACTTATTAGTTACGAAAATATCCGCACTATATCCGCATTATTGGATGCGGATGCGGATGCGGATGTACAAAATGATGCGGATATCCGCGGATGCGGATGCAGATACAGATATCCGGTCCACCTCTAGTCATGACCATTACTAATTTCACTCGATCTGCCACTGACCGTTATAAGAGGTTCAAAGAACTCAGGGGCGTTGTTTAAACCTTTTAATTGCAAGCGTCCGCTACCGTGGTGTTGGACAGATGCACTAAGGATTTCTATATGCCGAGTGCCGGTTTTTAACGGTTTCTCGCAAAGCCCTAAACTAGTCGAATGACCTTGCCATGACAAGTATCTCTCGGTAGTTTTTAGAGTGCGGGTTTAGTAAGAGAATTAAGGTGGGGACATGTCCGTGAGTTTATACTGGCTTCCCGTTCTTCATTTGTTTTCCTTTTGTTCGTTGTGGGGGTCTTGGATAATTTGGTTATTTTAGTGGGCAAAGGCGAAGGTCCTCATGAGAGGTTTGGTGGGCAAAGGCGAAGGTCCTTATTAGATCCAAGGCCTTAAAAAAGCCTTTTAAAACACCCCAGTGACACTCAAAACAAAGCAATATGTGATTAGGTGAGATAATTCCCCTCCATTACTTGCTACCATTCCTACATATGTGTCTCCCCCCTTCCCCCCTCCTCAATTATCACCTATTTTTCCTCTTATTCCCCCTTTTATCGGGTACTTTTTGGCACGAAGTTGCTTCACCCGGTCTCTATAGCATGGGCGAGGCATCTAGAGATCCTTGCAACAAAGAGACTTCTACTTAGAGTAGTCAGTGTCGCCTGATAACTCGGGAGGAGAGGATATATGCCGCCGTGGCTCTCCCCTCACGAATGGATCGGTCGGCAATAATACGTCTTTTTCACACCCCAAACACTATTCCCACTTGTTTTATTGCTCCTAACCGTCTCCGATATATGATGCAATTTTGAGCCTATTGGGGATACTTTAAAGCCTTTGTTACCATCAGGGGTATTTAGAAACCTTTAGTTTAGTTACTTCAACCTCTGCAGTTGTCTTTGAGTTAGCTGTGGGCAGAAACTAATTTTGGAGAGGTAAGTATAAGAGTGAGAGAACTCTATTTCTTATTGCTAATCTGGTGACCTCTGCCTCATGAATGCGTGCAAGGGTTAAATGTTAATATCTTCATATTAAACGTAAAATAGGCGCATTTGAATAAGTAATAACAATATTTATGGTAAAATGGCGATTTTCGTCGGGAATGAACCAAAATACCCACGCATGGCGGGACGTTTCAAATACCATAGTCTAGCCTTTGCCAGGTTAACTCTCCACTTAACCTTTCATTATTCAGGGATTCCACCCGCGTGTCACCAAACACATTACTCAGGTGTTCTCTTAATCCATGACAGTAGGCATTTCTAAAATTAGGGACTATTGTCGAGTTTGTAGTTAATTATTTTTTCCAATCCAAGTTAGATCAAATTTCATTAAAATTCAGAGGAAAAGAAAAACAAATAAAGAAGAAGAGGCGAAGAAACACAAGAGAAAAACAGAAGTCGACAACATGACCCCGCCCAAGAAAGGAATGTCAAGGTCACTCACCAAGGCGGCGAACCTCAGAAATGACCGACTCTCGGCAGTAGAAAATAATTGCCCCATCACACCAGGAAAAGGAATTTGCCTGAGGGGACCACCAGCCCCGACCAGGAGAATCATATTCTCCAAACCATTTTAAACACAATAAATTAACAATGTATATACATGTATAATATTAAGGAAACAAATAAACATTCAAAACCCAGTATGTAAAGAGTGTGATTAATATTAAGGTAACATGTCGCAAGACAGATTCACTAGGTAATCAGATAGTGAACAGAAATAAACAATGTTGAAGGATCTCGTCAGATTACGAGAGTTCTGCAAAACCATCTCCCAGGGATGTTTTTCTATCTTTCGAAGAAATAATAAAACACTTATGTACAGTAGCCCAACTAAGTTTTGCGACAAAATATTAGGTATGTGGCACCTGTCTAGTTTGCGCTCCCGTCCCAAGCCCATGTGGTCGCGTCTATGGGCGCTACATATGACAATATGGCTATCATTATTTGTTTGTATAGTAATAGAAGGTTCTCTCTCTCTCTCTCTCTTTCTCTCTAAATATAAATTGTTATGCCCTGTTTTTCTACATGATTAACTTGGGTAATGTGGGTTCTAACTGACTGGGTATATAAGGCTGCATGTACAATACAAGGTATGAGGAATAGAGAACACAAAATAAACACACGGTAACAAGACACACGATCACGTTTATTTAAGTAGGTTAATAGGGAGCATAGGAAAGTAGGAATACTCGTACAAGACAAATGATAGAAATGAACCGCTAGCATTAGTGGATCTGGATGGAGCCTAGTCTCCCACTTCCAACGTTCAGGTATACTCTTCTGATCACTGGTTTGGTTCGCAAGTTTATATACTGGAAGACCTCAATGTTATTTATGGATTCAATTTCACTAATTAGATTTATTACTGGCAGGTCTGGTGCACAAGTAGTAGTTCACAGACTAGAATTAGACACGCGTATGTTTTAGAGCACAGGAATTCTAGTAACCTCAGGGGGTACTGATCTAAGTTTTATATTCTTATGGTAGAAATACGTAGAACACAAATCAGTGGGCGAACGTTAGATATCACTAGGGTTTTAATATCTGGATAAAGGTAATTACGAGAGTTAATGTCGCCTGTCAATTAATGAATACTGATACGCTTAGTACTTCCCAAATGGAATGGTTATATATGAATTACACTGGGCAAAGATATAGCCACTTCATAGAAAGATTAATAAGTGAATTTCTAATTAGTACTATAACACGTTAGTACTAATAAAGTGAATCTTGGATAGTATTTCGTTGATCTGGTCCTGGTTATCTTGCGTCCGTGATGTTGGGGGCTAACGACTGGTTCCGCGGCCGTCCAGGTGGTCCATATGTAGGAAGTTCTCAAGACGGATCTCTTGGCGATCGGTGCTGGCTACACGCTTATATACCCACTAGTGTGTGTGAAGGTTATAAGGTGCACGTAGATTCTTGTACGTGGACAGATGCTTCTATCTCCAATCTGCCACGGAGTCTGCTGGCTCTGGAATCTCACAACTCAGGAACAACACAAGGGCAGAGCTAGAGATCAACTTCAGGGGGTCAGCCACTGGTTGGTGTCTATCTTTCAACTGATTTTACTGGGGGCTGGAGCTGGGTTTATAGGCTCGGTTTTGGACCCTGTAGGCCATAGGAATCTTGAGTCTTATGGACTTATTTGAGCTCTCAATAGATACGGGGACTAGGTAAGGTGGTGATTACTGTTATGGCACATGGCTATAGGGAGCCTTCATAATGTGATATAACTGAGCCTTAGTAAGAGGTACTATTTTGGCTATACTGGAAGTACTGGAAGTAGACTGGATCTACTTTGCGGGGAGGACTGGGACAGCTGTGATAGGGGCGTCTCTCTTATATTGCTCAGTCTTCATTCTATGGTATAGCTGAGGTGCTAATTTGATTATCTGAGTATGCAAGAAAGGTGAATGGGTTATTGTGGGTTAATAGAGGTTAGTAAGGGGGTTAGTCATGCATGGTTAGTTCATTGATAGGAAGAATTCCTGTGCTACCTAGCAATGACCCGGAAGTCAAAACAGGGGTCAGGTATACCTCCGCAGGGGTGGGGGTCTCCCTCCTCGGGTGGGTAAAAAGGGGTAGCTGGGCGCCCTCTCTCTGGGATGGTCGTCCGGCGGCTGTGGCTAGGGGCTTGCCATATCACAAGTGTTTGTAATAACCCTCTGTTTATGAGACAGATGTGGGTGTTCTTCATACCAAAACCGAAGGTGCCTTGGCTAGCTGGTTTTAATCGGTTGGTTGTTAATTGTATGGTTTGCTGGATGTGGTGGAGACTGGGTTGCTAACTCTGCCACATTTATCTGGAAGTATGGCAATAGAAGTTAGTCACTGGCGAGGCGGCTAGCCTCGCACTGACGATCATTGGGTGCAGGGTTGTGAATGGGTTGTAAGGGAATAGATGGCATGCAAGGGGTTAGTAAAGTTCTAATGTTGTTCCGGCCTACTAAGGGAAGGTAGGCTGGATAGGAGTATATATAAAAGGTTGGAGAGCGTTAGCAACGGAAAAATCAAGGATTTTCAAGAGGTATGAGGGAGAGGCTAGGTTGGAAAAGAGTCGAGGAGCGCGGGGTGTTAATGAGAGGGAGAGAGTTCAGGGGGCTACGTGGAAATTTGACCCTAAGGTCTCCGGGCGTGGGGGTGGCATTAGGCTACAGTTGATATTGGAGTTTGGGGGGAAAGGACAGTGAAAGTACGTTAGCCAAATGCTACCGGGGGATGAGCAAATACGGGGTGGTATAGGAGTCTGGAAAAGATAGGATCATGTGGACTGTGGGCTGTGGGGAAGGGGAGGTTAACTGTAGGTGTGTGTTTGACTGTGGATAAAAGTAGAGAAAAACATGGTGTATTATTACTCGTCAATACGAGGGGTTATGGACACTATTATTTTGACACGATTTCTTGCTGATCTAGCTGTCCCTGGGAACTGCGTTTTCTATGAAATATAGACCAAAGAAAAGCGGCAGTTCGTAGGGGTACTTCGTTATTGTTTCGTGCTACTATGATAGACAATGAAAAAAAAAAAGGTTCTCTATACAATCTCTGGTTGGGGTAAGAATTAGAGTTACTGCATGGTGGCTAACATCTTCAGTCATTATCTCTGTCTAGGTCTTACAGGAATAATGGTTATATATACAATGGTGTACCCGTGGGTATCATAGTTTCTTATTAATTATGACATGGGGTTTTAACATACTACTTCTTGGATGGAAGAACATACATAGATTTATGGGGGCGGTTGGTCTTCAGAAACTTAGTCTGGCAAGACAAGGTATTTTAAGGGGTGAACATATTACTTCTCGGATGGAAGAACATACATAGATTTATGGGGGCGGTTGGTCTTCAGAAACTTAGTCTGGCAAGACAAGGTATTTTAAGGGTGAACATATTACTTCTCGGATGGAAGAACATACATAGATTTATGGCTGTCTGAACTGGTTGGCATTGGCTCAACCTAGGGACAGGGCATGGGTGTTTTAACCTGGGAGGAACATACATAGATTTATGGGGCGATTGGTCTTCAGAAACTTAGTCTGGCAAGACAAGGTATTTTAGGGTATGTTGATATTGACATCCTAACTTAGGGACAGGGCATGGGTGTATTAACTTTAAGGTGTATTTATGTTCATCATCATGTAGGTAGAGGTGTAGGACACGAGGGGTAGTGTATGTGAGGTGTGGGAAAGGTCAGTGTTTAGAAGGGGTAGGCAGGTGTGGTTTGGAGCTGCTTAGCCCTGCGGGCTTGGGCCTGTCTGAACTGGTTGGCTCGGTCAGCTGGTCCTTTCGTTCTGTGGACCTTTCTTTCGGGTGTTTCTGTGTGGTGTTCGCTCGTGGCTTCTGTGGTGGGCTTCTCGTTCTGGGGCATTTTACTTCCCTCTCCTTCATTGTAGGCTCGTCCCCGAGCCTCAAGGGTGAAGTAAAAAGAAGCATAGTCATGGTGGGTCATTTTGAGGGTATTTAGAAGGTCCCACCAAGCAAGAGAGCGAGGGTCAGGTTTCTTTTGCAGGTCAATGTATACCTGTAGGAATGTGTCCTCTGTGTTGTGGAGGGAGGTAGCCCGGGCTTGGTGTGGGCGTTGTAGACGGGCTAAGCGACCTATTTGAGAGGTAGATGCGTGTGGAGGTTTTTGTTGGGTGAGGGTGGTAGGCGGAATGGAAGAGGATTTGGTGGGGGTATGTATGGGGGTTCTCTCAGGGGTGACTTTGTGGGGGGGGGATTTTTTAGGGGTTGGTTGGTTGGGGGTTCGATGAGATGAGGAGGTTGGTTGATGTGTGGGTGGGGTTGCGGGGATAGTGGAGGGGAAAGGGGTGGATGTGGGGGGGGCTAGACGGGTGGGTAGGGAGTGGAGATTTAAGTTGGAGGGTTGGGGGTAGGGACGTGTGTGGGGTGTGTTCTTTGGTGAGGTCGGTGATTGCTGGTGGTGGAAGTAGGCGGTTTAATGGGTTTAATGGTTTGGTGGGGGGATAGATCTAGCACAGCGATTCCCAACCTTTTTTCTGTCATTTCCCCCTCCAACCAGTTCAACCATCCAGATTTCCCCCTTCATGTGGACAAGAGAAAGAGTAGTCGAAACACACTGTGACTACGCTCTCTCTCTCTCTCGGGCATGAGAAAATCCATCTCCGAGATTTTTTTTTTTATTGCTAGTAATAGTAGTAGTAGTAGGCAGTGTAATCATGTAATTATTTCCCCCCTGTGTAGCTTCAAATTTCCCCCCAGGGGGAAATTTCCCCCAGGTTGGGAAATGCTGAATTCTAGCAGGTCATTCGGGGTAATGAGGTGGGGGTGGAGAGGGGATGAGGTTGAAGAGGAAGGTATGTGTTTTCGTGGGGGTGTGGGGCTTGTTACTTCTGGAATATAGTTAGAGGGTTTATGGTGTTTACTGGTGATTATTCGTCTTCTTTCCCTTTGTGGAGGAGAATTCGACGAAGAAGAAGAAGAAGAGGAGGAGGAGGAGGATAGTAGTCTGGCAGCCCTACGGAACTTGGTTAGCAGGGTGTGTTTTCTGGAGGTTTTAAAAGATTTTTGTCGTGGGCGTAAGTTGTAGCGTGAGGTTACTGAGGTAGATTGTGTGGTGTGTTTGGGTGTGTATTTGGTTTTGGGTGGGGGGGGTGGCTTTCTTACTGTGGTGCCTGGGGGAGGTATCTCAGGGCTAGACGGGAGGGTTTCTGTTGTGGTCGGGGTTGTGGGTGGAGGTTTTCGTACTTGGATAAGTTGGGGAGGTACTTGACTATCAGAAGTGAAAGAAGGTGTCATGGTGGAGGAGGGTGTGATAGTGTGGGCTTGGGGTTTGTGGAGGTTAGTTTGGGGGATATGTTGAGGAATGATTTTTCTGTTTGGTGTCGGAGGGCTTAGGTCCTTAGGGGTTTGTATGGGAATATTCATAGCCTGAGTGGAAGGGTTAGTAGGGGTGTTTAATTCCAGTTCAGACGTGTGGGGTGGGGTATTGTCTTGTGGTTTTAGAGGTTTAAACGCTCGGACGAATCTAGTTCGGAACGTGCGAGTCACGCCGTGATAATCGATGGTGACTTGATAGGCGTTTGGGACTTGTGTGATGGTGTAGGGCCCGACATAGCGAGGGCCTAATTTGTTGGTGACAGGGAGGTTGGCTACCATTACGGTGTCATGGATGGCGAAAGGGTTTTTGTCATCGGGGTTATCAGTTTTGGTGTCTTGACAGGTTTGGGCGGTATGGAGGGTGTTTTGCAGATGTTGCAATGGGTCAATTGTGGAGGTGGTGGAGGGGAGGTGAGCGTGATGGTGGAACGGCAGTAACAGGGGGGTACGCCGTAAACACGTTCATGAGGGGAAATACCGTCTTCTCGGGGGCAGGTGTTCATGCCCCATTGTATCATCTTTAGTTGAGATGGCCAGTCTGAGGTGTTAAGAGCAATAATTTTTGTCCGTAACTGATTGTTGATGGTGCGATGGCTACGTTCGCATATAGCATTTCCTTGAGGCCAGTACGGGGATGAGTGTTTAATCTTAATACCACATTGTTGGGTGAACTGTTGCCAAACGTGTCCACTAAACTCGGATAGAAGAGTAAGGGGAAGGCCGAATATAGGGAACACTTCTGTGGCAAGCAGTGTGGCCACTGTGGTGGCTGTGTGGTCTTTAACTGGGCGGGCTATTAAAAAATTTGAATATACGTTAACAAATGTGACGATATAGCGGTTGCCAGCGTAAGAAGGAAACGGGCCCATGATGTCGAGGGATAGGACTTGGAACGGTTTGTTAGCAGACATGGTACCAGCTGGGCCTGGGGTGCGTGATCTATCCTTCCCCAATAAACAAGGTTTGCAGGATTCTGTCACTCGTTGTGCAATTTTGGAGGGGTTGGGGGTCCAGTATTGATCTGTGAAGATTTTTAACATCTTCTTTTGTCCAAGGTGTATGCCGTTTCCCTCGTGGATGGCAATCATGTAGTCGTGGGCAATGGTGGGGTCTAAGATTATGTGACCAGAGTCTGTGGCGAGTTGATCTCCCCAGCGAGTCAGTTTCCTGAAGACATTTAACGGTATCCAGGGTGGTCTGATTCTTGCCTCCCAAGATTGAATTAGGGAGGGGGCTGAGGGTGAATTATGTTGGGGGATGAGGGTGGATAAAAGCTCCGTGTTTTGTAAGGCGGCTAGGTTGGTGAGGGGTCTTTTGGAACTGGCAAATGTGACAGGGCGTCTGCATTGGTGTGAAGTTTTCCTGGACGATACTGTATTGTCAAGTCGTAGTCCTCTAGTGTCTCCCTCCAACGTACCAAAATGGCTGAGTTGGTTTCGCATTTACGCAACCATTGCAAAGATTGATGGTCGGTGATTATATCGAGTTTTGCGCCCAACACAAATGACCGGAAGTGGCTGAGTGCCCAAATGATCCCTAAGCACTCTCTCTTGGTGGCTGCATAATTCTGTTGTGCTTGGTTGAGGGTGGAGCTGGCATACGCTATCACATGTTCCTCTCCGTCTCTGACTTGAGCTAAAACTGCACCAATGGCGTACAGAGATACGTCGGTATAAAGACGGAAAGGTTTATGGTAATCAGGGAAAGCGACAATAGGGGCTCGGATTAGCTTTTGTTTCAAAGTGTTAAACGCGAGGTCTCTTTCAGGTGTCCAGGTGAACGGGGTGTCTTTGTGGGTGAGTTGGTGGAGGGGTCTTGGCTATGGTGGCAAAGTGGGGGACTAACCGTCTGTAGTATGTGGCTAAACCTAAAAACGAACGTACTCCTTTAACGGTGGTGGGTGGGGGTTGGTTTTGTATGGCTTGAAGTTTCTTTGGGTCTGGTGCAATACCATGTTCAGATATTACGTGGCTGAGGAAATCTACCTTATTTCGGGCAATCTCGCACTTTGAGGGTTTTAATTTCAACCCGGCGGCTCGGATTCTTTGAAGGACTTGTCTCAACCTGAGGAGGTGTTCTTCCCAGGTTGGTGAGTACACAATAATATCGTCTTGATAGGCTAGGCAGGTTTCCCAGGTTAGGCCATGTAATACCGCTTCCATCAAACAGGAGAAAGTGGCGGGTCCGTTACAGAGGCCAAAAGGTAGGACGTTAAATTCGTAGTGGTGGCCACCACTAGTGGAAAATTATGTTTTCTCTAGGTCCTCGGCCTTAATAGGCACTTGCCAATACCCTGCTTGCAAGTCGAGGGTAGTGAACCATCTGGATCCGTATAGGGAGTCAAGGGAATCGTCTATCCGGGGTAATGGCGTAGCGTCTTTAATGGTTACGTCATTCAACCTCCTGTAATCGACGCAAAAACGGGTTGACCCATCTTTCTTTTTGACTAGGACAACAGAGGAAGACCAGGGACTAATGGACGGGGTGGCAATACCGGCCTCTAACATCTCTTGGACTTGGCGTTCCTCTTCCTGACGTTGTATGGGATTTTTTCTACGGGATGGTTGTCGTATGGGGGGCCTTTGGTGTTAATGATGTGTTGTTCTACATCGGTCTGTCCGATTTCGGTTGGTTGTTGGGCAAACACGTCACTGAACTCTAGCAATAGGTCGTACATGCCGTTTTTTTGGTGGTCGGATAATGTTTCCGGGAGAGGGGGCAATTGGAGGCTGGTAGGGGTGTCATTAAAATCTATGGGGAGGTCATCAAAAGTTTCGAGGTCTCCTATAATGAGACCTATTGGTAATGTCAAGTATTCCTCGGAGATATTTGCCACGAGAATGTGGTTGATGCGAGCGGAAATGATGGCGGGTTGTAAGAGGCAACGATTGGGGTTGGTGGACGTGGTAGTGGGGGAAAATATCATGTGAGTTTGGGGTATGGGTCGAAGGTTCACCCATTTTTGATGGCGGGGGGGAATTTGGCATTTATCTTGAACTACAGCTGGGCTAATGATGGTGGGGGATTTACTGGCGAGCAGGTGCTTGGTACGCATAAGGGGGGAAAGGTCACTTTGGTGGGGGTCACGCGTGAGGGGGGGATTAACGGCGTGTGTGGGAGGATCAGTGGGGCGCGGTGTGAGGAAGTTAGAAAACGGAATTTGTTGGAGGGACTGTGGAGGGTTGGTGGGGGAAGAGTGAGGTATAGAAGATGGGTTATTGGTGGAGGACTGATGTAAGGATTGGTGGTGGTTAGAATGACGAATTTGGGGAGTTTTGTCGGTGGCAGTGACGGTTTGTTTGGAGTTTATATGGATTTGGTGGTTTTGTTTGTCATGAGAGGGCGAGTTAAGTGTGGGATTTTGAAGTTTTCTAGGGGTGTGAATTGTGTGGGGTGGAAGGGAGCTACTGACGGAAAACTGGCACAAGGGGGATTGGGGTGGGTGTGGAATAGCTGGACATTTCTGGGGGCATGGTGGGAACATAGTTGTGTCCCTCGGTCGGCACGCGTGAGGGGAGGATTAACGGCGCGTGCGGGCGGGTCAGGGTGGTGAGAGGTGAGCGAGTTAGAAAACGGGATTTGTTGGTGGGACTGCGGAGGGTTGGTGGGGGAAGAGTTAGGTGTAGAACATGGGTTATTGGTGGAGGACTGATGTATTGATTTGGGGTTGTTAACAGGACGAATGTGGGAATTTTCTTGGTGGCAGTAACGGTCTGGTTAAAGGTTATCTGGGACTGGTGAGTTTGTTTGTCATGAGAGGGCGAGTCAAGTGTGGGGTTGTGAAGTTTTCTAGGGGTGTGAATTGTGTGGGGGTGGAAGGGAGCTACTGACGGAAAACTGTCACAAGGGAAATTTTGTTGGTTGTGGGATAGCTGAACATTTCTGTGGGCATGGGGGAAACATTGTTGGGTACATAGGTCGGCATTTTCCCTGGAAACATGTGTACATAAACATTTGATAGAATTATGGTTACATATATCAGAGTCTGTCCTGAAAACATGGGAGGATTTATCCTGGACAGAGTTACGAGAATTGAGGGGATTACCGAGAGGGAGTTGCTTGGACTTGTCTTCTTTCGTTTGTTGAGGCATTTTTTTACTGAATTGGGTGATATTTTGAGAGAACTCGGGGCAAGGGGAGGGTTTAGGAGTCACCTTGCGGCTCGCTTGGTGTAGTGACTAGCGTCTCGGACTTCCACCCAGAAGGCCCGGGTTCGCGCCCACGCTCGGCGCATTAAAGATTTTTCACAAGCACTGAGTCGTTACCATCCCTCATGAGCAAAGGGATGGGGTAGTAGTACATGACCCCAATGGAAATACGCCTAATCGGCCTTATTGAGCTATCCTTAGCTAGCTTAGCATGCGCTAGCTTTAAGAACTATTATTATTATTATTATTATTACCTTAGTGCTAGCTGCAACTTGGTAACCCTGACTCAGGGTTTGTTGAGGGGGAAGGTGTTTTTTCTTTTTGTGAATGGGTTTCTGCGTGATTGGTTTGTCAAAGGCTTTGGGTTGGAATTTGTTTTTGAATGAGATCAGCCTTTGGCCGCAGTCAACCTGGGCCTGGACCTGGAGGTCAAGTCCAAGGAAACCATCGTAATGTTTACAGTGGAAGGAAACTACTGTGAACGTGTGATAACAACGAGCATGGGGGGCAGGAGTAATTACTGATAGGGGCAAAGTGTCTCCTAGGAGATTTAAGTAAGTATCAGCAGCTGAGATTAGTTCTGCTTTGGTGGTTAACAAGGGGCCAAATAGTCGGTGGTGTTGATCATAATAAGACTTGAACAAACATGACTTGGCAGCTCCCGTGTCGATTAACAAGAGAACAGGAATGTCCTTGATTTTGGCCATGTAATAAATGGGGGCAGTGCGGTCAGTTATGGCGTCCCCCGCCGAGGCCATCTTGGGCGGGGGGTACTTTAAAAATCCTGGGGGTCGGTATCTACCTCCTCCAGGGTTTCCTCGGTATCCTCTGAGGTCATGATAAGGGTTATTTCTCCAGTGTGCCTTTCCTCCATTTCTTCCTCTTGTCCCAACTCCTCTTCATTTACAGAAATGCGAGGAGTAAAGGGGCGAGGTTTGGCAGAGTCACGAATTTGATGGAGGGCACACTGAGCATTACAGGCAGGGAATTCATAGGGGTTGATAATTACTAAGGTAGGGTTTTTACTTTGGTAGGTGTTGTAGGTTTTGTTCCGGTTGAAGATTCTGCATGGCTGGGTAGGTTGGAACCGGGGTCTACTGGGTTGGGACTTGCCGGAAGGGTAGGTGGGTCTGTTGTGCAAGGATGAGGATGGGTAGGCATTCTTGGAGTTTTGGTGGTCGGGGTGCTGCGGGTGCGTGGGAAACCTCTTGATCACAGCGATTTGGGTGGGTGCTTCTGTGCGCACTGCCAAAATACGTCAGATCGTGATGAGATCTTTTTGGTATCCGACGAAATCGTGCACACGGAAATGGTCTTTTACTGCTGAGGGCAATATTGATACAAGGTTGACCAGAATCTGCTGTTCTTGTTGGATTCTGGTCAATGTGGGGAAAGAAACTTTTATGTGTTGGGCGATCTTATTCACTGTGGAATCTAGATCGCCTTCGAATTTAGTGTTTTGGATACGGGTGTGGGCCACGAAAACGCCCAACGAAGGCTTAATGGCTTCTATCACTATTGGGCGAAATTTGTCCCATGTGAGAGCAGGGTGCACTTGCTAGGCAACCAGGGAAACGGCTTTTCCCAGGTGCGTTAATGTCACGGCTATTTTGTCTGCATCCGTGGTATAAACTAGGTCAAGTACGGGTTTCACTATGTCCATGAACGTTTCGATCTCGTAAGTTTCTCCATCATAATGTGGGATGGGAATGTGAGAACGGTGCGCCATGATGTTATCGTGTTCTGGCTGTTCGAAACTTGCAATGTAATGCAACCTTTTATCCGAATCAAGAACCACCGCTGCCGCCAATGTTATGCCCTGTTTTTCTACAGGATTAACTTGGGTAATGTGGGTTCTAACTGACTGGGTATATAAGGCTGCATGTACAATACAAGGTATGAGGAATAGAGAACACAAAATAAACACACGGTAACAAGACACACGATCACGCTTATTTAAGTATGTTAACCCGGGAACTGCCGGGAGACTCTTAAGAGTTCCCCCGGCGGACTGCGGGGAGACTCTTAAGAGTCAGAGAAAAAAAAAATAACTTTTGACATCGAAAATTTTTATTTTTTTTTGGCCCCTGGGCCATGCAAAATCTCAGTCCTCTACCTCCCCTCCTTCCCCACTTTCCTCCTCTCCTTCAGTTATCACCTATTTTCCCTGTTATTCCCTTATTCTGGGGTATATTTTCGTGCTAACATTAGAAATCCGGTTGCAGGGTGTGGTCATCACTGATAGCAAGCGAATGCAAGAGAGAGAGAGAGAGTATCGATCGACTGTGTCTCAGTGGCCTTGGGGGAAATTGGCGGGAAAGCAGCTTGCCTCACCCATACATTATACAACTCGCGGGCTATATCTCCGAGTTTGACCATCCAAACGCTGTTTTCACTCGTTTTATTGTTGTTTCAGGTTAATACCTTTATAATCAACCCATAATAGGTGCATATGGATAAGTATTAATGCTATTAATGGTACAATGAATATTTTAGTGACGGAAACACCTCAAATACATGCGCACAGGGAGAGGTGTCTAATTACCCCCATGCGCACTTCAGAGGTTAATAGGGAGCATAGGAAAGTAGGAATACTCGTACAAGAAAAATGATAGAAATGAACCGCTAGCATTAGTGGATCTGGATGGAGCCTAGTCTCCCACTTTCAACGTTCAGGTATACTCTTCTGATCACTGGTTTGGTTCGCAAGTTTATATACTGGAAGACCTCAATGTTATTTATGGATTCAATTTCACTAATTAGATTTATTACTGGCAGGTCTGGTGCACAAGTAGTAGTTCACAGACTAGAATTAGACACGCGTATGTTTTAGAGCACGGGAATTCTAGTAACCTCAGGGGGTACTGATCTAAGTTTTATATTCTTATGGTAGAAATACGTAGAACACAAATCAGTGGGCGAACGTTAGATATCACTAGGGTTTTAATATCTGGATAAAGGTAATTACGAGAGTTAATGTCGCCTGTTAATTAATGAACACTGATACGCTTAGTATGGAATGGTTATATATGAATTACACTGGGCAAAGATATAGCCACTTCATAGAAAGATTAATAAGTGAATTTCTAATTAGTACTATAACACGTTAGTACTAATAAAGTGAATCTTGGATAGTATTTTGTTGGTCTGGTCCTGGTTATCTTGCGTCCGTGATGTTGGGGGCTAACGACTGGTTCCGCGGCCGTCCAGGTGGTCCATATGTAGGAAGTTCTCAAGACGGATCTCTTGGCGATCGTTGCTGGCTACACGCTTATATACCCACTGGTGTGTGAAGGTTATAAGGTGCACATAGATTTCTTGTACGTGGACAGATGCTTCTATCTCAAATCTGCCACGGAGTCTGCCGGCTCTGGAACTCAAATCTCAGGAACAACACAAGGGCAGAGCTAGAGGTCAACTTAAGGGGGCCAGCCACTGGTTGGTGTCTATCTTTCAACTGATTTTACTGGGGGCTGGAGCTGGGTTTATAGGCTCGGTTTTGGACCCTGTAGGCCATAGGGATCTCGAGTCTTATGGACTTATTTGAGCTCTCAATAGATACGGGGACTAGGTAAGGTGGTGATTACTGTTGTGGCACATGGCTATAGGGAGCCTTCATAATGTGATATAACTGAGCCTTAGTAAGAGGTACTATTTTGGGTATACTGGAAGTATTGAGGGGAGGGAGACTGGATCTATTTTGCGGGGAGGACTGGGACAGCTGTGATAGGGGCGTCTCTCTTATATTGCTCAGTCTTCATTCTATGGTATAGCTGAGGTGCTAATTTGATTATCTGAGTATGCAAGAAAGGTGAATGGGTTATTGAGGGTTAATAGAGGTTAGTAAGGGAGTTAGTCATGCATGGTTAGTTCATTGATAGGAAGAATTCCTGTGCTACCTGGCAAAGACCAGGAAGTCAAAACAGGGGTCAGGTATACCTCCGCAGGGGTGGGGGTCTCCCTCCTCGGGTGGGTAAAAAGGGGTAGCTGGGCGCCCTCTCTCTGGGATGGTCGTCCGGCGGCTGGGGCTAGGGGCTTGCCATATCACAAGTGTTTGTAATAACCCTCTGTTTATGAGACATATGTGGGTGTTCTTAATACCAAAACCGAAGGTGCCTTGGCTAGCTGGTTTTAATTGGTTGGTTGTTAATTGTATGGTTTGCTGGATGTGGTGGAGACTGGGTTGCTAACTCTGCCACATTTATCTGGAAGTATGGCAATAGAAGTTACTTACTGGCGAGGCGGCTAGCCTCGCACTGACGATCATTGGGTGCAGGGTTGTGAATGGGTTGTAAGGGAATAGATGGCATGCAAGGGGTTAGTAAAGTTCTAATGTTGTTCCGGCCTACTAAGGGAAGGTAGGCTGGATAGGAGTATATAATTATATAAAAGGTTGGTGAGCGTTAGCAACGGAAAAATCAAGGATTTTCAAGAGGTATGAGGGAGAGGCTAGGTCGGAAAAGAGTCGAGGAGCGCGGGGTGTTAATGAGAGGGAGAGAGTTCAGGGGGCTACTTGGAAATTTAATCCTAAGGTCTCCGGGCGTGGGGGTGGCATTAGGCTACAGTTGATATTGGAGTTTGGGGGGAAAGGACAGTGAAAGTACGTTAGCCAAATGCTACCGGGGGATGAGCAAGTATGGGGTGGTATAGGAGTCTGGAAAAGATAGGATCATGTGGACTGTGGGCTGTGGGGAAGGGGAGGTTAACTGTAGGTGTGTGTTTGACTGTGGATAAAAGTAGAGAAAAACATGGTGTATTATTACTCGTCAATACGAGGGGTTATGGACACTATTATTTTGACACAATTTCTTGCTGATCTAGCTGTCCCTGGGAACTGCGTTTTCTATGAAATATAGACCAAAGAAAAGCGGCAGTTCGTAGGGGTACTTCGTTATTGTTTCGTGCTACTATGATAGACAATGAAAAAAAAAAGGTTATCTATACAATCTCTGGTTGGGGTAAGAATTAGAGTTACTGCATGGTGGCTAACATCTTCAGTCATTATCTCTGTCTAGGTCTTACAGGAATAATGGTTATATATACAATAGTGTACCCGTGGGTATCATAGTTTCTTATTAATTATGACATGGGGTTTTAACATACTACTTCTCGGATGGAAGAACATACATAGATTTATGGGGGCGGTTGGTCTTCAGAAACTTAGTCTGGCAAGACAAGGTATTTTAAGGGGTGAACATATTACTTCTCGGATGGAAGAACATACATAGATTTATGGGGGCGGTTGGTCTTCAGAAACTTAGTCTGGCAAGACAAGGTATTTTAAGGGGTGAACATATTACTTATCGGATGGAAGAACATACTATAGGTTTGACTCCTGTAAGGAGATAAAGAAAACCTAATATTTAGTAGTGGCCCCGTAATGATTGACGAACATGCCTATTACATAAGGCATCCTCTTCAAACACTAATCCGCCGTAGTTTGAATCTACCGCGCAGAGCATTTAAAATCTGAGGAGCCTTCATCATGAGCGCACGCGACCTCACTCATGGCTTCAGTCATTATGAACTGGGTTCTCACTACGAAAAAAACTTCTTAAAAAATAGAAAACAAAAAGAAAATAAGAATAACTATCCAATAAGCTTTCCATCATATCGTGGATGTACTTGTGTGGATCTTTGACCAGACGCTGATTCAGGCGTCATTCTTCCTTCACTGACATATCAAGTAAACCAAAATCCTTAATACATCAACGAATGGGAAGGGGATGGTCGGGAGGGCCCCAGTCGTCAATGATTACGGGGCCACTACTAAATATTAGGTTTTCTTTATCTCCTTACAGGAGTCAAACCTATAATTTATTAGTGGCCCCTCCATCATTGACGAACATGCCTGATTTCTAAGACTGGAGGGGGACATTCGTAATCATATCATAACTCTAGAAAAGCAGATAATCAAACAACCACATAGTATTCTTACTTTTGTAAAAAAGAGATATTCGGGTGCATAAACTTTATACAGCCTAAATCTTCAAAAAGGGGTACAAGCAGGAGCGTGCTTCAAAGAAGCCTGCTTGAAAAAGGGTTAACTCTGAGACTCTGTGCACAGATCTGCTAGTTAAGAAGGCACCCCACTTAAAGTAAGTGGTGAAAACTAAAAACTTATAAGTTTACATGTGCACATATAAACCCCATTAACTAGTGGATATATTCCTAAAAATATAACCAAACATAAATGAATTCTTGTACATTCGTAGAAGTACTAAACTTGTGTACTTATGCAGAAGTAATTACTTCAAAAGTAAAAGTCGTAGTTGCAACTACCGAGACTTCTCAAAAATCTATTGCTTCACAGCCAAAGCTACTTACAACAAGAATTGTTGTAACACTACTATTGGCATTTAGCACAATTTCCTGCAATGAATATTACAGAGAAATTTTATAATACAATGCCTACAACCAGTATCACAGCTCGTATGTTCCGAACACATACTCCGGAGGGGTCTAGGGTGTCCTATGTCACACTGACTGCATCCCCCCCCCCCCCCCCATGGCATGGCAAGGAAGGTTTGTCCAGAGCTACTGAAAGGTATCGAGGCAAAAACTCCTGATTAGAGGTCCCAACTGTGTGGACGTAATAACTTCCACCGAAAGATTATTAAGGAAACGTAAAGAGGCTGTCCCTTTGCGTAAATCGTGGTTCTTACCCACAACGCCGGGATTCTTCTCTTTAAAGTCCTCAACCAAGAGAGAAGCCAGTGTACGCTCCATGAAGCGTTCACCCGGACTTGCGACCCATAAAGCACCCTGGTGATTTAGAGGTGCCACTCTTAAATATTTGGTTAGAGCTTGCACTGGGCAAAAAAGATGGTGCACCTTTCCCTTGTTTAACGCCGGCACCGTGAACTCTGAAAACACGTGTTCACTGGGCTCAATCTCGGCTATGAATCCTGGGGAAGGTGCAATGTGAATACACTCATGAAGCCTATCAAACCTGAGGCAATTAGGTGTGTTGCTCATCGCCGCCAGCTCAGATACTCTGTTCCCGGTAGCCAAAGCCATAAGGAATACTGACCTTTTGTAAAATCTGCAGTCTTTGGTACATACGGGAACGAGAATAACGACGATGCTTTGTCCAGAGACCATGTAGGCCTGAGCCGACGGGGAGGTGGGCGGAGTTTAAAACCTGCCCACATAAATCACTTTCAGATAAATGTTTCTGCATGAACAGATAAATTAAAAAATAAACAACCAACGCCACCGAGGGCACAGTTTGTTTTGTTCTAAGAATCCGAGACGTAAAAGCTTGCCAATGCGATGGAAACTGTCGCTTTGTAGACTGGGTATATTGATTCGTGAATATCTTGGTCACGTCGCTACCATATGGTGCTAGCCACTTGGCCTCCTGAATGTCCAAAATGAACAAGTCCGCGAGGTTTCTAGGTTGCCAATTGTGTTCTAAGTGGAACAACCCGACCAGGAGTGACACTGGGTGCGGGCACCACGTGTTCAAATGCTGGTACCACACTGCGCCGGCCACATGGGCGCGATTAGCGAGACTACGCCTCGCTAATCCTGTAGTTTGTTGACTACGTGGCACATTAGAGATGCGTCTGGCGGCGGAAAATGGAAATCAACCTGTTCACGTCCGTCATCAGAGCGTCAGGTCCGCCCGCCGGCGTTATCGTCCGGCGGGTGAGGTACGACTGTGAGTATCGCCATACACCTTGGCTGTGGCTGTCCCTCGCTTGCGAGCTCGGTCTACTCCCTGAATGGGAGCCCTCGTCCGAGTCCCGTAAATGTTTATGATAATTAAAAGCTCCCATAGCTCATTAACACATTGAAAGCCGAGCTGGTGAGCAAAATCATAAAGTATACTAATTAATTTAATTTATATTTAATTGTATTAAAATAAATTACTATAAATAAACACAATATTATCATAATATAATCATAGAAAATATATATGTTTATTATGATTCAGCTACTAAATTATTTCATTAACAAATAAAAATAAGATAGGGCTACCTGAGCTTAACGGCGGTGAACATACATCAATGAGAAGTTCAAGTGCCGACACGACAGAGACTGGGGGAAAACTACCCCGCCCCCGGGAACTACCCGGTCACCTGGTGCAACACCGGTACTCCGCCCTGGAAAGAGAAATTTCCGGGGATTAATGCTCATAGGGTTACACCCAAAAAATGGGACAAAATATGTGCCTCAAAACCGCCGGTCAACGAACCGTAGCACTCCACCACTACTTTTCGTTGTCCTTTAGTTTCATATTAAAGATTTCAGCCTATCTTTACCTGTCCAGAAGCTTTAAGCATATCTTCTGAATCCTCATAAAGATGAAGCATATCTTTATTAAAGATGAAGTTATTAGTGGCCCCTCCATCATTGACGAACATGCCTGATTTCTAAGACTGGAGGGGGACATTCGTAATCATATCATAACTCTAGAAAAGCAGATAATCAAACAACCACATAGTATTCTTACTTTTGTAAAAAAGAGATATTCGGGTGCATAAACTTTATACAACCTAAATCTTCAAGTATCCCTTTACACTTGAAACACTAGTAAGATTCCGGCATCTTTTTATCCCATAAAATGTCTAAGCCTATCTTAATCTCTAATCTGGCTTCTCCCAGAAGCCCTCATAGATCGCTGTCTTGAAGGCCGTGATACCCTATTGTATCAATCAATTGTTTGGCGAATTATCGCGAATTGCAAATCAGTTAATATAACCACCCAAAGGTACAACCGCCGGGTTTTATATGCAATGTCAAACCAATTGTACCTGCCCCAGACCTCTGTGTAAAAAGGTCGCCGGGAGGGAAAGACCAAACAAACAAATGGCATTGTTTCAATGGCTTATTAAAGATTTCAGCATATCTTTTACCTTTCCAAAAGAATTAAGCATAACTTCTTAATCCTCATAAAGATGAAGCATATCTTTATTAAAGATGAAGTCTTTCAAGTATCCCTTTACCCTTGAAACACTAGTAAGATTCAGGCATCTTTTTAACCCATAAAAAGTCTAAGCCTATCTTAATCTCTAATCTGGCTTCTCCCAGAAGCCCTCATAGATCGCCGTCTTGAAGGCCGTGATACCCTATTGTATCAATCAATTGTTTGGCAAATTACCTCAAATCGCAAATCCGTTAATATAACCACCCGAAGGTACAACCGCCGGGTTTTATATGCAATGTCAAACCAATTATACCTGCCCCAGACCTCTTTGTAGAAAGGTCGCCGGGAGGTAAAGACCAAACAAACAGACAGCATTGTTTCAATGGTTTTGAAAAGCAGAGAAAACCAAGTCCAACAGGTGTCAGCCTGATCACCTAGAAAACTGTGTGGAGCCCCCCTCGACGGGAATAACCCAGGAAGCCTGATCCCAGGCTCGACCATAGAAAACGCAGTTTCTGATGAGCCCTCAAGTGACCAAACTCGTCGGGGTAACTTACCTATTTTAGCCATCCTGACTAAAACTCGGTAAACAAAAACGGTGTTCTCGGAGCAACGAGAAAAACGCCGGAAAGGTAACCCACACTAAACGATACATTACAGGAGGGCGTAATGCATAAAGCAATGAATAACACAGGAAGCCTGATCCCAGGCTCGACCACAGAAAACGCAGTTTCTCATGAGCCCTCAAGCGACCAAACTCGTCGGGGTAACTTACCTATTTTGAGCCATCCTGACTAAAACTCGGTAATCAAAAACGGTGTTCTCGGAGCAACGAGAAAAAACGCCGGAAAGGTAACCCACACCAAACGAGACATTATTATTATTATTATTATTAACACATTTTATACAAAGGGTGTGCGCAAAAATAGGGATACCTGAACAGGAGGGCGTAATGCATAAAGCAAAAACCGGGGCAAAGGTAGCCATGACAGAGACTGGTGGGATACTTACTTCAGGTTCTCCATAGACCCGCCGGGACCCAGCTCTGGAAAAAAAGAAAATTTCCAGGAATTAATGCTCATAAGGTTAACCCAAACATGTTCGCACACAAGTGTTAAATAACCCGCCGGGTAACGAGACGTAATACTCAACGACTACAGCTCGCTACGCGGTGGGGTTTCCCAAGTAAAAGATTTCAGATTATCTTAATTTGTCCAAAAGATTTATGAATACCCTCTGACATAATATATAAAGACCAGCATGGCGTTTATAACTGATTAAGTCTTTCCGGTGGTGTTTGTTTCAAGATTTAATTTTGGAAAAAAAAAAACTAAAAAAGACGCCGGCCCCCGGATTATCTCGTAGATCAAAAACTGGGAAGCCTGACAAATATACGAGATCTAACTTCTCCCGAAGTATCTTTTTAGATCGCCGTATGTCGAAGGCGGCGATACAAAACGTATCCCTCAATTGTCTGGTTAACTAACTGAATTGTATATTCGGTATTCCCAACCCTCCAAGGAGCACCCGCCGGGTGTGAATATTAGTTTAAAAAACGTTAACCCCAATTGTGCCCTAAAGCGCCGTATGTTGAAGGAGGCGATACACAATGCATCCCTCAATTGTCTGGTCAACTAAACTGAATTTTGCAAATTCGGGCATCCCACCCTTCCAGGTTGCACCCGCCGGGTGATGTAAAGTTTATAAGTTAACCCCAATTGTTCCTAACCCCACTTCTTTGTAAAAGATCGCCGGGGAGGAAAAACAACAACAGCATAGTTTTATATTGGCTTTGCAAAACCGAAAAAACTACAAACAACACGTGTCCATATGAACACTGTTAGATGGGTACAGCCAATCCGCCGGGAATCATAAGGAGCCTGAAACATGCACACCAGAGACGCAGTCCTTGGGAGCCACAGACACCCACTCGCCGGGGAAACAAGCCTGTTTTTAAACCACGCGTGGCCAAAACTCGGCAACCAGCCGGGGTTATCAAGGTGAAACCGAGAAAAACCCGCCGGAAAAAACCCACCCCGTCCAGATACCATCTGAACGCACCACCGGACCAAGGCGTAGCCAAAACACAACTAACGCCGGGCCCAGCATAGTCCGTGGAATTAGCCAATACACAA
This sequence comes from Paralithodes platypus, assembly GCA_032716605.1. Lineage (NCBI taxonomy): Eukaryota > Metazoa > Arthropoda > Malacostraca > Decapoda > Lithodidae > Paralithodes > Paralithodes platypus. The sequence continues at coordinate 30,173,485 of CM064579.1, forward strand.
CTAACCCAGGACACATAAATAGTTCGTGGAATTAGCCAATACACAACTAAACCAGGACACACATGACACAGTAGTACATATTTTGAAAATAAATCAATAACACTTGTATATGTGGTAAAGCTACGAGAGGCTGGCTAGGCCTAGGCAGACGGATAACATTAACATGTCGGAATATAAACAAAAAGCACTGAACTATATCACAACAGGAACCACCGCCAACATACCACTGTAGCAAATACTTCCGGCAAGGGAAGGACTGACTCGGGACCCAGAAAAAACTTCACTAAGTGAAGAAAAATACGCTGGGAACGTCAGCAAAAATACGCTACCTCATCAGAAAGATAAAAGGAAGCAATAATGCGTAATGAAAGCCGCCTGCATCACAAAGCTAGCTAACTGTGAAAAAGTTCACCTGTCCACAACCGGACCACGAGGGTACATCCGAAATAGATGCCCCAAACACACGACCCAAAATACACTGCACTGCGGGCAACCAGCCCAGGACACTCCTGCTACGCATATCCTAACCTTACTCGATACATCCCGGAGTAAACAAATGAGAAAAAACTCCCTAGGGACGCAGCAAATGCGGAACCAGCGGAGCGTGGAGAGACACGTCCGGGCTGGCTGACCGCAGAGCAGAGAAGGAAGAATGACGCCTGAATCAGCGTCTGGTCAAAGATCCACACAAGTACATCCACGATATGATGGAAAGCTTATTGGATAGTTATTCTTATTTTCTTTTTGTTTTTTATTTTTTACGAAGTTTTTTTTCGTAGTGAGAACCCAATTCATAATGACTGAAGCCATGAGTGAGGTCGCGTGCGCTCATGATGAAGGCTCCTCAGATTTTAAATGCTCTGCGCGGTAGATTCAAACTACGGCGGATTAGTGTTTGAAGAGGATGCCTTATGTAATAGGCATGTTCGTCAATGATGGAGGGGCCACTAATAAATATAGATTTATGGCTGTCTGAACTGGTTGGTATTGGCTCAACCTAGGGACAGGGCATGGGTGTTTTAACCTGGGAGGAACATACATAGATTTATGGGGCGATTGGTCTTCAGAAACTTAGTCTGGCAAAACAAGGTATTTTAGGGTATGTTGATATTACGTCAATAAAAGTAAAGTAATGGTGTGTAATAGGGGATAGCATAGGGTGAATCTAGATGTGAGGCTGGATGGGGAAATATTGGAACAAGTAGAGTGTTTTAAATATCTAGGAGGAACGATAAGCAGGAGTGGAGGTATGGAAGTGGAGGTAAAACAGAGAGTGTGTGAAGGAAGGAAGGTTTTCGGAGCAATGGGAAGTATGTGGAAGACGAGAAATCTCGGAGTGAAAGTAAAAAGTGCACTGTATCAAGGAATTGTTGTGCCAACAGTGATGTATGGGGCTGAGACATGGGCTCTGAAGAAAAAGGAGAAAAGAGGGCTGGATGTGATGGAGATGAGCTGCTTGAGGAGTATGTGTGGAGTTACTCGTAGAGACAGATTGAGGAATGAAGAGATACGTAGGAGAGTGGGGCAGCAGGAACATTTGTCAGCCAGAGTGGACAGAAGGGTGCTGAGCTGGTATGGTCATGTTGAACGAATGGGAGATGAAAGGCTTACAAAGAGAATATGTGAGTCAGGTACAAGGGGAGATAGAAGGGCAGGAAGACCCCCATTGAGATGGAGAGACAGTGTAAGAAAGGCTTTGGATGATAGAGGAATGACTATAGATCAGGCAGGGGAAGTTGTGGTGGACAGGAGTGAATGGAGAATGCTTGTGAATAGTTGAGTGAACACGTGGTCATTTGGAGTAAGGGGTCGGGCGCAAGTTGGACTAGATAATAGTCCATCAGGCGCCTGGCCCGGGGAGACGATTAATATGAAGGGTGCGCCTGGAAGTGTGGTGGGAGGGCTTGTGGCTTTGGCTCCGCTGCATGTCTGCCTGCCGAGATCGGAACCTCTCCGGGTGGTCGGGGGCCGGGGGAGTGCTGGAGCGACCTTGGTGACCCTGGTCTCTGGGTCTTCTCCTGGGTGACCTGGATGTGTGTGAGTTTGTGCTTTTTATCTGTGTTTATTTGTTGTTTTATGTTGTTTTTTGTGTTTTCCCTGTTCTTGCTCTGTCTTGGGTCGGCTACCCCCAAAATGGGGATTGGGCCTGAGCATATAGATAGATAGATAGATAGATTTTAATATCCTAACTTAGGGACAGGGCATGGGTGTATTAACTGTACGGTGTATTTATGTTCGTCATCATGTAGGTAGAGGTGTAGGACACGAGGGGTAGTGTATGTGAGGTGTGGGAAAGGTCAGTGTTTAGAAGGGGTAGGCAGGTGTGGTTTGGAGCTGCTTAGCCCTGCGGGCTTGGGCCTGTCTAAACTGGTTGGCTCGGTCAGCTGGTCCTTTCGTTCTGTGGACCTTTCTTTCGGGTGTTTCTGTGTGGTGTTCGTTCGTGGCTTCTGTGGTGGGCTTCTCGTTCTGGGGCATTTTATAAATATATTTACGCGTGGCAAACTTTGTAGATTAGCACACACACACACACACACACCAGAATGGTAAGCGTCACTACTTTATAGATCCACATTGTATACATAACTTAAAATGAACACAATAAGTTGCATAGATTGTTATTTTATAATCTATTATACACTTGTTAGTGATTGTTTTAATAAGAGCCCCGGCCTCCTTAACACTATACTTGGTGTTGGTGTCAGCGACATTGGCTGTAATTCTTATCCTTAGCCTTTCTATAACCCAGAAAGTGTTCGAGAAATGGGTAGTAAATTTCTACATCCATTTCCTGATCTACTCTTACATTTGTTATGTTCTTTATAAGATGTTATGCGGTCAGTATTAGCTCCAAGTTCGCTGACACCGGGTATAGATTTTATGAGTTATCCTAAACGTTTATATGCATCAACTGTATTAGATGTTACTCAATAAAATGTAATTTTATACAGCTAATTAATGACTAAGAGACTTAATTTGTCCGAACGTTTATAGCATCTGAGGTGAAGTCAGTCATCTTGGGGGCTAATAAGTGATTGAGGTTTCCGAATGTTTGTGTGCGAACTGCTGTATGGATTCTTCCCCTGCCGCCTCTGGTTTTGCCTCCTTTCATGTGTTTCTTGTTGATACTTCCTATCCCTTGTGGGAATAAGGGCTGGCTACTGACTAAATTACAAACGTCAAATTAAGAGTAGTATGCTGCTGTCACATTTGTTTAATGCTTAATCATCAATCTTGTAATGGAATTTAACCGTGTTGGCTGCGAGTGTCTCGCTATCTATTAACCTTTCTTTTCCCAAGCATACGAATCGATAAACAGACATAAAATACCTTCAAAGATATTGACAAGTTATTAAAGTTTTCGATAAATATCCACATGAAAGATTGCTGATTAAAGAAGCAGCTCATGGAATAGGGCGAACTATATTACGTGAATTAGATCATGGCTAATTAGTAGGAAACAAAACATTAACATTAACAGACGTAGCCCATACAATCAAATTGGGGTGTAGTGAAGGTTGGGGTCTTACACGATGGTCAGTTTTAGTTCCTCAATTGTTCATCTTTTACATAAACGACCTTGATTTAGGCCTAACTAAAAAGATGGGTAATTTTTCAAATGACACTAAAAATAGGTTGAATTATTGATCCTGATAATGATTCATGCTCTCCAAAAATAATTTGATACACTACCCGAATGGTGCAATACCTTGTCAGTTGATATTTAATGTAGAAAAATACATGCAGTTTAGTGAACATTGGGAAATCGACAGAAATTTCACGATATAAATTTAACAATATTTGTTTCGTCAATAATTACGCACCATATATATCCCATATGAGGAGATTCAATAGCTCAATGCATTCTTGTGATGTCCGATTCTATTACCCATCTCCCTTACTCAAGGCCAGGGTATATATAGCCAGTAACCACCAGCTATATCTCAGAAGAAAAATATATAATTTGTTCACCAATCTGAGTGGTGACAGGGGCAAGGCGCAATATCAGTGGTATCTAGATGGCTAAATAACATGGAATTAAGTAACTCTATTATTACAAAAGGTTTGAAAGTCATCATCAGTCGTGATATGAAACCAAAAAAACAATGCAACATTGTTTTAAATCAGAGTTTTTAGATAGATATCTACAGTAGAAGCGTTAATAACAACAAACGTAATTTTAAAATTCCACCCGTCTTTAGTAAGGCTTCACATGGATTATATTTTTAATTTTGCTGTCCAGTGTCCATAGATTGATTGGAAGTGACGGTACAAAGAAGAATGGCAAAACAATCCAGAATAATAGAACATTAGAACATCAATAATATTCTAACGCCTGACGACTAAGGCCAAATGACACGGAATTATAGGCAGAATGAGTTAGAACATTTAACAGAAGTAAACGATTATTGAGGTAGTGAATATCATGAAATACATGATATGGTCAGTACAAAAGAAAGGGGACTTGGGAAAGCATTAGGCTTGCATATATTAGAAGTGTAGAGTAAGAGAGGATATGATACAGATGCTTAAGTTGTAAGCGGGATCCACAAAGACGATGTGGAAAACAGACTGCTGCTCCGTGATAAGCATGCAACAGTTTGGTAGATATGTGAAATAGGCTACCGATTGCTACACTAGGATCAATAACGACAGAAAGCTCAGAAACATAATTAGATAGGCACATGGCTGTGATGTGCTGATTGTCAATGGGATCCGCCGTGAATGGGTCAGTCCATGGTATAAAGATTAATATTAGTCTTTATACCATGGGCCAGTCAGCCCATAGAATCAGCCCTCGGAAAAAAATCCCTCTTTTATTATTTGTGTTTATGTTAATGTTTATGTAGGCCTAGTGGAATCAGGACGCGTATTTGACAGTTTATTCAGACTCGCATTATACTATTATATTCAGAGTAGAAAGGGAATATGAAAGTCATAGGGTAAATATGACATAGTATGTGTCCCTATAATTTCTACAGAACCTCTTTAAGTTGTATAAACCCTCTAATGAAAAGCCTGATTAAACTGCCAAAATTAGTCAATCCTAATGGGATTAATGATTATATATTTATTGATTCTCATGATAAACTGGTCTCTCTATTCACCAATGATAGTTTAGGTAAGGTATTATTTATTATATTCGCAAACAAGTTATATGCATTCACTAAGGGGGGAGGGAAGTAATAGGGTCAGATCTATCCTATATTGCACAGATAGTGGCGGGCGAAGTGGCTAGGATGAGTTACTAAACTGAACGTGGTGTTGTTTTTTAGGTAAACAACCGATGGTATAGACAGGAGTGGTTAATGTGCATATTATATCAAGTCATGCTAGCTTAATAGTATTATATCAAGTTATGCTAGCTTAATAGTATTTGGACAATATAAGGAAGGAGTTAATTAGTAAGTTAGGGGTATTAGTGGATGAGTAAAGAAATTAAAATGTTTTATAATGCTCGGTTAATATGAAATTAGCCAAGAGTGATATGATGGAAAGTATTACTCTGTATGATGACTATTATATATATTTTATGCACAATATCAACTAGGATTAACTCGCATGCTGTGTGTTCCTATGCCTCCAACAGCGCAGTCTTCGACCCATGTGTGGTTGAGCTGAAAGTTTTCTTTTCTGAGAAAACAACTATTGGTTGGGAGAGATGTATCCTGACCAGGATTCGAACCCACTCACTCCAGGTATGTTTGGGAGAATTGGGCACCGTAACCACTCGGGTCTGTTTGTGCCTCTTGGTTAGTTTTGGCTTGACAACTGGTGATGTGTGTTTATATCCCATCTACTTCAATATCTTGCGTATAGTTTATGTGGAAACTTGAAGTTGCAAATGTTGCTTAGTTCCTCGGTGTTGGAGAATGGATGGTTATCCATATACTGTTTAATTTCTTGGTCCTGTTATGACGTGGTTTTCCGCTTAGCTCCACTTCTATGTCGGTCTGTCATTTGTCCTTCTTCCCACCTTTTTTTTTGCCACCGGTAAACGTTCCGACACCCCACTCTTGCTCATCCCAACCAAGGTTAAGAGATACAACAGGTTGGCGCACGCGCAGCCTGCTGATGTCACAATGCTGGACGAGAGAAAGAAAGATAGAAAAACGCTCGCCTGCCAGCCAAACTGCTGCTACTATAGACCACAGGGGTGTCCAACTCCAATATGCGGGCCTCATGCGGCCCCACTCCCTCTAGCATGAGGCCCGTGAACCAGTTTGGCCAAGTAGTGTCAAATACTGTATTTTTTTCTAGAAATCTAGACATAATTATTATTTCTTAAATGTATAAGGTGTTGATTTTCGGTGTGAGCATCCTGGGTTCGAATCCACGGACTGCCACATGTGTTTGTAAATTTCATTAATCGATTTTTGGAGTATGGTTGGTTGTTGGAAGGAACATAATAATATATTATATGTTGGTACTATATTAACTTAAGTTCTAATTCTAGGAAGTATTTGTGAGAGTAAGAAGCTTTTAAAGTAGATAGGCCATATGCAGCTTCACGCGATCTTATGTTCTTATGTAATTGGGGTTGGGTGTGACAGGGACCTGCCTTGTGAGGGCCGATCGGCTTTTTGCAGACTCCCATTTTCTTATGGTTCTTATGTGCATTCATTAGAGAGACGCAGAGTTAAAGGGGATTTGATAGGGGTGTTCAAGTGGGTTAGTGGGATTTAGAGGGGACATGAAAAATGTACTAAAGCTCAGTGATAGCGAAAGAACTATAACAATTGTTTTCAAGATAGATACATTTCGTTTCAGTAAAGATATAGGCCAATAGTGGTTTGGTAACAGAGTTGTAGATAGGTGGAATAGGCTACCAAGTGCTATAGTGGGATCAAGAATGATAGAGAGCTTTAAGATAAAATTAGATAGGCATTTGGACGAGATGGGTCTCTGTAACGAGTGCAAGACTAATTTATTCAACCTTTCTATATATGGAAGATATATAATATTATGGATAATTTTGGTCATTCTTCGTTGTACTGACTCCAAATAAACTATATATGTCCATTCTGTAATGAGGACATCAAATTTGAACAGCATAATCTGAACCTGGTATATACCGGTATACACACATACATACAAATAATTACATTCCGTAAAACCAGGTCGCTTCGGACTTGGGTCGTAACTTCGGACATTGGCGATAATAAGTAATTAGCCACTTTTCAAGATGACTTCGGACACCATTTAGGATAAGGATAGCTCTCTTATTATGGGGGATAATTTTAGGAGGCTTCCTGGATTACCGCACACTATCACCACACATCACTTTACCTAGTTATATCTCTATAATGTGTTTACAGTCAGGAGATATCGTTAAAAAACCTCGAAAAATTTCCGAAGTTACACGGTTTCACGGTTCATAGCCTACATACTACACACACACATATACTGTATATATATATATATATATATATATATATATATATATATATATATATATATACAGTATATATATATATATATATATATATATCTATATACAGTATATATATATATATGTATATGTATATGTATATATATATATATATATATATATATATATATATATATATATATATATATATATATATATATATATATATATATATATATATATATATATATATATATATATATATATATATATAAATAATGCATCCAAAATGCATCCAACAACTTGACAATATAAAGGCATTTTGTTCAGTTAAAATAGAAGAGCTGCACTTTCACAGGGCATTATACAGTAGTTATAGCATCACGGTATGAAGTAAAAGAAAACGGAGGATAGTGCTGGCTCGGCTGCTCCTTTGAGAATGAATGGTAAACAGTCGAGTGATCTCTGACCCTTCCTGCCTCGTGACGTCATGCGCAAGCGGGTACGAGTTTGAGTGACCCCATGCTCCAACCTGTTGTATCTCTTAACCTCTCCGCGGCGCACAGGGGGTTTTCTACAGGGTAAGACTGTGCGCACCTATGATGATTTTGGGACCTATTGCCAATTTCGATAAAAAGTACATCATCGTGTAGGGAATGTTTGCGTGCATCGGCCCATATATATTTGACCCCCCAAAAAATGTCTGGGGGGGGTGGGGGAACGGTCCGTAGTTGAAAAATGTGGAGCGAATGGCACCGCGCGGCTAGATTGTCATCGAGCGGCGAGATTTCCCTGCCGAATTTTCACGCGCCCAGGGGATAGAAGGAGAGGGAGGAGGGGGTGGGTTACCGCGTATTATCACGTATATCTCCTTTTTTGAGCCCTTTTAGGCTATGTAGAGTATGTATACGTGTGTAGGCCACCCATATAACAATGAATATGCCTCATAGTGACCAAAAATTGCAATATATAAGGGAATTATAAGAATTTTTTTAGGCGGGAATGAAGATGTGTTGGAGGTTTGGCGGCAATTTATGAGCTGAGAGTGTGGTTTACGCCATACATATCACTTATATCTTGTACGTAGAGCACTGTCATGCTATAATACAGACTTGTACGTATGTATACGTGCCATATATCAAAATATATACCGCATATAGACCAATTCATGCGATATTTACGCACATTATCAATGAGTTTCTATGCGTGAACCAAGGTGTGAGTGAGTTGTGCTGGGAATGAAAGGGGGAGAGGGTGTGTTACGCCATAAATATCACGTAAATCTTGTATTTAGAGCACTGTCATGCTATAATAAAGACGTGTACGTATGTAGGCGTCCCATATAACAAGGAATATACCGCATATAGCCCAATTGATGCGATATTTACGCAAATTGTGAATGTGTTTCTAGCAGACGGAAGCCTGAAAGGGTGGGTTGGGGGTGGGTGGGTGGGAGGGAGGCATGCAGGGGTGCAGTGAGTGAGTGAGTGAGTCGTGGAGAGATGGAAGTCAGGCAGATCTCTAGATAGATAACCAGCTTTGTGATAATTGTGGAGGCGCCCGAGGCGTATGGATGTCTTGGTATTTTGAACCTTATGTCTACCAGATGTCTGGTGTTCGTTGCCACCAACAGGTCTACAATAACATGAGTCAGGAATGGAGAGAGAGAGATAGAAACTGAGACATGCGTATGTCGTACGTATAAATGGACTTCAGAATTGCATTTTTATGCAAGCAGACATTGCATTTTAGACACATGTGAAGTACCACAGAAACATGTAGGCCATTGACTGTAAATAAAGTACTATATTATAGACCACCAGCGACGGTGGTCAGTAAACACAGGCAGATTGCCTTTTGTGATAAAGGGCTAAATATAGAATGGTGTCTCCTTACACTTGCGAAAGGGTAGATTGCCACCAGAGAAACGTTTACTTATTTATTTCCAAGTAATATGCAATCTAAATGTATATTCGAGACCTACTGCAATTATTTGTATGACAGTCATGACTATGTATAATCCAATATACGCGCGTAGGCGAGACATAAGAAAGCTGGTTGAGCAATTTTCGACACCCACACAGTTATTATTCTTTTTTATTTACAATATTATACAATACAAATGTATTTGTGAAGAGTATTTTATCCATTATTGTATTTATACAAATTTTGTTCCCAGACAGAGCTGCTGTTGCTGGTGGAGCTGGGGCATAAAGGAGCGGCAAGGGTCACCGCTTGACCGTGTGAAAATGAGTGGAGTCGCACTGAGAGGGGCAATTTTGCTGAGTGTTTGGGCAATTTTTGACAGAATAAAGTTATATAATTACTAATTCTTGACAGAGACAAACTTTTATAAACCTTGGCATGATATAATTGATAATCCCATCAATTTACAAACGTAAATTGGTGGGATAATTCATTTTTTTTTGTATATTGTCATTTCGATTGTAGACACGAAGTTTTGAGTGATATTTGGTATGAGCTCCTGTGGCATGGTTGGTAAGGTCGTGGACTGGAAAACTCAAAGTGTGGTAGGGTTGTGTGATCGAATCCAGGAGGGGGTTATGGGGAAGGTTTTATATTGTCTAGAACATTTTTGATATTTTTTTTTTTTTACAAGATCATGCCATTGTATTCAAACAATATGAAATATTCATAGAATATATCATATTGTAAGAATACAAAGACATGACCTTGTTTTTTTTTGTTTTTTTTATTGATTTATATTATTATCTTAGTAGGTTTGACAGGATTTGTTGAAACATATTTATTTTTGTACAATTCATTTGAGGTAAGAAAATAATTATATACACATTACTTTGGCTAATAACAAACATATATATTGATATAATAAAAAAATAAGGCATATTACAGTCATGTAAATCTTTGAAACTTATAAACTAAATAATGAAACATACAATTATATAATGTAAAAGCTATATCACAGGGACATCTTTGGAACTTATACATTATATAATATATATGTTACATTATGAGGTAGCGTGATCAATTAGGTCAGGTCAGGTAAGGTAGGGCGCGAGTCCAGGACAGGGCGGGGCAGGGGGCGAGTCCAGGGCAGGGCACGGGGCGAGTCCAGGGCAGGGCAGGGCAGGGCGACACTCAATAATTCTTGAAGGTGTGGTAGTCCCTGAAGCAGTCACCCAGGCAGAGTGGAACTTTGCACTCGGCGCACATTGAGGTGACTCTTTTGGTGACATGGGGTTTCCTGACACTGGAGCTGCAGACGGTGCACTGCGCCTGCCTGTGACGAGTGCCAAGCATCTCAGTGTTGATGGGGTAGTGTCTTTCGACACCCAGCTGGATGCGGTCAGGAACGTGATCCCCACGCCATGCCGTACATCTGTGAGTGGTGGTGCCATACTTCTCCAGGAGTTGGTATGAGACGTTGTAGACGAACTCCCGGAATTTCAGCTTCTGGTTTGGGGCCATATCTTTTTTCACCAACCACAAGTTGTAGGCGTTGAGCATCGTGATATCAACTAGGTGGAGGAAGAGCTTGTGATACCACTTCACAGTCTTCCTCAGACACTCAACGCCTGACAGCTGACAGTCAGACTTGTCCACCAGGCGCATGTTCTTAGTGTAGTCCACTACCATGTCGGGCTTGTAGATTGTCTTCCTGGTTCGGTAGTGGATTTTGCCAGAATCCATCTGGGCACCTGTGTGGACGGTGGAAAGCAGGTGGACGTCTCGCTTATCCTTCCACTTCAGGGCTATTAGTTTCCCACACTTCTCGAGCTGCTTGTATTTCTGCCCCTTTCGTCGCCTTCTTCGCACATGCCTCTCGCGGTGTTCCTGGGCCAGGTCGTCTTCTGAAGGTGTGTCACTGGAGGAGGCATCTGTGAGAGGAATGACATTACCTGTGAACTTTGGCATACACTTTCTTGTCTTTCTGACAGTCCCACATGACCCCGTTTGGTTGTCATGAAGAAACTGGCAGAGAGCAGGAGAAGTATACCAGTTGTCAGTGTAGATGATGTGGCCTTTGCCCAGGTAAGGTGCCAACATTTTCCTGACGATGGCACCTGACATGCCCATGGGGTCATTGGCAGCGGCTTTCGGTATGTCAATGTCAGTGCCTGTGTACACGATCATGTCAAGCACTATTCCAGTTTCGCAGTCACACAAAACGAAGAGGTTGATTCCGAACCTATGCCTTTTCAAGGGGATATACTGCTTGAAAACAAGACGTCCTTTGAAGAGCACGAGCGACTCATCAATCACCAAATTGAGGAAGGGGTAAAAGTATTTCCTATACCTCTCCAACAACATGGTGAACACATCCCGAACTTTCCATATCCTGTCAATCCTGTTAGGATTTTCGTTGTCTGCAAAGTGCATAAATCTTAGCAGCAACAAAAATCTGTCACGAGTCATGAACTTATTGAAAGTTGGGGTGGCGATGAGAGGGTCGTGCTTCCAATAGTGTTGCAACACATGCTTCTTGATCAGAGGCATGAGGAACAACAAGGCAAAGAACGTCATAAATTCTTCCACAGTCGTATCCACCCAGCCTCGTATTCTCGCTTTTGGAGAAAGGACGTCCACTCTGCCAAACACCCACCTGTAGTAGGCGTTTGTTTGGGCAACGATGTACGTCATTACCTCCATGTCGAAAAAAGCGAGGAAGAAGTCGCTTTCGTTCGCTTGATCGTCACAGGGCCAGTCGTCAGTTGTTCCTGACGTCCCAGGATTGAACTGGGGCACGTCAGGTACAAAATTGACCCCGTCAGACCAATCGAACGAAGGCAGCTCAGGGATCGGAATGTCGTCTGCGTCTGCTTCATCGTCTGAAATATCGCTTCCATGGTCGCGATACAGCACTGCATCATCATCATCACCCTCCTCTTCACTTGACAGACGATGCCCTTCCTCATTCTCGTCATCGACGTCGGACTCACTCCCACTGTCCACTCCCAAATCCCCCCACCCTTGGTCCCGTGCTAGGGCTTCGTCGTCGAAACCTGGGCTGCCAATGTCCTGCGAATCACCATCAAACAGCAGGGCGGCATACTTTGATGGTGTCAGAGTTTTCCGGGTCACTTTTGCACGTGCGGGAGTCTTATGGACAGGGACAGCAGAGGCGGTGTCAGGGGCGGCGGCAGGGGCGGCGGCAGGGGCGGCGGCAGGGGCAGCAGTGGTGCGTGGCCTTGATGGCAAGATGATGGTGGTGCCTGTCGCCCTTCTCTCTGTTCCTTGGGCAGGGGCGGCATGGGCGGCAGGGGCAGCAGGGGCAACAGGGGCAGCAGGGCCGGCAGGGACACCAGGGCCAGCAGGGCCAGCAGTCGCTTTCCCTCTCCCTTTCCCCTTCCCCTTCCCCTTCCCTGTTCCTTGGGCAGGGGCGGCAGGGGCGGCAGGGGCAGCAGGGGCGGCAGGGGCAGCCGGGCCAGGGGCGGCTGGTGGTGGTGGTGGTGGTGGTGGTGGTGGTAGGGGCACTGTGGCTGGCGTATGGGTTCTCTTCCCTACGCCCGTGCCTTTAATTTTTCCTGCCCCCGCAGGTTCTGCAGCCCTAGGGCGGCCTCCTGCATCGCTGGTACCGGTGGCAGGGGTGGCAGGGGCAGCAGGGGCGGCAGGGGCAGCCGGGCCAGGGGCGGCTGGTGGTGGTGGTGGTGGTAGGGGCACTGTGGCTGGCGTACGGGTTCTCTTCCCTACGCCCGTGCCTTTAATTTTTCCTGCCCCCGCAGGTTCTGCAGCCCTAGGGCGGCCTCCTGCGTCACTGGTACCGGTGGCAGGGGTGGCAGTGGTGGCAGTGGTGGTGGTAGTGGTTGTTGCAGTGGCCTGGGTCGTGGTGGCAGTGTCCCGAAACACCAATGACCTCTGTACCTTTCTCGTGCTTCCACGTGTTTTTCGTGCTTTGGGTGCAGGTGTTTCGTCCTCCGAGCTGTAGGGCGTGTCGTACTGGTAGCTAGGGTCTTTAGCAGCCACCCTCTGCCTTCCACGGCGGCTAACACCACCAGAAGGAGGGCTGGTTGTGTCATCAGGGAGCGAGCGTGAGGGACGTGTGGGCTCCATGACTAGTGCGTGGTTACTGGTGCGGTGGTGCTTGCACGAGTGCGGGTCGAGCGTTTGGCGGGGTGGTGTCGAGAGTTGACATGTAGTACTATACCCACACCAATTTTCAGCCGCCTGGCTATAAACGCGCGGTTTTGGTACGCGTTCAAAAGCTCTGCTCTTAAGAGTCTCCCCGCAGTCCGCCAGGGGAACTCTTAAGAGTCTCCCGGCAGCTCCCGGGTTAACCTTGATCCCAACCATACTATACCGCGTTCAGCAACCTTGCTGAATGAATGACTAGGTGTGATGTGGGAAAGAGAGTATTGAGGATTTTCTGATCACCTCAGTTTCCAATAATTACAGCTTCACGCTTTTTTATTTATTTATTTATTTTTATTTTTTTACCGAAAAAAGTTCGACCTAAAAATATATTGCGTGAAGTGTTAATGCATGGTTGGAGTGGCTGTATATATGCATGTAATCTGTAATCAGCCAATTGCCAATATATGGATTTTGAGTGTTTGGTTGACCTGTACGGTACCGGTACCCGTCCAGCTAGTAATAGACCACCAACACTAAACAAGACGTCGTAAGTGGCCTCTTATTTCAGAGGCCTATTTATACTGCTAGGTCAAGAGAGGCGCATTGTGTAAGAATAATTGCCAAAATGTTTCTTTCCCGCCCGGGAATGGAACCCGTGTCCTTTTGGCTGTGAACCAAGTGCGCTAACCAATATGCTACGGACCACTGTGTGTGTGTGTGTGTGTGTGTGTGTGTGATTCTGTAAAATAGAACTTAAATTATATACCCCGTAAACTAAATAATGCTTAGTTATACTCCCATATATTTCCATAGTAAACAGAATTTCATCGAAGTTAGATTCTAGAATCATGATACGGTAACGATAATGTTCTATATTCTAATAGTATCTCATAGAAATAGTAAGAACTTTAGCTGTATATTAATACACGTTCTTATCATTAATAATATTACCTGATACAGATGTTGCAAATAGAACTACTCGTATAACCCAGCACTGCAAGATGATGCAGATTATAACATACCTGTATTATCTAAAGAGTGTTAATTAGATAGAAGAACACAATTATTTACACCTCATTGTTTTATCAGGGAAATCAGCGTAGAATGTGGGTTTATAACAGTGAACTTTGCCTTCCGTTTATCTGTGTGTGTGTGTCTGTGTGTGTGTGCGTGTGTGCTAATTAATCTACAAATAGTGTAGCGTGAAAATCGATTGATATTAACCTGAGAGAGAGAGAGAGAGAGAGAGAGAGAGACGTCTAATATGATACAAACAAATAATGATAGCAATATTGTCATATGTAGCGCCTAGCATATGCGAGTACTGTGTCTGTGTGCCCTGGCTGTGGTATCGCCACCTGCCTTAAAACACCATGGGTCTCTACTAGACACGACCACATGGGCTTGGGACGGGAGTGCAAACTAGACAGGTGCCACGTACCTAATTTTGTCGCAAAACTTAGGGCTACTGTACATGCCTTCTATAAAACTACAGTCTTCTATTTTAATTTCAAACAAAACACATGTAATTCCTTCTCGGCTTGGGCCACCGAACTTTGCCCTTTTTCCCAGATAAGTAGAGATGACTATCAGAATTGCCAACCTAGCAGGTCGCCAGTTACAACCTTCAATAACACTAGGAAATTGTTCTTGCATAGGTTTTCTATACTAGAGATAGCCTTATCTGTATTAATTAACTTTAACATGATTAGAGATTATGACGCACCTTAATAATCGCTATAGAGCCTTGTCTGCAAATCTACAACTCCATAACCACGGAAGGAGAGACACACGTGACCTAGTAGATACGCACTATTGCCAATTCAGCCTCCAAGATTGCGAGTCTTATAAACTATGATAAACATGTTTTGGTGTATACATTGAGTTAGAAACTATTCAGATTCACTCTACTAAATGAACATGAAGGTTACAGGCCTTGTTTAAAACTCAGTAAGGAAAGCAAGCGTGCGAGGTTAGGAACAGACGCTACCCCAGGATGACCCCTAGGGATGCCAACCGAGTACTCTTGCCACCAAGCTAGTAAGTTTATATAAAATGTATGTCCTCCATATCCAACTCTTAAAATAATAATTAGCAAATACTCCAGAAATAAAAGCTAACCTTCTCCCATATTTGTTTCCAACATTAATAGTGCACAACTCCTATAGAAATAAATAATATCTTCACGAGGTAGGGCAATACCAAGTCCTAAACCCCGCCCCCCTTTTGAAATCTCATGCTCAGAGATCACCTCGAAATCACCTCAAAACTCTGTATTAAAGTTCTATTATAGTCCTCCCCCTTGAGTTCTGCCGATAACTTAGACAGACAAGTAAAACTTTGATTTACCTCCCATCTGCCCATTATCTTCTTTTGAATGACTCTTCAAGGATAGTAGAGTATTGATATACTATAAGTAAGATTCACCTCCCCTAGGACAAGAAGGACTTCTTGTCCTTATAAATAATGCAGACACAAGTCCTTACTATCCTTCGACAGAGAATGGGTACCCTCCAGTACTGGTGCACATTAGGCCAAGGAAGTTTGAAAGAAAATTAAGTGGAAATATTATTTTTTCCGAGTCATAAATAGTTATTGATAACGGCAAAAAAAAAAACTTATTTTAGGATCTTTTTTATTTGTGGCAACCCAATCACTTAACATAGAGACCTCTAATAGTTTTTGTATCATAAGTATTAAAATCATAAAGTGGTATGTCCCCCTCCACTTATATTTTAATAATACGTAGTAGTATTGATCTTGCAAGTGGCACAGTGACAGGTCGTTACAGACTCTAACTGCTGCCATGTTAAATAATTGTTGTTGCTTGAACTACTGTACAGGTAAACTGCACCACACTTCTCTTGATTGTGGTGCAATGTGTTACGAGCGCTAGTGAATTCCTCTGGAAGAACTGGCGCTTGCGAGAAATAAAAGACCAGATTATTATTATTATTATTATTATTATCTTTAACAGTGCAACAGTAACCTATATATGCGTAACAGTATTATTTCTGGCACCCCAGGAATTAATATAGTTATATTTATTAGGTTATATTTCTGTATAGTTAAAACGTTGAAAGACCCAGGCACCCCTACCTTTCAAAAATGTTTACTATTAGGAAATTATACTAGCATTACTCACAGAGATCTAAGGTAGAAAGATCTTTTGTGTTAGAAGGGTTTAGCGAGACACCCTCACAGGCACTCTGCATATATAAATCTTAGGCGCAAATTGTCTGTGGCACCCCACCAGGATTTGTGACTAAAAGGTTAACACCGCCCCGAGTTCTCTGAACCTCTTATAACGGTTAGGACAGTCAAGAAGAGCAATACCTCTACTTTTCTTGCGTTAGTCCGATATTGTGTTACTCCGGCAACCCTGAGACACAATATTTAAAACCTTATTTCAAGAGTACTTGAACAGAACTTCATCACCGGTTAATATAAAGGTCAGGATAGTCGAGCATTTGTTTAACGCTACATGCTTAGAATACTCGCTTTAGTCCGATATGGTGCCCAACTTTTTCATTACTAGTTACGGAGCCATATTAATTTAAAGACCCCACGCCCATTAACCCAACTGTAACTAAACTTCACATGACCGGCCAACCTGGACGGCCCACGGAGCAGCAGAAGAAATCCTCAACTAAGTGTACATCTCTTCCAACAAAAGAAATAATATCGAAACTATTAAAATTCAGTATTAGTGACGAGATACAACCAAAGTTAGAGTTCAAAAAGTGACCAAAAATAACAGAGTTATTTATACCCTGAAATACGTGAAAAGTTAGTAAAAGTGTTCCTCTAAGTTGATCTATAGAACAAGATTAATATTCCGATGCCCTAGAAATAACCATCTTTAGCACAACTTCCTAGCTCAAATAATACTCATTAATTCAAAATAAGACGGATTATACGCATCCAGCAACTCTGCCATATTTCCGCCAAGCGGAAAATAAATAGAGTCCGTCAAGTATAAACTTTGAGTTAAATAATACAAAGTTATAGTAATACAGTGAATAGAGCAACGTTACTAATCTACGTAAACAGAAATAAATACGTCAGAATACTTATATTACGAAACAAGTTATTTTATACAAAATAAGAGGATTTTCACCCTTTCAGGAACTCTGAAAATAATAGTAACCAGTGCCTTAATATTTTTAGAGTCCACAAACTTGAACTCAAACTGAAAAAGTTCATCAGTGCCTAAGCTTCCATATTTCGTGCATAGAAATATAGGAACTTGTATCCCATCGTCATCTATTATCCACGAACAGAATTAAAGTCAATATACATCGTGAATATAAATAGAACCTGAATTTAGTAACTTTATTATAAACTTTTGAGAAGAGAATAGTGCGTATAATTCTCAAGAAGAAGATTACCTACACCAGTGAAATAAGATATACCTGATCTCCATCTAGATCTGCGATTGTGCTGGAAGCAATTACATAGAGCTGTGCCACTTATGTTTTCCATGTTTAGTGTTTGTGATTCATATATGTGTAACTAGTGAGTAAGTGAATAAAGCTGTATTACAAATTATCTTTCGATATTATACATATCCTCTATTGTGTTATTTATATGTACTTGCATGAACTTAGATATCCCAGTCTAGAAAAACTCACCTTAACCCACTGAACCCCAGCGACGACACGTTGTCGTCGGCAATGTATGTAATGCTAAACCCCAGCGACGACAACGTTGCGTCACTGTTAATTACTCCGGTCCTATGGCACCTAGAGGACTCAGATTTCTATGGGAACTGTGTAAGTATCCCACGCAACCATGCCGATGGTTGAAAACTCTCAAAGTCCAACCGCGTGCGCGTGGGCGCGCAAAAACCTGTTTTTGGGTGTTTTTTCCCCCGTTGTAAATCCGACTTTCGGGCGCACCGTAGGACCCCTTAACCTCTAAAGTGCGCATGGGGGGTATGAGACACCTCTGCCTGTGCGCACGTATTTGAGCTGTTTCCATCACTAAAATATTTATTTGACCCTAAATAGCATTAATACTTTTCCATATGCGCCTATTATAGGTTGATTATAAAGGTATTAACCTGTTACAACAATAAAACAAGTGGAAACAACGTTTGGATGGTCAAAATCGGCGATACAGGCCGGGAGTTACATAATGTATGGCTGAGGAAACCTCCTTTTCCGCCACTTTTCCCCAAGTCTGGAGAGACACTGTCGATCGATACTCTCTCTCTCTCTCTTGCACTTGCTTGCTAACAGTGATGACAATGCCCTGCTTGCAACTCGCTAATGTTAGCACGAAAATATACCTCAGAATAAGGGAATAACAGGGAAAATAGGTGATAACTGAAGGAGGGGAGGTAGAGGAGTGATATTTTGCATGGCCCAGGGGCAAAAATAAAAAAAAATAAAAAAAATAAATTTTTTTTTCGGTGTTTTAATTTTTTTTTTTTTTCCCTGACTCTTAAGAGTCTTCCCGCAGTCCGCCGGGGGAACTCTTAAGAGTCTTCCCGCAGTTTCCGGGTTAATACTCCACGAGCGGCTAGGCCGGTAACTTCTACTACCTGGCAAGCGGGTGGTTTTACCCTAAACGACCTTGTTTCCGTGCTCTTTTTCATGCATAAACAAGAGCCAGAGCGTAATACAATTATGTATCCCTGAAAGGGCGATAATTGAGCTTTCCAATGACACCAGAACCATCCTTCTACGACCACGCGTTCTCTTGCAACGATCGTGCAAGACGAGTGCAAAATTCCTAAAATACGGTAATATCCTTACATATATCCCTGTGTAGTGAGGCAGTGAGTGTGGATGTGTGTGGAGGGAACGTCAGTAGTCGCGCGGGACCCGTGCCGAGCGGTCATGAGCCGACCATTGCTCCTCCCGTCGCTCGTCTCTCTCTCAGAGCCATTATTGCTCAAAAATTGCACACAGACTTAAGTCGGGCCCAGCCACTTAGTTAGTCCTTGGTTCTCTAGGCCGACTTAAGTCGGGTCCCGCTAAACAAGGGTTAATGACCTAGGGGATCGTTTTTTTGTGGGTTTTCCTTCATTCCTAACCCATTCCCAATTGTTTCTGGATTTTTTTTTTTTTCGAAACCTGCTGGTCCTGGGTGGTACATTTATTATAAACTAGCTGGGGCTCAGTGGGTTAATCAATCGTTAAACCTGCATAAAATCAGGGCATAACATTCATCGTGGTCACTATGACCTAAGTTTCCTCCGATAACTATATTACTAATGAGATTTTCATTGTTACTGAGAACTAAATAGAGTATTATTGTTACCTCGGGTTAATTCATCTAGGCCTAAGATTTCTCAAATTTGTTCGACTAAAATTAAAATCCCCTACAATACAAACTTTACTGGATTGACAAGCTCTGATTATCTCATCCCAGAGTATTTTACTATCTATTCCATTTAAATTTGGCGGTCTGTATATAATGTCAATTAAAATACTATCTCGATTGTCAATAATCTCTAACAATACACTCTCACTTTCCCTCTTCAATATAACATATGACCAAATAATAGAATTACCGAATTTGAGATGAAACATGCCACTTCACCTCCCATTTTACCTTGGCGATCGACGCTGCACATAGTAAATCCATCAAATTGATATTCTGCCATAAGATCTTGTGTTTCCGTGTTCATCCATGTTACTGTAATGATAATTATATTAATATTTATATCAATAATTATATTAATATTTAAATATTAATGGGACGAATGTCTTAAAATGTCATAACTAATGAGGCAATCAGGCTAAACATGAAGGACAAGAAGGTAAAAAAAAAAAGAAAAAAAAGAAACACTATACAGTACCCCCCTTAAACTATATCATAAACTTGTAACATAAAAGTGCAAATCTATATATAAGAGCCAACAAAAATATCTTGACGAACTTGAAATTACCCAAGTTTCTATTTTTGCGTTTTTGTTTTATTATTATTAGATAAAGTGGTGAAGAATACCCCAAAAATATAGACAGAAGTATAATATACAGGAAAACAAGATCGTCATTAACCCCTCCAACCCCAGCGTCAAGACAATGCTGACGCCTATGTATGAAACGCTCAGCCCCAGCGTTGTGGCTGTACCGACTGCTATTGTCGCTCTTATTTACTCCTGTTGTAGGGCTTGTAGAGGGTTAATATTCGTATGGGAACTACTTTAGGATACCACGCATCAATATCAGTAGTTGGCAACTCCCCAAATACGGCTGGGCGGGTGTGAGGCGGGGCACGCCAGTACACGATAACTCGCGAGTGACACACTATGTCCGACAACCATAGATCTCATCTCCCACCTCACACCATGTTGTGAGTGTTGAGGAGGCAATATCGATGTATTTTATTACCAGGATAGTGCTACAGAATCATCTGATAGGGATTACCAGCCACACTGGAGGAGATAGAGAAAATCACATTGTTCCAAAAGATTTCTCCAATTTGTTGCTCTATGCGTCATGGCGCCGCGGCCTGTGTCTCTAAGACTCGTTTCTCAACCTCCCCCTCCCCAGACTGTGATGTGGCCGTGTTTCAGTAACTATCACACCTTTGAACACTTACAAGCTGCCTATAAATTATCACGTAATATAGGTGACAGTGACACTCGCAATACGATAATCGTAACCAAAATAATATGCGGTAACAGTGGAAGAGTGAAAGCGAAGGTAGGTTAGCATCAGAGCTTATCTACATACATAGCCTACATACATACATAAGATTTTAAGACTGAGTGTTCCACACATACGTGCAGTTTCAGTCTCTTGTCCTAATGGCGGCGTTTCAGGCAACCCTGTTAAGGGCTGCTTCACTTGTCAAGTTCTTGGATTTGAGATCGGCACGTATAGTCCGATCCCAGGTTTTCCTCGGTCCACCCCTTGGTGCAGCTCCCTCCACAATCACAGACCTGCATTTTTTCACCCAATTTTGTTCATCCATTCTCTCCACATGTCCATACCATCCCAGTCTACTTTTTGTTCTTTTTTCTTTTCTATATTCCAACTACTCCCTCTCGGGCATAAGCTGAGCGCCTTTACACTACACCGCTGAACACGGTGAGGCCCATGAGGTCTTGTTCCAGTCTAGGGAGTGAGACATGCGAAGCACCCCGGTTCGTAGCAACGTAGCATCTCTGAAGCTGCTTCACCCCTGCGCTTCACCGTCTCATCCCCCACACTCAGACCCTCACTCTCAGAACGCCACCTATTGAGCAATCAACTCACTAGGCATTGCCCCCCTGTAACATATTTTGAATATGGGAATATTCATACAATGCTATTTAATCAGGGAACAATGAGGGTATTTTTTTGGCATTTCGGTGTGCTGTGGTAATGCACTGTAACTAGGTACAGCACAAATTCCATACCAATAATATCTTCCCATTGACATATTGGGATTCGAACCCGGGTCCATTGGATTACCAGTCCAGTGGCAAGACCACTCTGCCACACCTCCCCTTATACGCATCACCTCGTTAATACTCTTTATACCTAAACGTCTCCTCAGCTCAACATTTGTTATTCTATCCTGTAGCCTGGCCCCACACATCCATCTCACCATTCTCATCTCATTACGTTCCATTCTGTTGACATCCTCTACTTTAACGGCCCATGTTTCTGAGGCATACGTCATTGCACTTCTAACACATGAGGCATACACCTTTCCCTTCAGGGGGAGAGGCATTCTTTTCATGGTCAGGATTGGCAGCAGTTCTCTGAACTTCCCCCAGCCACATCTAATTCTATCAACAGTGGCAGCCTCGGCCCGACCACCGGCAGAGATGGTATCTCCTAGGTAACAAAACTTGTTCACCAACTCCAATGACTCATTTCCAAAATTCACAGCCACAGGATCATCACTTAACACAAGCTCACCTTTGCACACTACGCACTCAAATTTCTCTATTTCTGACTTATCCTTCGGCAGGGGTCCCTTTATTCTCTACTACAGCGCTTACTCCCATGGTGTACCCAACATCAACAGATGCTACTGAAATGCCGGGTTGTACGAAGGGAATTTAACCATCCCGAAAATCTCCCCAGGTTTTATAAATGCCTGGCGCGGGATTCGAACCCTGGTTAGTGACCTCAGTAGGTCCCCCAGGTCCGCGCGCTAACCCACTGTACTACCACGGACGTACAATAGAATAGTAACCTTAGTTCTCCTTGAAGGAACCAGGTAATAGTCTCGTGGTGATACACGTGGTGGGTTTCTTTGACTTCGCACCAACGACTATTTTATGCTATTCCAGACGTCAACTCGGGTAGTTTTGTGGTTGCGGGATTTTTGCGAGGGCATTACACAACATCCTTCTTTGACTAGGCTAGACCCTAGCCGAAATTTAAACGTCTTAAGGTAACATAGCCATATCACCCCAGCATTTTCAATAGTCCAGGCTTTGAGATACCTGGCACAGGTTCTCGTGATGGGTGCTCTATCTAGCTACCGGATCACGCACCCTGACTGCCACCAGTGAAATGCCGGGTTATACGAAGGGAATTTAACCCTCCCGAAAATCTCCCCAGGTTTTTGAGATGCCTGGCGTGGGATTCGAACCCTGGTTAGTGACCTCAGTAGGTCCCCCAGGTCTGCGCGCTAACCCACTGTACTGCCACGGACGTACAATAGAATAGCAACCTTAGTTCTCCTTGAAAGAACCAGGTGATAGTCTCGTGGTGATACACGTGGTGGGTTTCTTAGACTTCGCCACCAACGACTATTTTATGCTATTCCAGACGTCAACTCGGGTAGTTTTGTGGTTGCGGGGTTTTTGCGAGGGCATTACAGCTACATTGAATTGAGTTAACGCCCACACCCTTTCCACACACTGCACATGAGTATGCACCGCTCTTTTCCACATTGCCTCATCTCAATCTACAGTGCATAACCTTGGTTTTGTTAATATTGACTCTTAAACCCTTGCTCGCCATGCCCTCTCTCCATTCTCTGAATTTGGCCTCAGCATCTTGCATACTGTCAGCTATTAGGACTAAATCGTCTGCATAAAACAGTTCCAACGGGAGTCCACTTCTAAAAACTCTAGACAGTGCCTCCAAGACCATAATAAAGAGGAAGGGGTTTAACACTGAACCCTGATGGACTCCAACACGGACTGCGAACTCATCACTCAGTACACCCTTCACCCTCACCGCACTTCGCGAATCCTCATACATCTTCATTATCACACGCACCAGCCACTCTTCCACACCAAGTTTCCTCATAGCCCACTGCACAACATCTCTAGGCACCCTATCAAAGGCCTTCTCCAGGTCTACAAACACAAAGTAAAGATCCCTGCCTTTTAGTAAGTATCTTTCCTGTATCTGCCTGACTATGAAGATAGCATCGGTTGTACCCCTTCCTGGCATAAAACCAAACTGCATATCATCATTGGAGATGCTTTGCCTGATCAAACCCTCAAAGACTCTCTCACAGACCTTCATGATTTGGTCAAGCATTTTCAGGCCCTTATAATTTCCTCTATCTAGCGCATCCCCTTTTCCTTTTTATATATTTACTATTACACTTTTGAGCCAATCTTCTGAGATTTTCTCATCTTTAACACATTACGAGCGGCCTAGGCGGTTTATTTATATGTACCGCCCAGCGGGTGTTTTTACCCAAAATAGGGCTGTTTACGTGATCATTTTCATGCCTAAATAAGACCCAGAGCGTAAAACAAGTATCTATCCCTGAAAGGGCATAAACAGAGATTTCCAATGACACCATAACGATCCTTTTATGATGGCTAGTTTTCTTGCAACAACCGTGCAACGCGAGTGCAAAAAGCATGTAATTCGGCACTTTCCCCATACAATTCCGTATATAGCGAGTGAGAGAGGGAGGGAGGAGGTGGGATTCGTGTCAGTAGGTTCGCCGCGGTGGTCTGGAGCAGTCATACGCTCGCTACTCTCCTGCCACCACTTGTCTCTCTCTCTCAGCAACATTACGTGCTGAAATTGCCA
This sequence comes from Paralithodes platypus, assembly GCA_032716605.1. NCBI lineage: Eukaryota > Metazoa > Arthropoda > Malacostraca > Decapoda > Lithodidae > Paralithodes > Paralithodes platypus. The sequence continues at coordinate 30,197,866 of CM064579.1, forward strand.
CACGACCTATGTCGAGCGCCGCCAGATAGTCCAGATTTATTATACTCGACTTATGTTGCGCCCCGACAGTTATAGGTTAATAATGGTGTTTATCAACTCAGTAACTAAGTTGACACCAGTCTCCCCTGAGGCTTTTATCATCTCAGCGACAATGTCGGAGCACCCTGGAGCTTTATCGTCCTTCATTTTATTGATTGCGTCGCTTACTACAGCTGGTGCTATCAAAGGAGAGGGTCCAGATACTGGTTTTTCGATACTAAGCTGTTCCTTATCCCATTCAAACTCTACATTTAGCAATCGTTCGTAGTGTACCTTCCATGCTTCTCTGATTTCATTTTCTGCATACACAATCTTCCCATTATCGTTTCTAACACACTGTTCACCTATAATATCCCTACTGTCATTTTTAACTCGCCTAGCTAGGTTGAAGATCCCGTTGGGATTGTCAGTGTTACACACTTGTTAGAGGATCAGGTCCTTAATACCTTTTTTAGCATTGTAAATAACTCGTGTGGCAGTTCGTTTAGCTGCCTGGTATTCCTCCTTGCTGCCTCCCTTCTTCCATGCTTTGAAGCATCTCCTTTTCTCTTTCACAGCATGTTCTACCTCATCTTTCCACCACTAGGAGGTCTTATTCCTGGGGTGACCTTTTGTTTTCCCACAGACTTTGTCAGTGGCATTTCCTCCAGTTCACTATGAAACCTATCCCTAACTTCCTTGTTCTTCAGCAGCCACACTTTCCTTTTGGGTATGTATACCTTCTTACGCTTAGGATCTCTGTATAAGCTCATGTCGCACACAAGTAGCTTATGCTGGGGGATACATTCTTCGCTCGGGATGACCTTTACATCTTGAACCAGTTTCCAGTCTTTCTTGTTAACTAAGAACTAATCTATCTGGCTACTGGAGACCCCAGAGTTATATGTGATCAGATGGCTCTGTCTTTTCTTGAACTTTGTGTTACACACAACCATGTTGAGTGCAACGCAGGACTCCAATATATATTCGCCTTCCAGATTCCTCCTTCCGTAACCATTTCCTCCATGTACCCCCTCGTATCCATCTGCAGATGCTCCCACATGACCATTCAGGTCCCCACCCACGAATTGTTATTTCATTCTCCGAGAGGCCTGAAATGACACTGACGGTGTCATTCCAGAAGTCCTCTGAGAGTCTTGGTGATGTCTCTAAGACTCGTTTCTCAACCTCCCCCTCCCTAGATTGTGATGTGGCCGTGTTTGCCACATTGTTACAAGCTGCCTATAAATTATCGCATAACATAAGTGACAGTGACACTCGCAATACAGTAATCTTAACCAAAATAATGTTCGGTAAAAGTAGAAAAGTAAAAGAGTAAGTAGGCTAGCCACGGAGCTTAGGTGAGAGTCGTGGTGGCAGGCTTTGCGTGTGTTCGTTAGTGTGTATTGTTATGGTTAGGTATGAAGGCTGCCCGTCGCCATGACAACCAGGACACTCGAGGCTTGGTACTCTAAACAATGGACTTTACACACTTTATAACACTACCAACACTCACAATGACTTTCAGTGATAGTTCTTGTTATTTTACGTATAGTGGAGGCACACATGTAGCTACAGAGAGTGTGGGAGTCATACGGTGGAGGCATGCTGAGCGTACGTTAGTCTGTGCGTTTTGTTATTGTTCGGGGGCAAGATGGCCGCCCGTCACCATGGAAACCAGGACGCGCACGAGGCTTGCTACTCACCGGCCCTTATAACACTGAACTTTACGCACTTATAACACTGTACCTACACGTAGAATGATATTAAGTGATACCTATTGATATTTTATGCACTGTGGAGGCACACATGATGCTTGGGTGGTGTAAATGAGTTGCACTAAAAAACTGGAGGCATCGTACATCAGCCACACTCACCCAGCCAGCCACCAGCTGCCGGCCAAGGAGTTTTGAATAGGCGCACGGCACCCAGTGGTAATGGTGACTCCCCCCCCCCCCCCCCCAGGACTACAAGATGACATTTAGCTGCGTCGGAAACAGGAAGATCTAGGTTTTCCCATACTGAGAATCACAAAGAAATCGATACAGAACAAACAGAAATGTACAATACAGGGCATACAGAAACTCCCAGTCAGAATCACCTAGATTCATTCAATGTGTGGCAATTAGTAGAAACTGAAGAAGTGTGACCGAGGGTTTATAACAAATCTGAAATAAGGCATTCAGAAAATCTTGATATGTGGCAATTGATTGTGTCGGAAAAGGGGACACCAAGCAATTCTTATGTGGTATAAACAGAAGCATTTGATACAGAGCAACTGTGAAAGTCTAGTATGAGGTGTAAAGAATTTGAGACTGGAACACAAAGATCTTCCACAACTCGGTCACAAGGAGCAACTGAACTCAACCAAATGGAAGGAATAAAACTAAACGAATATGGGATGACTGAAGAACCTGAGCTGTCCAAAATTATGGGACTCGAAGGAATGGAATCAGAGCAGCTGGAGCACACTGACAGAGAGAGGCCAAAGGTAGGTGACACCGTGTATCTACATTCCCTTGATATAGAGCGACTGGGCATAACCGATACTTACAGTGTCAACAAATCCTTGGCTAACTCTTTCATAACGAAGGTGAAGGTTGGTCTTGTGGTTGGCAATGTTACCAGAGAAGGAAAGTGAAGCAAAGGAGAGAATAAAGGAGAAAGCAGAAGAGGATTATGGAAAAGATAGTAATAGACAAACAAGAGGAATCTGTAAAAATAATGCATGAAAGTGTTGAACAAATGCAGAGAAACTAAAAGAAAGAAACTGGGACAGTATAGGAAACAACAAAATTGCATGACCAGATAAATGAGAATGAAGAAGGGTAAAGTATAATACAACTTCAAAATTATAAAGAAAAAGAAGAGGCAGCCTCTTTTAAAAAACGGAAATATATCTGATCAGGAGAAACAAGAAAAGGGTAATATTGATACAACTCTCCCTTATTCTTCAACATCATACACCCCCCTTGAAGTTTTAGAGGCTACGGAATCTACAAGTAGTGAAGAGGCTAACAAAGTGACATTACCTTCCTGCCTCGAAACATCAAGTGATCTTGATGAAACTTTAAAGGTATGGGAAAATAGACATGGTGAATAAATACTAATTAATATGCCCATTTGCTTCCCCTTTTCCGACACTAAGCATCCCTCCTTCTCAAGCGCAGTTTATCATGCAACTAATCCTAGCCATTTAACTTTTAAATCCTTCCCAGACTCTCCTTATAAACATAAAATTATCTCCTATCCTGATCAATCATTCTCTTCCTCGTTGTTTTCTCCTCCGCATTCATTCGGCTCCCCAGAATTCAACATGAGTCAGCTACTCTTCGAAGCAAACGAATTGGGTCGGATCTCAGCCACCCTTATCAACGAGGTCCTCGTCTTCCACTTCACTCCACCTTCAGGACGCGTCTCTGCATCTGTATGACAAGACTCTACCATGAACTCACGCTTCAGGAAAGTGCCCTTTATCAACACGTAGAACACCCAACGAGGGGAAATAACATTCTGGATATTATTCTAACGACAAATGAAAGACTGGTAAATAGTGTTAGAATCGGACCGGAATTTAGCTCTAGTGACCATAGGATAGTGTCCTTTAACATTAAAGTAAATAATGACAAAGAAAACGAGAGCACGGAAAAAGTACCAGATTATCGAAGGGCCGACTTTAACAAACTTAGAAGGCATCTTGCCAATACTGACTGGAGTGAAATGACCGAAACTCATGATGTAAACTGATTATGGAACATATTATCTAATAACCTAAACAAAGCAATAAATACAAGCATCTCTCTACGAGACCGGCGCCCAGCAGGCAAATATAAGCCAAAATGGTGGAATAATGAAATAAAAAACATCCTCTTAGTAAAAAAGCAGACATATAAAAAATATAAGGCAACTCAGAATAATAGCGATAAATTAGAACACGATAGACTGCATCGAACAACCAAAAATCTCATCAAACGAAGTAAGAAGAATCTGGAACTTCATATTGCCAGCTCCAGCAAGTCCAATCCGAAAGAATTTTACAGCTATATAAGAAACAGAAAAACGGTAACTTCAACAATAGGCCCACTTGTTACGGAAAATGGAGATCATACAGATAACAAAGTACAAATGGCGAATATCCTAAATAACTATTTTGCATCAGTCTTCACGTCGGAAGATACTACCCCTAACCTACCTACCCCTACGAATCAATCAAATGGCACTGAGCTCGAAAACTTTACGATTTATGAAGACGATATCCTGTTCGCAATCAACAATTTGAAAGTTAATAAAACCCCAGGCCCTGATAAAATATCCCCAAGGATCCTAAAAGAAACAAAACACGAATTATTAAACCCACTCGCAAATCTGTTCAACAAATCATTGAATGCTGGGATAGTTCCAAACGAATGTAAACTAGCTAACGTGACGCCCATATATAAAAAAGGAAATACGTCCTCTCCAGGCAATTATCGACCAATTAGCTTAACATCGGTAATGGGCAAATTAATGGAAACCATTATAAGGGACAAAATAGTAAAACATTTGGAACAAAATCATTTAATAAAAGATTCCCAGCACGGTTTTAGAAATAAACGTTCATGCTTAACAAACTTACTCGATTTCTTCAATGATGTTTACAAATCATATGATAAGGATAGAGCAGTTGATATAATATATCTCGATTTTCAGAAAGCTTTCGATACCGTACCCCACAAGAGACTAATTGACAAAATAAAAGCTCTGAAATGGCTCGAAAATTGGCTCTCAGACCGTAAATAACGAGTTGTAATAAATGGTGAAGAATCTGATTGGTGTAAAGTAAATAGTGGCGTTCCCCAGGGTTCGGTATTAGGTCCTATTCTTTTTATAATTTACATAAACGACTTAGACGAAGGAATAGAATGCAAAATTTCGAAATTTGCTGACGATACAAAAATTACTAATAAAGTAACCTCAACAGTACATTGGCAAATACTACAAGGTGACCTAGACACTTTAGTAAACTGGGCAGAAAAATGGCAAATGAAATTCAACATAGTAAAATGCAAAGTATTACACGTCGGTAGTAACAACGTTAAAAAAGATTACTCAATGAACAACATTCAACTATCAAATACAAATAATGAAAAGGATCTGGGAGTTATAAAATCAAGTGACCTGAAGCTGAGTAAACAATGTACAGAGGTAATAAAAACTGCTAATAAATTGGTGGGTTTCATCGGCAGATCATTCAAATTCAAATCAGAAAAAATCATACTTACTCTATTCAACTCATTGGTGCGTCCCCATCTCGAATACTGCGTACAATTCTGGTCACCGTACTACCGAAAGGACATAAATAAACTTGAAAAGGTGCAATGCAGAGTCACTAAAATGATACCTAGATTGCGTAATAAACCGTACGAAGAGCGCTTAAAAGAACTAAATTTGTTTAGCTTAACAAAGTGCAGAATGAGAGGTGACCTAATAGAGGTGTTCAAAATCTTCAAGGGATTCATCAACCTAAATGTAAGCGAATTATTTACGATCAATCAAGCAAACACGAGAAACAATGGTTATAAGATTATAGGCAAGCGTTTTCATTCTCACGAGGCGAAGCATTTCTTCTTCAACCGCGTTGTGAATAACTGGAACAGACTACCCTCGAACATTGTAAACTGTAATACTGTCGAAATATTTAAGAACCATCTGGATAAACACATGGCAAATAACCCCCGATTAACACAGTTTCTTTCAGAATAACGCACAAGGAAGTGTCAACGCATACCGCAATGTATATTGATTTTCATACATCTGTTCCCTTTCAGAATTGTAGTAATAGAGTTAGCTTAGATTACAAATCAACTTCTTTTTTCTCCCTGTCCTGTCCGAATTTCCGTGTCAGTTTTTCAATACTACATGGTATTTTTCCTATTTGTTTCCATGCCAGCATTAGCTGGAGGGTGTGGTGGGTGGGGAGGAGCCTTCTTCTTTGCTATCCTTTTCTCTACCTCGTAGTCAGTAGATTAGTAGTTTTAGATATCCAAACTGCCCCGTAAGGACCAATAGGTCTGTTGCAGTTTGTTCTCCTTTGTATTCCTTTGTATTCTTCTTATCCACAAAATGCTTCTCCATCTGGATTCTATTCTTCGCCTCAATAAAAGTGATCTTAATACTTACAGTGATTGTTTTGGGGGACTCTTGGCCATTCTTTTTCCCATACTTAGGTTAATGTTTTTTTGTTTTTTATGTGGCTGAGAGAGACAAAAGGCAGTACTGCCTATGACGAGTGCCTCCCCCTAAGTTGAAAGAGTGACAGGGCCAAAATTAAGGTATGCTCGAGCCAAAATGCCTGGACACACGGAGTTTGAAACAATTTAAGTCATATGATGTGGGAAAGATGGATTAAGGGAGAGAGTTCCAGAGCTCAGCTGTTGAATAGAAGAAATATTGGGATTATCGTTTCACTCTTGGATTGGAGAGTTGCACAGAGTAGGGGTGGGATTGTGTTGCAAGAGGGGTGCTACTTACTCTACTTAGAGGAGGTGGTATACACTGAAAGAGCTCTGAGGAACACTGCTTATTGTAATAGCGGTAGAATAGCCAGAGAAATTATAGGTTTGAGTCCCGGAGGGAAGAATGAAAACCTAATAATTAGTAGTGGCCCCGAAATCATTGACGATATGCCTATTAATATAATAGTCCTCTTTCAATTACCCGCAGTCAGCCTGTTTGAAACACCCGCCACAGGGGAAAGTGTACTTCATCATAAGTGTCACGCTAATTCTCTTATGGAATCGTCTTTATGATTGGGTACTCACTACGAAAAACTTTGTACAAAATAAAAAGGAAAAATGAACTTAAAATTTGTTGTATTAAGGCTTTCCAACTCGTGGATGTTTTTTGTGGATTCTACCCGAGACGAGACGCTGAATCAAGCGACGCCATTCTTTCTTCAATGATATATCAAGATTAAACTCAAGACATCAACGAATGGGAAGGGGATGGAAGGGAGAGCCCTACATCGTCAATGATTTCGGGGCCACTACTAAATATTAGGTTTTCATTCTTCCCTCCGGGACTCAAACCTATAATTTATTAGTGGCCCCTCCATCATTGATGATATGCCTGATATCTCAAGACTGGAGGGGGACATTCGTGACAATATCTAAACCACTAACAAACTATCATAGGTAGAGAAAAAGAACCATATAACAAACTTAAGTCTTTATTGTTTACATACAATAATATAGAAAATGGAAAGTAAAGCAGTGCGTTACTTCGAAGAAGATCTGCTTATATGTAACCATACAGGTACATCTGTTAAAGAATATCACATTGAGATTCAATAAAATTTGTTTTCCAAGAACATTCTTTTATTCCTGTCCAACATTGTAAAGGCACAAATAAATAATTTGATTATATCTTACGTCCTTAAAATTCATTTGTACATACTCTATATTTTGTACAATTTATACTTAATATCCTATAGGCTAGTTGTAACTATTACAGATATCTTCTATCTATCTATCTATTGCCTGACGCCGTGATCCCCGAAGGGGTGGCCACGAACGAACCGCCCCCATGCACCTCTGTCCCCAGTCAGTCGACGCCCCTCCCCCCAACCAGCACCGCCCTCGTTCATGTAGTTCCTCACTCCATCCTTCCACCTCATATTCGGTCTACCTCTCCCCCTCTGTCCCTCCACCTCGCTCTCGTACACCCTCTTAGTCATTCTCTCGCTTTCCATACGTTCCATATGGCCGAACCATCTCAAGTTGTTCCTTTTCACACTTTCCAGCACATCTACCTCCACACCACACCTCCTTCTTACTTCCTCATTAGTCTGTCTATCCCTCCATGTAACTCCGCACGCACTCCTTAAGTAATTCATTTCCACTGCTCTCACTCTTGGTCTGAGTCTCTCAACCAACGTCCATGCTTCGCTTCCGTAAGTCAGTGTCGGGATTACCACACTGTCATGCAAGGACTTCTTCACTTCCATACTGACCACCCTATTTCTTGTTACTGCTTTTAGCGTTCCTACAACCCTCTTCCCCTGTTGTACCCTCTCCCGCACCTCTTCATCCATAGTCCCATCTTTACTCAACAAACTGCCCAGATACTTAAAAGAGTTGACGATCTCCATAGCCTGACCGTTCAGCTTCACCTCACACTCTGTGACTTCACCCCTTTCGAAGACCATAACCTTGCTCTTCCCAGTATTTACCTTCAAATTCCGTTTTTCGCACACTGTTCCAAACTCATTTACCAGACCCTGCAACTCCCATTCATTATCACTCATCAGAACTGTATCATCCGCAAACAGCAGTATAGGTAGCTTCCACTCAATTCCCTCCCTTTTCAGCGATACACCAACATCCACTGCTCTTGATAGTATTTCTTTCATAACTCCATCCATATATACAGTAAACAACCACGGGGACATCACACACCCCTGTTTCAAACCAACATTCAGGTCAAAGAACTCGCTCTGCTCACTCTCCACACGTACTGCCGCCTTTGCACCCTCATACATGCTCTTCACTTACAGATATCTTACAAAAATAAAATTTTGAGCTGTATAACCAGCTCACCAGTATCACAGCTCGTGACCTTATCACATAGTCCGGCGGAGGGTCTAGGGGCCCTGAGCTCTCCAGCACCCACCTCCCTCCTTTTCACCATTAAGATTAAACTTAACTTTAGTAGCACATAGACCAACTAGACCCTCCGGCGCAATGCCACACAGGTAGATTTTGGTTTATCCAATGTCACAGACAGGTATCGCATCATGAAAGTATGATTGGAAGCCCACAACTTTGTTTTAGTTATGTCATCAATTGAATAATTATGCAAAAAGGCCCATTTCCTGATGTCGTGGGCCCTTCCACTACACTAGGATTACTTTCACGAATTACATCTACGAGTAAAGAAGCCATTTTTCTTCTCGTGACGCGAGTACCTATACTATTGACCCATAAGGCTCCCTGCTGTTGGGGCTGGGAAACCTCATAAACTATATTAACGCTTGAACAGGCCTAAGACATGGTGTGTAGTCCCGCGTTTAAGCGCCGGGACTGTAAACTCAGAAAAAACATGATCACTATGTTCGTTCTTAGCAACAAACGTGGGAGATGGAGCAATTTGTATATTATTATTGAGTCTCCCAAACCTGAGGTAATTAGGTTCGTTGCTCATCGCCGCCAGCTCAAACACCCTGTTACCTGTGGGCAAAGCCATAAGGAACACACCCTTCTTTAACACCTTACGAGCGGCCTATGCGGTTTATTTATGTGTACCGCACAGCGGGGTGTTTTTAGCCAAAATAGGGCTGTTTACGTGATCATTTTCATGCCTAAATAAGACCCAGAACGTAAAACAAGTACCTATCCCTGAAAGGGCATAAACAGAGCTTTCGAATGACACCATAACGATCCTTGTATGATGGATAGTTTTCTTGCAATAACCGTGCAACGCGAGTGCAAAAAGCAGGTAATTCGGTACTTTCAGTACATAATTGAGTATGTAGCGAGTGAGAGAGGGAGGAGGGAGCTGAGATTTGTGTCAGTAGGTTCGCCGCGGTGGTCTGGAGCAGTCATACGCTCGCTAGTCTCCTGCCACCACTTGTCTCTCTCTCTCAGCCACATTACGTGCTGAAATTGCCACTCGAGTTATGTCGAGCGCCGCCACATAGTCCAGCTTTATTTAACTCGACTTATGTTGCTCGCCGCTAAATAAGGGTTAATAATGAGTCAAAATCAGGCGCATGATTATATTTGCACGAATGAAGCAAAGACAAAGCTTTGTCAAGTGACCAGGTAGGCATGAGCTGATGGGGTGGTGGGCGAAACTTGAAACATGCCCTCATGAACCCTTTCTCCTCCGCCTGCGGTATAGATAGACCTGTTAGGTCATGAAATGGGGTTCTAATAGCGGACAGATGATTCTTCAGTGTAACTACTGAAAGGCGTTTTTGTTCAAACAAATAGTCCAAGTACTTGAAAACCAAAGCTACTGATGCGTCAGTTTGCGCCGTTTCTACTATCCAGGTTGTGAAAAACTTCCAATGCGATTGATATTGTCTCCTGGTAGACATAGTATACTGATTAAGGAATGTATTAGTAATGCTCTCTCCATACGGAGTTAACCATTTGGCATTCTGAATGTCTAAAAGGCAAAAGTCAGCGAGGTCTTTAGGTTGCCAATTGTCTCCAAGTGGAAGTACGAGATCAGGAGTGACACCGGGTTCTTGCACCACCTTTTCAACTGGTGGTACCACACCTGAGCCGGCCATAGAGGCGCGGTCATCGAGACTAAGCCCTGGTAAATCCGTAGTTTGTGAACTACCTGACACAACAGTGCAGCGTTGGGAGGCGGAAAAAGATAGATGGAATTCCACTTGTTCCAGTCCTCCAACAATGCGTCTGGACCCCCCGCCGAAGTCATTCCCCGGCGGGTTAGGTAGAGAGGAAGCCTGTGGTTCTCCTCAGATGCGAATAGATCCACTTGTGGACGGTATGGCTTTGCAATCATCTGGATGAAGATGTTTTGCTTGATTGCCCCTTCTACTTTGGTGCTCTGTCGCCGGGACAGAGCATCCGCCCCGACGTTCGCTATGCCTGGGAGGTATGATGCATGGAGATGAATGTTCAGCTCTTCAGCCAGAACAAAATCTCTAGCAACTCTAGAAACTTCCAAGACCTCGTTGACCCTTGCTTTTGAATGCAGGACACCGCATTCAAATTGTCCATTCGAAACGCTGCTGATTTCCGCCCCAAGGAGGAGCCGTGAGTTTGAAGGAAAAACAAAGGGACTAAGAGCTCTTGCTCGTTGATATGAAAATTCTCGGTTTGGGACCAAAGACCTTGACCCTGATGGCCTAAGCTCGACTGATAACCCCAGCCTATTGTCCCTGAAGCATCTGAGTCTACCCATACCGTAGGTGGGGGAGAAGTCCACGTCATTATTGAGTGCAATATTTCTCTCCTCGCCCAGACCGACAGTAAGTTGTGAATTAATGGAGGAATTTTCCACAATTTTCCCGCCGGTAATAGCAGGAAATGTTTGTTTCCTTCCAAGATTAATCTCTTTACTTTCAACCGGCCCAACTTTACAGTTAGTTGAATCCGGTTGAGAGAGCCGACCAGGGATTTCCATGTCCTTCTCGTGGTGTTCAGACTGCGGAGAAACAAACAATTGCTTTCTAAATCTGTTGCAGTTGTCCACACTCTGACTGAGAGTAAAATTGGCTGTGTCACAGACCAGTCCTATCTACTGAATTACCAGTGTGGGAACAAGATGTTACTTTGCCAAGTTGACCTTGAACCCTAGGGATTGTACGTGGTTTATAATGTGGTTGACATAGATTTTGCATAGACTCTCTGACTCTGCCACCACCAGCCAGTCGTCTAGGTACCACAACACCTTGATTCCCTGATTTAACATTGGCATGAGGACCTTCCGGACTAATTTTGTGAATATTCTCGGTGCAAGGTTCAACCCGAATGGCATTCTCTGAAAGACATAAGTCTCTTGCCTGATCCTCAAGGCGAGCAATTTTTGGAACCTTTTGTTTACCGGGACATGCCAATAGGCGTCTGTCAGGTCTAATGAGCACATCCAACTTTGCGGCGGAAGTGTTAGCCTGATGTGATTCACAGTGAGCATCCTGAAGGGTGTGTTGTGAATGTGTGTGTAAACAAGATAGGTCTACGACTGGTCTCAACACGCCCGAAATGATCCAGTTACCTGACTGGCTCTGTCAGGTGGAACTACCCTCGGATCCAACACGCCTTCGATAGGCCCCGGGAGAGAGAAAGTTCAATTTGAGACTAGTGTCTTGATGGTGGAGGGGTAGGGTTAGACGGCTGACTGGTTTTGGCAGACATCGATCCCTGACCTGATCTGTGTTGTGACTTATTCTTATACTCCTACCCTGTTTGTTTTTCTTGTGTTGGCTGTAAGCTATCAACCATATCGTAAACTGTCTTCCAAGTCTCAGGGTTAAGCACAGATGACGTTAACACCGGTGAAAGGGTTACCCAGCGACCAATATCGTCGGGCAACTCCTTCACCATATACACTCTCAGGTTTTGACGTGCACGAACAGCCTCCAGCAAGGCTATTCGTATGTCCCCCAAAGACCGGATAGGATTAGGTAACAGAAGCCGCCGGAATAAGTCCGTGGTCTCCCTAACACCCTGATCAGCCAGAATCTACAGGCCTCGTGATGGACTAGGCTATTTGGCGACTTAGCAAAAATTGTGGAAAGAGTCTAAAAGCTTTATTCCTCAATTTGAAGTCTCTATCCAGATGAGCCGAAGGGGGGTTATAGAAGGGCTCCTGCAGGTCCCGTAGTGACAACTTAGGGGCAGAAAGGAATTCAAAAATTGCAGGCAGAACCCCTCCGGCTTGATTGTTTGTCATTGAAAACCAAAGATGGTTATAATAATAATAATAATAATATTTATTCAGTTAGCATTTTACAGTGATGGTACCACATAATATGTTACAAATATGACATGTACCAGCCTTGCATAATTCCAACTAAGGATAGCCCAATAAGGCCGTTAGGCGTATTTCCATTGGGGTCCTTGTGGGATTAGGTTAGCTGGGGAAAAAGGGGAGGATTAAACAAAAAAAATAGATACTTTAGAAAAAGTATTTCTAGGGGGTTATTTTAAGATACCTTACATCCTATAGTAAATATCAGTAATCCGTAATCAGTAATCAGTAATAATTTCAGTTTGTTTTGCCTATCTCTTATGTCGTATTTAGTAGTAGACATAAGCTTGGTGCTCCCTTCTCGCAGCTGTCCGTTTCAGGTGCTCCTTCAGGCTACGTCTGAAGGAATACAGTGTTCTCTTTTCACGGACTGACTGGGGTAAGTCGTTCCAGTCTTTGATGGCAGTGAAGAAGAATGTCAGCTTACCCTGTCCTTGGATTCTCGGGACCGTAAAATTAAACATCCTATTTCTTGTATTATGTCCACTCCTCTCATTTGCTTTAACAAAATTACTCTTTAGATACTCTGGAGCTCTGTCATAGAATATCTTGAAGGCATTAGTGAGCCTGATTTGTTTGGCCCTGTCAGAGACATTGAGCATACCTAGTGACTGAAGTTGTTCCTGGCCAACATGCGATCTGGGTCCTAGGTTCAGCATGAACCTAACCATTTAATTTTGAGTGACCTGAAGTTTGTGCTGTGCTGATTTAGATGATGCAGAGTACCAGGATGACACAGAATAGTCAAAATTACATTGAACAAGCGCTTGGCATAGGGTCTTTTTGGTCGCTGTTGGTAAGCATCCCACCTGTCTATACAGGTATTTTATACGTGCTCTACATTTACTCAGGATAGGTTCCAAAATTGTTTCACCTGACAGAGTCGAGTCCAGTTTTAGACCGAGATATTTAACTTGTGACACTGTTGTTATAGGAATATCATTACAGTTGACTGAGAAGCCCACAATGTCTTTCAGTTTGCGTTTTGTTCCACATAAGATGGCTTCCGTCTTGCCCAGGTGAAGAGATAGTCTATTGTCCACTAGCCACTAACTACATGATTCTAGTTCTTTGGAAAGTGAAGCTGCAATACTTATTGGGTCTTTTCCTGAAACCAGAAGCACGCTGTCGTCAGCATACAGTAATAATTTACACGAGACGCTCAGTTCCATGTCGTTCACATAACAGAGAAAGAGTAAGGGACCAAGGATGCTTCCCTGCAGGACCCCACAGTTAATTGGCATAGGATCAGATATATTATCATCAATTTTGACTCTTTGTGTTCTACCACTAAGATAAGATATAAACCAGTTCACTGACCCAATGCCCATTGCTTGTAGTTTATTACAGAGGATATCATGGTCTACTGTATCAAACGCTTTTTGTAGATCACGAAGAACCATACCGGTGTAGTTACCTTTAGACATTTCTTTACGAATGTGATCTGTTAAGTGGATGAGAAAGGAGTCTGTAGAGTACATGCATCTGAAACCTGATTGAAACTTATAGAATAGATAATTTTCTTTGAGGTAGTGTTCAATTTGGGTGTATACAGCTCTTTCAAGGATTTTAGATACAATACATAATATGCTAACTGGTCTGTAGTTGCCAACATCTAGTGTATTTCCTTTCTTGAATAGAGGGGTTACAATAGCTTCCTTCAGTTCAGCAGGTACAGTGTTGGTGTTAATTGACAGGTTGTTGATGTGGGTTAGGGGACCTGCTATACCAATGGGCCCGTCTCGTAGAAATTTGTCAGGAATTTTGTCTGGTCCTGTGCTTTTATGTACATTTAGGTTAGAGAGCTCCTCAAATGTGTATTTTGGTGTAACATTTTTCAATCCAAATGTGTTGAGGAATATGATGGGAGGATTGTAACGTTATTGTTACTGCAAACTGTTGCGCCTCCTTCTCCCAGTCCACCCACGGACCGAAACCTACCTGCCCCAAATGTAGGCCTGGATTGCTAGACTGATCCAGCACCGGGGTTGTATCCAACTCCGATGTTAGCGTGTTGAGATAATTTATATCTTGTACGCCGTCGGTCTTAGTGCAATCTGGGCAGAGTTGTGCAGATGGGGAAGGAGGTAATGCTTGGGAAGGTACATATACGAAAAACTCATAAAAACACACATTAGGGATAGCCCTGATAGTCACATTTAAGAGTCGACCCTGTTTGTCTTTAGCTCTAAACTCCCTACTCTTACTCATCTCAATTACCCACTCACTAGGAACTGGGATCTCCCCCGATATGGTTGTATGTGCTATACTCGGGTTTTTTGCCATGACTTTAATCCAAGAGCAATCGGGTCCAGGCAAGAGAGGTATAGCGCCTTTCTTATGGGGAAGTTTATCTAGAGAAGGAGGAGTAATGTTCGTGATGACACGAACATTGGTAGTTGTCAAGGAGGCGGGCACTGTAGTGCCACTAGCCGAGGGAGTTGCATGAGTTACGTTAACAGGGGGAAATGACATATTAGGTAGCACACCAACTCTGGTGGGCTCTAGTGGCCGCATAACTGAACCAATCGAGGGAGCTCCCGTCGTAGCTGTGGGAGTATCCCGAGATTTCTTAGGAACATTGCATTGCTTCATCACCCTGTGTAATATGTAATCAAGATCATTGGTTGTTATACATTTACTATGTGACCTCTTTAACCCGTGGAGCCCCGGCTAGTTTTGTAATGTTTGCGCACCAGAACCCGGCCGGTTTTCAAAAAATGGTTTTATTCCAGAAACAATAGTGAATGGGTTAGGAATGAAGGAAAAACCACGAAAAACCGCTCAAAAAGCTTAAAAAATGGTCCTACAGAGCCCCCGAAAATGGATTTTACAAGAGTAAAAAATTGAAGGCAATTATCCCAAAAAAACAGGTTATTGCGCGCTCGCGCGCACGCACGTGGACTTTGAGAGTTTTCAACCATCGGCACGGTTGCGTGGGATACGTACACAGTTCCCATACAAATCTGAGCCCTCTTGAGTGGCTACACCTGAGGTCACGGTCGGCGCAATTAGGGTGACGCGCCAGGCGCGTCTCTGGGGCTGTGCGTTACATACATCGCCGACGCGTCAGGCGCGTCGCTGGGGCTGTACGGGTTAATTATTTAGGTTTCACTTCTGAACCTTCCTTAACGTGTCCCGGCTGAGCCGAAGACAGTTCTACGTCCTCCGGCTTATCAGATACTTGTATCACTTCCGGTTGTTGCCGGAGCTTAGACATTTGGACCATATTTGGCCACACTAACTTGGGTTCTATACTCAAGGGTTCAGAGTGCCTCCACACGTTAGGCCCTTGTTTACTAGGGTTCTGGGAATCTGGTATC
Source organism: Paralithodes platypus (assembly GCA_032716605.1). NCBI lineage: Eukaryota > Metazoa > Arthropoda > Malacostraca > Decapoda > Lithodidae > Paralithodes > Paralithodes platypus. The sequence goes on from CM064579.1 coordinate 30,213,693, forward strand.
ACTAAACTTATTTGAGAACCTTCATAGTTTTGGTGTTCACACGCCGTATAGCCACGGTATTGTTCTGCTAACACACTCTGCGAAACTAAAGGAGGCCTATTTACTGGTAAGTTAAAGTTCAATTTTGGAATGGCAAAATGTACATCCTTTTGTCCCCCCAAAAACACCTCAGACCCATCCCTGGGAGTTGACTCAGCCCCCTCCTCGGAGCTGCCAGATTGGACATTAGGCATTGCGGAGGTAGAGGTGGAGGAGGGTGGCCATGACTCCGGGGTTAGCCGGTGCCGCGACTGCGTCTCCTCCGTGCGGGAACTTTTATGACCCGTATCCGTTTTTCTGTTGCTTGAAGCCGCCGCGTCATCCTTATGCCTCTTGCGAGACTTAGAAGTCTCCACTGAAGACTGCCTGGACCACTGGAGGGGCGATCTCAACCTGGACTTAGAATGGTCCAGTGGCGAAGGAGAACGCACCCTCTTGTGGCGACCGGGGGGGGGGGGGGGTTGACTCGGTTGAGTCACTATCACTGCTACATACTAACTCTTTATAAAGAAGTTTGGGCTTAACTGTAGATATTGAAGTTGACTTTGAGGGTGAGGAATTAAGAACTGGTGATTTTAAAACTAGCTGCTCCCAGAGAGCTGCATCATTGCAAAGTAAATCCTCATGGGCAATGTCTTTGGCATAGGCATTAAAAAAAAATCTTAATTTCTATTAGTGCCACCAGGCACGATTGATCTCTCTTACTAAATAATTCAGAACATAGGTCAGAGCAAACGGGACACCTCCGATTGACCCAGAGGACCCGCGACCTATCTAGGTGTAGGAATTGGTTTTTACACCATACCCGAAAGAGGATTTATGGAGCTCCGATCTTACTCTCAACCATCTGAACAATTTTACCAGCACACCTAAACTTCATTAGATTTCCCATGGAATGATTTCTGCTTCCATGGCCGAGGACCCTCGGAGAGTGCTGAACGCATTACCGAGGTAATCCTATCGGGCATGGAAGCATACATTCCATTTTCTTTCTCTCAGACTAATGCTAAAAAATCTTGGTTTACTCACGCCTGTTCTACTGCTGTCCGCAATAAGGAGGAAGCATTCAAACGGTACCGACGCCTTAAAACTCAAGACTCTCATTCTTCATATGTTTCTGCCCGGAATCAAGCCAAATCTGTTCTTCGACTTGCCAAACACTAGCCAAAAACCTCTCCAACAATTTCTCTTCCTCGTCTTTCCCTCCCGTTTCCCACTCTGATGGCACAACCATCACTTCTTCCTCTGACAAAGCTAAACTCTTCGCTCAAACTTTTGCTAGAAACTCCACCTTGGATGATTCCGGTGCTATTCCTTCCTCTCCGCCCTCCTCTCTCTTACTTATGCCTAATATCCTAATCTCTTCTAAAGATGTACTTTCTACCCTCTCTGGGCTTAACACTAATAAGGCGTACAGTCCGGACGGTGTTCCTCCTGTTGTTCTCAAAAACTGTGCTTCCGTGCTGACTCCCTGCCTAGGCAAACTCTTTCGTCTCTGTCTATCCTCTAACGTCTTTCCTTCATGCTGGAAGTTTGCTCACATTCAACCTATCCCAAAGAAGGGTGACCGCTCTCAACCCTCCAACTATCGTCCAATTGCTCTTATCTCTTGTCTTTCTAAAGTTTTTGAAACTATTCTTGCTTCCAAATTTCTTAAGCATTTCTCTTCTCATAATCTGCTCTCAGATCGCCAGTATGGCTTCCTTAAGGGTCGCTCTACTGGTGATCTTCTTTCATATCTTACTAACTCTTGGTCATCCTCCTTTCGGGACTTCGGTGAGACTTTTTCTATTGCACTAGACATATCGAAAGCCTTCGATAGAGTCTGGCATAAATCTTTAATTTCTAAACTACCCTCCTTCGGTTTCTATCCCTCCATCTGTGCCTTTGTCTCTAATTTCCTTTCCGGCCGTTCCATAGCTGCGGTTGTGGACGGCCATTGTTCACTTCCTCACCCTATAAACTCCGGTATTCCTCAGGGCTCTGTCCTATCTCCTATTCTCTTTCTAATTTTTATAAATGATCTCCTTAACTGTACCTTAATTCCCATCCATTCATACACAGACGACTCAACCTTACACTACTCCTTTATTTTTTCAGAACGCCCCAGCCAGCAATCCCTCAACGACAAATGTAATGAAGCCATAGAACTCTTAAATTCTGATCTAAATACTATTTCCAATTGGGGCAGAGAAAACGTTGTTAACTTTAATGCTTCCAAAACCCAATTTCTCCATCTATCTACCCGTCAGGATCTCCCAGCGGACTATCCCTTATTCTTCAACAATACAAAAATCAACCCTTCATCTTCTCTCAATATTCTTGGTGTCTCTTTTTCTTCTGCTCTCATTTGGAAGGACCATATTACCAGTCTTGCTAAGGCAGCCTCCCAGAAGCTGGGTGTGCTCAACCGCCTTAGGGGGTTCTTTTCCCCTGCACAGCTTCTTGCTCTGTACAGGGGCATAGTGCGCCCTTGTATTGAGTATTGTTCACATGTGTGGGGAGGTTCCTCTCACACCGCTCTCCTAGACAAAGTTGAAAGGAAGGCCTTTCGTATCATTAACTCCCGTCCACTCACCAACTCTCTGCAATCTCTCTCTCTCCGCCGCAATGTTGCATCTCTCTCGCTATTCTATCGCTACTCTAATAATCAGTGTTCAACAGAGCTATCCCAGTGCATACCACCTCCTTTACGTAGGGCACGTGGTACCCGTCTTGCAACTCAATCCCACCCCTACTCTGTGCAACTCTCCAACCCAAGAGTGAAACGTTACTCTCAAACTTTCTTCTACTCAACAGCTGAGCTCTGGAACTCTCTCCCAGAATCAGTCTTTCCCTCTTCCTATGACTTAAATTGCTTCAAACTCTGTGTGTCCAGGCATTTTGGCTCGAACGTCCCTTGATTTTGGCCCTGTCACTCTTTCAACTATGGGGGATGCACTCGCTATAGGCAGTTATGCCTTTTGCCTCCCTCAATCACATAGAAAAAAAGATGCGGGAATAGCCTCCCGAAAATATCAAGCCCTGATGTGGGCTTGAACACGGAACCCTTGGGTTGTGAGGCAGACACCTTACCAGTTAGACCAATAGAGATATCCCACTTGGCCTGGTCGGCTCAGGGTATTTCCGCATCCGATCTGTTTTAGGCTAGCCTATTTTCACTGACTTTACACTACTTCATCTTCCGGGAAGCGAAAGCTCCGAACAGCGAGGAATGAACAGAGACGAACAAGATTGAGCCAAATCGACCGAGAGTCCGTCAGAGAGATGAACGGGAATGGTGAGTCAACTTCACTGAGCGGTGCACAACACGCACCTACTAACTGCCCAGTTGGCAACTCGCTTGAGCGGCCGGCAACTCCACAACCCAACCCAAGCGAGGTCTCACTACACTCCCTGTTGTCTCCTATCCTCTTCCTTGTCCTGTAGGTGTAAAGTCAGTGAAAATAGGCTAGCCTAAAACAGATCGGATGCGGAAATACCCTGAGCCGACCAGGCCAAGTGGGATATCTCTATTGGTCTAACTGGTAAGGTTACCAGTTACTTGCCTCACAACCCAAGGGTTCCGTGTTCAAGCCCACACCAGGGCGTGATATTTTCGGGAGGCTATTCCCGCATCTAACAAAGTTTAGGTGTGCTGGTAAATTGTTCAGATGGTTGAGAGTAAGATCGGAGCTCCATAAATCCTCTTTCGGGTATGGTGTAAAAACCCCTGTAGGAATTGTTTTTTACACCATACCCGAAAGAGGATTTATGGAGCTCCGATCTTACTCTCAACCATCTGAAGAATTTTACCAGCACACCTAAATTTCGCTAGATGCGGGAATAGCCTCCCGAAAATATCAAGCCCTGGTGTAGGCTTCAACACGGAGCCCTTGGGTTGTGAGGCAGACACCTTACCAGTTAGACCAATAGAGATATCCCACTTGGCCTGGTCGGCTCAGGGTATTTCCGCATCCGATCTGTTTTAGGCTAGCCTATTTTCACTGACTTTACATAGGCACTTAACGCACTTCACGCAAAGTTTATGTGCAAGGACCGGAATTAGAGAGCAAGTGGGTGTAGCACAAATATTGAATAGAGGCATGATGGAGCTAAACAAAAATAAAACCCACCGGGATCTGCCCCTTCCCCTGTCGACCTGTGCTGCTACGGATGTGCTGTGATCTGGAAATAGAAAATTTCCAGGAATCAATGCTCATAAGGATAAACCGAGAGGTTCACACATTATAAACACCCCAAATACGCCGGAAAATTAGTTGTAGACCAACCGCTACTCTAACCTTCCGCTGTACTTGTATATGAAAAAACCTTGATGGCCTTTTCGTCTTCTAGAACTGCTTACCTGTGACAAAGTGTCACCGGCCCATATTAACCATTTAATTAACTAACTGATCATCTATAAGGACCTGAGGGATAGTTAATTACCTCACTGGCCTTTTCCGCCGGGCATTATAAGTCAGATCATGCCGCGTGAGGCTATCGGTTAGGGCGAGTTCACTCGGCCGGGACGAGATTACTTCCCTTAGGAATTAGCATTTACGCTGGGAGTCTAGTGGTACACCACACCACGCCGGGTTATTTGGAAGTTTCCTTTCTCGCGAACGAAGAAAACCCCACGCCCGAGGGGAAAAAGGAGCAAACCCGGACTCTGGAAAGTTCCACACCACGTGTGACAACTTTTGAACCAGAGCGTCTGCTAAAAAACAATAGAATGCAACTACCTCATAGAGATGGCCTGAAGCATCGTCCCGCGGATGTGAGGCTAAATGTGAGGCTAAATCGGTAAAGAGGAACGATTTCCAGTGGTTTTCGCTATTCCCCAGTCTATAGGGGTAGCTGGAGATGTCTCCTAGCTACACTAGTGTTCGCCCAGGCACGGCTGTCGATGGATGGGATGGACCCGCGCTGTTTAGACTCGCTTGCCTGCCTCCCAGGCCTTGTACTATGCAGATTATCGGCAATAGTAATATGACAGTTGCCGCAGTGATGTCCATATTTTGTATACAGTAGCCCGCAGTCATTGAGTTAAAGAGGCAAAAAATGAGAGCAATTGGACGATAGTTGGAGGGTTGAGAGTGGTCACCCTTCTTTGGGACAGGTTAAATGAGAGCAAACATCCAGCAAGAAGGGAAGACATTAGAGGAGAGACAGAGACAGAAGAGTTTGCTTAGGCAGGGAGACAGCACGGAAGCATAGTTTTTGAGTACAACAGGAGGAACACCGTCCGATCGTACGGATCGGATAGTATTGAGCCAAGAGAGGGTAGAAAGTACATATTTAGAAGAGATTGGGATATTAGGCATAAGTAGGAGAGAGGTGGGTGTAGAAGGAGGAATAGCACCAGAATCATTCAAGGTGGAGTTTCTAGCGAAAGTTTGGCAGAAGAGTTCAGCTTTGTCAGAGGAAGAAGTAACGGTAGTGCCATCAGTGTGGGAAAGGGGAGGGAAAGACGAGGAAGAAAAAATATTGGAGAGGTTTTTGGCTAGATGCCAGAATACTTGGGAAGAGCTAGAGTTAGATAACTTAGTGCATTTTATTATTGACGAAAGCATAGTTGACGAGTCGAAGAACAGATTTGGCTATATTCCGGGCAGAAACATAGAAAGCATGAGATTCTTGAGTTTGAAAGCAACGGTATTGTTTGAATGCTTCCTCCTTATTGTGGACAGTAGTAGAACAAGCGTGAGTATGCCTCCATGCCCGAAAAGATTACCTCGGTAATGCATTCAGCACTCTCCGAGGGTCCCCGGCCATGGAAGCAAAAATTGTTCCATGGCAAATCAAAGAAATATTGCCGAAGAGCCTCCCAGTTGGCAGCACCAAAGTGCCACAAACGCCGCTGGCTGGGAGGATCAAGTGGCCGTGCTGGAGAGATAGGGCACATGACAAAGATAAGTTTATAGTCGGAGGAGCCTAAAGGAGAGAAAAGTTCGACAATATTAAGCGGTAGGGTTAGAAGTTGGACACAAGTCAAGAATGTTGGGCCGATCTCCGAAGCGATCCGGGATATGGGTGGGTTGCTGGACCAACTGCTCTAGGTCATATAGGATAGAAAAGATGTAGGCTTGTTCACCAGGTTGGTCAGTGGAAAGAGAGGAGAGCCATTAGCGATGGTGAGCATTGAAATCTCCTAAGATGGAGATTTCTGAGAAAGGAGAGATGGATAGGATGTGTTTCACTATAGAGTTTAGATAGTCAAATAATATGGGAAAGTCAGTAGAGTTAGGGAAAAGATAAACATCACATAAGTATTTTTTTTTTTTTTTTTTTTTTTTTTTTTTTTTTTTTAAAGAGACAATGAACGGAGGAAGGAAAAACACAGATAAAACAAAAAGGTCCATGTGCCTAAAGGCATCCTCCATTCATAACATTTTTGTAACAACTGGATTTAAACATTTGTAGATTGTAAGTTTGTGGAAAGCAATTCGAGGGAAGTGAATTCCAAAGAGTAGTAGCTCTGGGGATAAATGAATTCTGATAAGCAGAAGTTCTGCATTGTGGAGGAGAAAGTGTAAATTCATGGGCGCTCTCAGCTGCCCTAGTTCTACGGGGAAAGATGTTTAGAGGCGGCACAATTGAAGCAAGTTCCTCGGAACAATTGCTGTGAAAATATCTGTAGAATAATGCAAGGGATGCAACGTTTCTTCGTATGGATAATGTAGGAAGGTCCTGTGTGATTGCAGGGTTATTGATTAATCTAATAGCTTTATTTTGAATTTTGTCCAACTGCCTCAATGCAACCACTCCACTTCCACCCCACAGAGGTGAACAGTAATCCATCTGAGAACGCACATGACTTTTATATATCACGGCCAACTGCTCGTCAGTGAAGAATTCTCGAACTCTGTACAGGAGTCCCAGTTTTTTAGAGGCATTCTTAGCAATGCTTCTAACATAATGTGTCCAGCTCAAGTTAGTAGTTAATGTTACACCGAGAATGTCAATACTAGGGGAAGTGGGAATATTTACATCATTAAAAAATATATGGGAGTCAGTGAGATTCTGTCGGTTAGAAAATTTAATGTACTTGGTTTTCTGTGCATTAAAGGAAACTAGATTCTTTTGTCCCCATCCATTAATTCTAGAAAGGTCCTGGTTCAGAGAAATTGCAGTGTTTATTTTTGAATAAATATAAATACTTTTTTAAATTGAATAAAGTATGAGAGTGACAGGATAGTTTTAGCCATAAAGTTGAGAATTCAGAGGAGTCGAAGTTGGGAACACGAGAGCAAGTGAGTTTGTTGTGCATGTATGCACAACATCCGCCTTTGGCTTTGAAACTGCTTGGTTCGTATAATTATGATAAAGAATCTAATTTGGTCGGGATTCATTAAACTAATAATACTACTATCATAGTCCGAACTGCTTATTGTTAAATAACAATACATATGAAGCATAGGCCACAGGGAGAAGTAGATGTTTCTAAAAGCTTTCGGACTACTAAGAGAACATAGAGCATACACATGCATGCGCACATAATATATTCTCTCTCTCCCTCACACACACACACATACAGTACTAACCTCTCTCTCACTATATCCATGCAGCACTGAAGTATCGTGGATGACCCAGTCCCCCACTGACGCCTTCACCCTTCTGGGGGCTCTGAGGCCCCTCTGGCTGTCTGGCCTACACTTGTCACCCCACCACACCTGCAGCCTGGCCCACACATGTCTCCCCACCACACCTGCAGGCTGGCCCACACATGTCTCCCCACCACACCTGCAGCCTGGCCCACACATGTCTCCCCACCACACCTGCAGGCTGGCCCACACCTGTCTCCCCACCACACCTGCAGGCTGGCCCACACCTGTCTCCCCACCACACCTGCAGGCTGGCCCACACCTGTCGTCCCCACAAACCTTCAGGGTCTAGATCATAAGATTCTCACGTCTGCTGTAATATACTTTGGTATAGCTATTTGTTGCCCTTACTTGTCAGATACATGGAGATGCCTCAGAGTCAGACAGACCCTAAAATGAGTGGTCGACCCTGTAAGTCCTTGAATAAACTAGTGCAGGTTGTCCTTCTCACAGGGAATAGGTCCACTTAAGGGCGTTTTGTGTATGGTCAACCTTATAAAGGGGAGTAAGGCATCCGGCAGTAGGCATAAGATAGACTTGCCAGGCCTTATATGTCAATTCATGTAATACACTTGCAGTAATTCATTTAACACGCCTGTAGCTATGCGGGGGTGGGAGGAGGGGGGGAGTTAGGTGTGACTGGTTGAGATGGAAGAGAAAGAGGTGTTGGGATAAGAGGGGGAATAGGTGAGGTGGATGGTGATAGGAATGGATGTGGAAGATTCTCACTGGGTAGGAGAGCTGGGTTGATGGGAAGGATAGGGTTGCTGGGGGGGGGGGGGCCTAGGGGAGTAGGAAGGGTGGTTGGGAGATGAAGAGGTAGAGGGAGGGCGTTTGGGGGGTTGATGGTTATGCCAGGTTTTTTACTGGGGTTGATTGATTTCAATAAGTGGATTCTTCCTAACTGGAGAAGTCGAAATCGTTTTACCACAGACACAGAAAGTAATAGAGGATAATTATAACAAGACGTGCATTCATATTCTATTTATTGACACAAGAATATCGCATACGTAAGGCTAGAATAAATGTTCAAGAACAACAATAACAGATGCACGAACGAGGCTCCACTACGTCTGACTCTGACTCGTAAGACTGAGTTATTCTATGCAATATCTAGGATTCTAGGTGAATATTGTGGACCGCCTTCTAATCAAAGGATTACAGTACACTTGTCCTGTATTTATTTCAGAGATAAGGATAGCACTCCTTTCAATCGAGGATTTACACTTGTGCTGAGATAGGCTACGTGGTGATTATATATATATACAAACTTTTGGTTTTGATATGCATAGAGTTATTCTGAGTTGGAAGCTGAATGTAATTATTTTTCTGAGTTAATTCACTATATGGTTCTTACGCATAAGTTAACTTGAATTTATTTGTTATTTTCTTTACCAGAATTATTATCAGTACTTCCCTGATTTATTTGTGCTTCACCAGTACTTTCTTTCTCTCGCTTTTTGCATAAGCTCGTAGTATCCACTTATTTGAGAATATTTAATTTTTATATATATATATATATATTTAGACTACTTTCCACTGTTGATCCTTTTTACTTTTCCTCTAGTTATTCTTATTTTTTTATTTTTTTTATTTTTTACGAAGTTTTTTCGTAGTGAGAACCCAATTCATAATGACTGAAGCCATGAGTGAGGTCGCGTGCGCTCATGATGAAGGCTCCTCAGAATTTAAATGCTCTGCGCGGTAGATTCAAACTACGGCGGATTAGTGTTTGAAGAGGATGCCTTATGTAATAGGCATGTTCGTCAATGATGGAGGGGCCACTAATAAATAAGAGTCTTTCAGAACTGAGGGTTGATGAGTTTATTGTGTGTTTTGGTCTATCCCGGATAAAGCTACTATCCCATTGGTAGCGTACTTTATCCACAATAGCGCCGGGTGGGGTAGGGAAGGATATTAGTTAGCTTCTATTGAAGAGTCTAATAACCAGCCTTGTTGATACCCACTACAAACAATTTGCACAGGGTAACTTCAGTATTGTAACTGTCTTCCGTCCATTGATCGCAAGAACAATTCTTCCTACTGAGTCCTCAATCTACTAACTGTCTTCCGTCCATTGATCGCAAGAAACAGCTTTCCAATTGAGTACTGATATGAAAATCGTCGGTCGTAATATTCCCCTATCTCCATGCCCGGGCGGTGGTGTGGTTAGGTGGTAGAAAGGCACCTGGCCGCAGGATGTCTGTGGTGGCTATTTCCCTGTGGCTTCGAGTTAGGGTGAATAGTACTGAATAGTACTTCTGAATAGTACTTCTCGGCTTCCTTTGTCGCGGTGGTGGCGTGGAGGTGGGGAACAAGGGCGAGGGGACGTACGGTTTTGATGGCGCCATTCTTTGTGTTGCCAATCTTTCACACTTATCTCATATCTCGGTACTTTGGCATTGTCCCTGTTGATGACTATGTCCTTTCCTGATGTTGGAGGACAGTCTATCTTGTCGGTAATGGTTCGAGCACGTTTGGCTGGGCTGGGGGTTGTTTCCTTGTTGAGTTGAGGGTTGGTGGGAGAATTTTATCTTTTCTGTTCATTGCTCTTACTTCCCTGGACTTCGGGATTGTTGATGGTGATGAATAAGTCCCTTCCTGGTGCTAGAGGATGTGTCATATTGATGGTGGCAATTCGAGTTCCGGGTTTGTGGGATATATCATTTTTTGTACTGTTAGGTGACCGTGAGTTGTTTTTCCTGCGATGCGCATGTGCGTTCTGGCGGTGTGGTGAGAAGCTCAGCCGCGTCCTTTCGTTCCCGGCTCTTTCCACTACTCGGCCGCTGTTTCCCATTCTTCCACTGTGGTGAGGAGGTGTGGTAGGATGAGAAGGAAAACGGTTTGGTGGTGGTGAATGCCTGGTTTGTTTCCCTTCTATTTCATTGATATTGAGGAGTTTGCAGGGGGGGGGGGGGGGGGTTGTTGACTTACCGGTACTGATTTGGATACTGGTTTGAATATGGGGAATCTGCGAGGTAGAAATGTTTTTGTTTTTACTTTATAGGAGGGTGATTTGGAGGAGGTGGAGGGTTTAGGTGGAGATTTTAAACGCTTTTGTAAAGAGGGGTGGCGGGTGAGTTTGGGTTTGATACCGAGTGAAGAGGGGGAAGAGGGATCTGGTGAGGCTGGTACAGGTGAAGGGGTGGAGTGGGGAGGAGGTGTCTGGGGGGCAAGGTGAAAGGCAGGGGGTGAAGGGGGTGATATTCGAGATATGGGGTGATGTTGACAGGAATTTTGGGCTTATGTGTTGGAGGTGCCCTTGTGATCTGTTCGGGAGTTTGATTTTGGTCAGAGGTTTGAGATGATTGATTTTGTTTGTTATAGTGCAATCGGTTACATTATCTGAAGTTAATGGTTTCAAAATACGAACATAACGGTTTCTGTGCACTCCTGATTCGCCGTGATAATTGATAATGACCTGAAATGGGTTCGAAACTTTAGTGATCTACACGTGTAACGAGGCCCTAACTTGTTGACAATGGGTAGCTTGGCAACCATAACTTGATCTCCGATAGCGAAAGGATTCTGGGGTGGCGAGGCATCCTTTTGAAGGTCTTGGCAGGTCTGGGCGTGATGGAGGCGATTCTTGAGGTGCGTGAGTGGGTCTGAGGCTATTTGCCGAGATGTTGGTGGTTGTGTGAGGTGGCGAAGGTGAGCAGGGGTGCTTCTCCGAAGACTCTCTTGTGTGGGGTGATACCGTCTTCCAGAGGGCAGGTATTCATCCCCCACTGGATGATCTTGACTAAGGCAGGCCAGTCGTCGGTGTTGAGGGCAAGTAGTTGGGTACGCAGCTGGTTGGCGATGCATTTATGGCTATGCTTGAATATGGCGTTGCCCTGTGGCCAGTAGGCTGAAGAGTGAGAGATTTGGTAACCGAAGATGGTAGACAGTTCTCTCCAGATGTTGCCGGAAAACTCGGGGGCGTTCTCAGAATGTAGGGCTTGGGGAACACGTCAGTGATTAGGGCTTCTACTACCGCCAGGGCAGTGTGTTCTTTGGCGGGGCAGATGATCACGAATTTGGAGTATGTGTCCACAAACGTAATGATATACTTCTTATTTGACTTAGTTGGAATGGGGCCTATTACATCAACGGACAGTAGTTGTCAAGGCTTGATGAGACTTGGTTGAAGACTTGTAGCATCTTCATTTGGCATAGATGGATGCCATTTCCCTCGTGTATGATGATCAGCAGGTCTTGTGCCGTCTCTGGATCCACTGCTAGGTGACCGGATTCGGTTTATAGTTGAGCTCCATCACGATGCAGGTTGTAGTAAATGTGCTTTGGAATCCAAGGCAGTTATGTTTTAGTCAGCCTGGCCTGTAATAGGGTCTTCTGGCCATTTTCTGTGGTCTGGGCCGCGGTCGTTTTCTTCAGTGTTGCGGCGCTTTCAGGGGAGACTAAACTGCTGAGTTCGTAGTTGGTGATGGGGAGTCTTGACAAGGCATCGGCAAGGCATCTGCATTGGTGTGCAGCTTGCTAGGTCGGTATAGGATGTCGAAATTAAACTCCTCCAGCGTTTCCCACCATCTTACAATGAGTGTATTGGTGGTCTCCAACTTTCATAACCATTGGAGGGACTGATGATCTGTCACTATGGTTACTCTGCTACCCAGCAAGAATGAACAGAAATGGCTTGATGCCCATACCACACACAGACATTTGCGCTTAGCGGCAGCGTAATTCTTCTGGGTGTCATTGAGGGCGATTATATGTTCCCGTCTGTCTTGAACTTGGGTGAGTACAGCTCCTATGGCGATGAGGGAGACCTCCGTGTAGAGGTGGTATGGCTGAGTATAGTCAGGGAAGGCGACAGTTGGAGCTTGTTTTAGTTTCTCCTTGAGTGTTTGGAAGGCTTGTTGGCATTCAGGGGTCCAGCAGAAGGGCTCCTACTTCTTCGTCAATTCGTGGAGAGGCTTTGCAATGGCTGCAATTAAGTTCTTCACGAACCGCCGATAGTAGGTGGTTATGCCCAGAAACGACCTCACTCCCTTGACGTCCTTGGGCTGTGGCTGGGCAGAAATGGCGGATAGCTTCTTGGGGTCAGGGGCTATGCCGTCTCCAGAGATGATGTGCCCTAGGAATCCTACAGACTCGCGAGCTAAAGTGCATTTGGTGGGCTTCAGCTTGAGCCCCGCTTGGCAGTTCCTGCCTAACACGAGCTGAAGGCGTTGCAGGTGATCTTTCCAGGTGCGGCCGTAAACGATCATCTAGGTATGCCAGGCATATCTCCCAAGTAAGTACCTTCAGTACTGACTCTATGAGTCGGGAGAAGGTGGCAGGCCCATAACAAAGTTCAAATGGCAGGACGTTGAGCTCGTAAAGGATGCTCCTGCTGGTGGTGAACGCCGTCTTTTGCTGGTGCTCTTTACGGATGGGTACCTGCCAATACCCGGCCTGAAGGTCCAGGGTAGTGAACCACTTGGATCCATGTAGAGAACCCAGTGAATCATCTATCCTTGGCAGAGGTATTGCGTCCTTTATCGTGACATCATTCAGTCACTGATAATCAACGCAAATCCTCGTAGAGCTGTCCTTCTTCTTGACTAGAACGACGGACGAAGACCAGGGGCTGGTGGAGGGTGTGGCTATTCCCTCGTCTAGCATCTCTTGAACCTGTCTCTCCATTTCTTGTTGTTGCATGGGATTCTTCCGTCTGGACGGCTGGCGGATGGGGGGCCAGTTGTGTGAATAGGGTGGTCCAGAACGTGTGTTTTGCCAATCTCGGTTGGGGATTGTGCAAAGACGTCCTGGTAACTGTGGAGAATCTCCAGCAACTGGCATTTTTGTTGAGCAGACAGGTGGTCTCGGGAATGGTAGGTAGAGCGGCTTCTTCAGAGGTTGGTTTGGTGGTAGTGGCATCATCAAACGTCTCCAAATCGCCTTTGATGAGCCCTTTTGGTAAGGTGAGGGGCTCGTCCGTGATGTTAGCGGCTTGAACGGCGTTAATGTGGGGTGGCAAAACAGCTAGCTGCACACGGCATCTAGGTGCCAGCAGCTGTTCGATGTTAGGTGCCAGCACTAAAGTCATGTGAGGGGGTTTCTTGATTGGTGATTGGTTCTGTGAAATTATAGCTGGTGACATGATGACAGTGTCAGTGGGTTTGTCATATTTGGAAGTTGGTACAGTACACTGGCACATTTTGGCGTCATGGTGGTCTTCTCATTTTTCTTGGAGGGGGACTTTGCAGGCGCATTATTTTGTTTTTGTTTTTTTCACAGTCACAGACAACTTGTGACGGTAAACATTTTGCTTTATTTTTTGGTGATGTCATAAACGCAGTCGTCATTTATCACAATCAATCTGCGCCTGGAGTCTTTCCATTACGTCCAGCCCCAGATAGCCATTGTACTGTTGGCACTCTGAGTCGAAGACGATGAATGGGTGGTGACATGAGGCCTGGGGGTTTGGGTGAGGTGACTTGTAGTGGTGCCGTCTCTCCTCGCAGGGGCAGTAGGGTGTTCCCTGCACTGATCAGGTTGGAGCGAGAGGGGCATTCTTTTGACAAAAATGGCTAAACAAGCAAGACCGGGCAGCTCCCGTGTCTACTAGTAATCGGACTCCTATGCCTTGTAGAGTGATTAATTTGTAGATGGGAGTTGCATGGGTTAACTTCAGTACCCCCATCATGGCTGATATTGACAGGGGAGGCCTTATAATTCCGAGAGTGCCGGATCCTCGTCAGTTGTTTCCGTCTCATTGAAGGTTTCTTGGTCCTCGGTGAAGGTGTCCATCTCATCGTTGTCGGCATCCTCGGGGTCTGCTTCTTCTGTGGTCACATGTAATCTTGGTATTTGCCGTTGTTTTTGGCATAACTGATATCTCATGTCATGGATAGCACACTTTGAATTGCAGGCCACAAAGTCGAACGGATTTATCAGAATAAGGGAATTGTCCCTCGGCTTGGCAAACGGCTTCCCGGACAGGCGAATCCTGGATGGTACTCGGTAGGGGGTGTCCTTCCTTGGGTGTCTGTCCTTTGCCATGGCATGCAATTCTTGTTTCGCCAGGCAGGCCCTTCAGGATTCTTGCACCAGGGCGTATACTGCTGGTGTTGAGGCTGAGTGTGTATCCATTTGATAGCTCCTACTTGTAGCTGGGTAGTCTGGGTGGCTAGAAACTTACGGATAGATATTATGTCACGCTCAAATCACACGGGGTCGTAGATAGCAAAGTGTTCCCAGATGTGGTATACTATCAATGAAAGTTAAATATCTATAAGCTATAATCCAAAGAAAATCAATCTAAATCGAATTACTCTATATCTAAATTAAATTGGATCTGAAACAAGCTAATTTATATCCAAAGGTCTCACATAATAAATGATATATAGGGTAAGGTTATAAGGGTTAATATTATTCCAGGAATTAACTCACCAATAGTTCCACTTGGCAATGAGGCAAAGGAGAACGTTTTACCCATTATGGCGGACAATGGGGAGGCAAGACACCGGCCCTGAGGCTCGAGTCAAGTGAAAGAAAGAATAAATGATTATATGGGAATGGACATGAATACTATGCTTATCTGTCAATCAGTCATGGCGTCGATGAGAGCGTCGTGATGGTGTAGCTGTATGTATTGCTGTCAGTGTATTGTGATTAGAGGCACAAAAGCTCGATCAACTGAGAGCGGAAATTAGATGTTAACTGGTTGGTGTTAGTGGAGGCTCTGAGCGGTCTTCCTCAGAGGCACACCTTGCTGCCTTGGCAAACGCCAGGAGCCAAAATTATCGTACCGCATCTAGGTTGCTCTATACGATAAATTATATTAATATATGCGATAAATTCATATATACTACATAAGACCATGTCAATATTGCTTAATAGCATATTAGGCCTTTACAATCTTAACTTACTTACAATCTTATAATATACGATCTACTCGTCCTACGCCGTGCAGCGGGAACGACCGTGACGTCACAGAGACATACGGGATCACAAAAGAGTCATATCCTATCGTATTTATACGATACCAGATATTACTAGGGAGCAGTCTTAATACAAAATTGAAAACATGTTAATTTCTCTTGACCTCGGTAGTGAGGGGGTACGCCGCCCTGACGTGTTACTCAACTTGAAGTTGTCTAGGCTGGACAGCGCTACTACGGTGCCGAGGGGTGGTTGCACCGCAATGATCACTATTTGTCTGAATGTGTTCCAGGTCAGATCTGGGTGGACTTTTCCGGCCACTAAAGCTACGGCTTTACCTAAATGTGTCAAAAGGACCACAATCTTTTTCCTGTCAGTATTATATGCGAGGTCTAGTACGGACTTACCATGTCCTGATAAGTTTGAATATCATAGATTCTGGCGTTATACCCCAGAATGGGGATGTGTGATCTAGCAGCCATGTCTGCTGGTTGTTTTTCCTCTACTTGTTTGCAATTTATCTCATATTAATTCTTCCCTCCGAATTAAGAACCACCGACTGCCACCAGTGTTATACTAGGCTTTTTGCTGGGTTTACTGAGTGAAGGTGGATCCTAACTTAATTTAACTGGGTAGAGAATAAAGTCACACATAGATACACATACAAACATGGAGGTATAAATACAACACAGGAGTGCATTCATAGTTATTGTTTTCATATAAAATAACATGAAATGGCATATTTGGCTAATGGTTCACACATGAAATAATACAGACAATAAACATAAGATCATGGAAATGTAATAAATATACCCCATAGCTGAGATGTATCGCAATATTAACACTGGGGGTTACTGCTCCTTTGAAATAGCAATAATGATACACACAATATATATATAGAATTAGCCTAATCACTGAACGTCTCTTTAAAGTTAGAGTTTATGGTGGATATATTATTATCATAAACAGTGCACTTTTAGGAATTTTTGCACATAGATAGGAACAAGTCACGTGAGCACTTCTCTAACGAATTTAAGCATAGAATGGCGCATATACAGTATATATATATATATATATATATACAAAAATCACAATTCACTGGATCACTTGGCGTGCAAAGATGGTGTCACTGGGGTTGATTTTACATGTATCACTATATGGGTGTGTGCGGCTATAGGCCTAAAGTCTAATATTACCATATGTGGTCTCACAAAGAGTTCACACACAACAATACTCTACTTTACAACGATAGATTTGTGTGTTTTGTATCCTCGTCTATAGAGGCCTAACAAGTGAGAAAGAAGGTTTGCCTGTGCAGCCTTCAGCAAGCTATGTTCTTCGTTATGGTGCCATGGTCCAACATCTACGGATCGTCCTCAGGCTCGTCCTTATAATGGCTGCAACGTCAGGGTAGGTGGGGTGACTTTTCGACAACGTCCTCCAGCAGATCTCGACACAAGGGTGGGCAGGCTCCGTCCGTCCAGGTGCGGAGAGTTAGGGGAGGGTTCAGAGAAGTTGCTAGAGCACACAGACCTGTGTACTGGAGGTCTAACAACTCCTATACTTGGGCTTCAGGTTGCACGCAGACCAGTGTGCTGATGCTAACTTTGGCCTAAGCCTGGAGGGTAGAGAAATTATGAGGTAGCACAGACCAGTGTTCTGTCCACCTAATAATTCCTCTCTCAAGCAGGGGAGAAGTCCTTAGGCCTGGACAACTCCCTCTACCTAAGTCAGGGAGAGCCAGAGAATCTGTTAGGGGGCTCGGACCAGTGTACTGTCCACCTAACAATTTCTCAGTAGGGTTTGGGTCAAAACCCAGGATTTGAGTCTAGCAAGCTACAAGGGCCAGTGTACTGGCGGCGAGCTAAAGTTCAAGGATCGGGCTCGACTAAGTATTCTGACCAGTGTCCTGGCAGTAGTCTCTACCCAGGATCTGCACAATAGTTAGAGCCGTATGGACCAGTGTACTGATAACTGTTGCTACAGTGCAATTCCTCCTGTACTGTCTTTATGCATAGGACAGCATTAGGAAGCTCCGAGTCACTATCGAATTGTATTGACCAGTGCCTGAAAAAACGATATTTGGACCGGGAGGTTGAGTAGGGCTAGGCAATGCCTATATGCACTGACCAGTGTATGGGCATTCAAGTTTCACCTTTAGATGGCAGCTACTCTGATCTCACCCTGTCTGCCTTCTGTCGGTTTGGCCTAGCACGTCTTAGGCTCAGCGATGACGTTCCAGGTGAGGTATCTGCGTGGAAGAGGGACGTGGGTGGGAGGTGTCACTTTTTGGGATTTTTATTTCGACCCCCGCAGCACGGGTACAGCCTGGGTGGCCGCGCTCAGAGCGAGAACGATCCAGGTGCTCGCGTTTGAACTTGGCGGGCGTCCGGGTGTTTGGGTCGCTTCTTTCCCATGATTCCTAGTGGTTGCAGTGTTTCTTGGCCGAATTGTGATGTCTGTGGGCCTTGTGGTGTATGTGGCATCTTTGTTTGGGTGGTGGGGAGCCTTCCTGTATTGCGTTGAGTTGAGGTGGTGGTGTCTTCATCCTTCTCCCTTTGCTCTCCATTCTTCTTCCTTAACTCTCCATTCTTCTTCCTTCTCATCTTTCTTTTTCTTCCATCTCGGCTTCCTATACTCCTCGTGTTCTCTTGTTCTGTTTCTTCTTGCCTTTCCTCTCGGCCTTCTTGGTTTTCTCTCGTACTTTATAGGGGTCACTAAAGAGAGAGGAATGGGCGTCAATCTGTTTTATGAATTTACATGTATCACTGATGTGGGTGTATGGTTTAGTACTGAATTATAACAATACGTAGTTATCCCAAAAGGAACAACGTTCAAAATATCAAACAAATACTAGTATAGAATTATGAGGATTATGTCCTCATTCAATAGAGGGGAGGTGTGGTGGAGTGGTCTTGCCACTGGACTGGTAATCCAATGGACCTGGATTCAAATCCCAATATGTCAATGGGAAGATATTATTGGGATGGAATTTGTGCTGTACCTAGTATCAGTGCATTACCACAAAGCCCACCGAAATGCTAAATAAATACCATCACTGTTCCCTAATTAAATAGCATTGTATGAATATTCTCATATTCAAAATATGCTACAGGGGTGAGTTCATTGCTCAATAGGTGGCGTTCTGAGAGTGAGTGTCCGAGTCTAGGAGGTGAGACAGTGAAGCACTGGAGCGAGGAAGCTTCAGAGATGGGGCTGCTTCAAGCCGTGAGTGAGCAACTACAGGGGCACAGTGCAACCTTGTATTGAGTATTGTTCACATGTGTGGGGAGGATTCTCTCACACCACACTTCTAGACAAAGTAGAAAGGAATTAAGGCTTGTCGTATCATTATTTCCCGCCCACTCACCAACCCTCTGCAAACTCTCTCTTCGCCGCAATGTTGCATCTGTCTCGCTATTCTATCGCTACTACAATAATCAGTGCTCCTCAGCGCTCTCCCAGTGTATACCACCTCTTCTACGTAGGGTATGTGGTACCGGTCTTGCAACACAATCCCACCCCTACTCTATGCAATTCTCCAACCCAAGAGTAAAACGTTACTCTCAGTCTTTCTTCTATTCAACAGCTGAGCTCTGGAAATCTCTCCCAGAATCAGTCTTTCCCTCCTCCTATGACTTAAATTGCTTCAAACTCTGTGTGTCCAGGCATTTTGGTTCGAACGTCCCTTGATTTTGGCCCTGTCACTCTTTCAACTATGGGGAAGGCACTCACTACAGGCAGTTCTGCCTTTTGTCTCCCTCACTCAAATAGAAAAAGAAAAAAAAACTTAGCCTGGTAGTCTAAGTGAAATTGTGCATCTTGTTCAGTTTGGGCTAACCTATTGTCACCACAACACCAAACACCTCCAATGAAATTAATGATATTAATGAAATTAATGTAAAGTTACATTAATTTCATTAATATCATTAATTTCATTGGAGGTGTTTGGTGTTGTGGTGAAGTTAATAAAAAATAGATTACTTCAACTTCAGGGGAGCAAAGGCTCCGAACGACCAGAGAGGAACTAAGCCTGAGCCGAAACAACCGTGAGTCCGTCAGAGAGACGGGTGAGTCAGCCTACTGAGCGTGCTACCATGCACATGAACGGCTGGCAACTTGTTAAGAGAACTAGCAACTCCCCACACACAACCACAGTTTTTTGTCACGAATCTCACAACACTCCCAGTACTCCCCTGCCCCCTTATTTGTCGTGTAGGATTTTTTTTTTTACACCTTGCTCGTAAGGAGGGTTATGGAGCTCCGATCCTACTTCCAACCATCTTGAAAATAATATCAACACACCTCAACTTCATTAGATGCTGAAATAGCCTCCCGAAATTCTGCACCCAGGGCGGAAATCGAACCCGGGACTCTTGGGTTATGAGGCAGACAAGTTACTAATAAAGTTACCTCACTTAGCCTTGTTGTCTAAGTGTATTTCCGCATCTTGTTCAGCTTAGGCTAACTTATTTTTGCTGACTTTACATCCGGTCCCAGCAGATACACAGTTGTGAGCTATTTTATGAGTTTTAGGGGAAGTCACCAGAACTGAAATTTAGGGGATCACAATAGCCCTGGGACAAGCAATCCAATACCTAGAAATCAGCCCCTGTATAAAGTGACCAAACAATCCCTTCTTCCTGTTTGCTAATGCATAGGAATACCGGGATAGAGTAATATTCTTCCATATGCAACAGTTAATGTCGGCCAATGCATCAACACAAACTAATATATAGTGGTCAAGTTGATTACAGGATTTCTTATGAAAATTTCCCTTTCTCCGTCCGGCCCTGGCTCAAGGTTACTGGGAACTAGTCTTAGTTGTGGTATCTCTCTAGCTTAAATTAACTGTGACGGCCAGTGTATCGAACACAGTCTTGGTACTCAACAGAAGGGGGACAGGAGAACAGCTTTAAACTTCCAATGATTTTGGCTGTAATGGTCACAAATAAGGTTGCGTTGTCATTGGAAGTAGATATGGGGTAAAATGAGCAGCTGATTGGGCATTAGAGGGACCCAGGGTAGTAGGGGACTTAGACCTTTCTTGTACCGTGCCTATTCTCGCCTCTCTATTCACCTTCTTCTTCATTCTCCTTTTCGTCTTCCATCCCTCTACATCTCGCATTTGACTTCCCTCTTCTGTAAATAATCCACGGCCTCGTGGCTGGAGGTCGAACTACTTAGTGGAGATGTAGTGAGGTGTTGGATGTAGTTGGACAGAAGGCGATGTCATCTCAGGGATCGGGAACAAGGGTCAGGACATTGGGGGTGTCAAGTTTGGCCTTCAGCTGGTTTGGAAAACGAATCCTTTTATGTTGTCCATCAGCAGCAAACCAGAATACGTTCCTGACATAGGCTTCAGGTTGGGACATGATTAAGGAGGAAACAGACATGTTGACATACAGAGTGAGGGTTTAGGAGTGATAGCTGGTGACCTAACCTGGTCCTTTTTGTTGGAGTGTGCGGACGGAAAGGTAGCAATAAATCCTAAACGGAGGATATCTGAGGTTGGGGGATATAGATTTTGTGTGTTGGTGATGGAGTTTTTTTGATCTAGCGGATGTGGAGGGAGTTGAGGGTTTTACATTACTAGAGCTGGTTGAGGGAGAGGTAGTTGATTATATCTTAAGTAATAAGGGGGTATAATAGCTAAGTGGGGGTTTGGAAATATGGCCTGATTTAGTGACAACTGTTGGGGGATACTTGGTTTTAGTTGAGTTGCGTGATGAATGAGAAGAGGTGGTAAAAGTAGTTTGTTTGATGGGGGGTTGATTGGAAGTGACATAACCATAAGAAGTTGAAGGTTGGTGTTGTTGCGAAGTGGAGGGTTGAGGTACAGGTGAGGTAGGTGGATTAGGTGGAGGTGTTGGGAAGGGGGGAGGGGGGAAGTGGTGGTTGGAGAGAGGATGAGTGACTTGAAGAAGCTATCTGTGAAACGATGTCGACAAAGTGCTCCACCTCATTGGGTGTTTATATTCAAAGGATGGTGTGTTAGGTGAGGTAGAAGGGCGAATTATTAAAGGAGTAGTCATTGATGATTTGCGGGGTGTGCTTACGTTAGGTTGACTGGATGGGTAGGTTTGAGTAGGGGAGGCAAATCTGGTAGGTATGGAGGGTTGAATGATGCGGGGAGGTGGTGTGGGTGTGCAAGTTGACATAGAAGGTTGGGAGGGTGAAGGAGAAATGTGAGTCGCTGTAGGCTTAGGAATAGCGGGGGTACTAATTTGTTTTGGAGGGGAAGACAGGTAGCACTTGCTTTGGTACGTATCTTTACTTTTATGGTTTTGATAGTAATGCAGATGGAATTATTAATTGGAATGGGCAGTCTAGAAGAAAACGAAGGGGATATTTGTTAAGGTACAGTGGCGGAGGTAGCTGATCGTGCAGGTGTTACATCAGGTGTGCTTAAAGGTGGTGCTCATGGGGTGAGAGTAGTATGAGCTTGGGTATTAGTAGGGGTTATATCAGGCATATTTAGGTTATGATCGGGGTCACAGTGTGTGAGAGTAATAGTAGGGGGGTATAAGTTTGAATTTGGGCAGGAGCTTTCCGCACAGGTGGAAGTTTGGGAATCTTTTAAGTAGGTTTAAACACCGTTACAGAAGGAACATTGCAATTTTTAGTTTCAGAAGATTGATAATGAACTATTGGATATGAGGGTTAACTGGCACTGTTTTCGTTAAGCGGTTTTAATTTTCTAACATATCTGTTTCGATAAATATGTGACTCACCGTAGTAATTGATAATGACCTGGAATGGATTAGGCACTTTCTTAATTATATATGGTCCGATGCAACATATACCCAGTTTGCTGATGATTGGCAGTTTGGCAACCAAGACTTGATCATCTATGGTAAAAGGGTTTTCAAGTGGTGAGGCATCCTTCTTCAGATCTTGGCAGAAATGAGCGTGGCGTAGTCGGTTCTTCAGATATTACAGAGAGTCAGTTAATGTTTATAGAGACATTGGAGGCTGTGTTAAGTGGCGGAGGCTCTCCAAAGACATACTTGATCATGTGGTGTTATGACGTCATCTCGAGGGTAGGTATTCATGCCCCATTGAATAATTTTTGACATGGGCAGGCCAGTCATCAGAATTTAAGGTGAGAAGAGGGGTTCTGAGTTGATTAACTAGAGTCCTGTGGCTTCTTTCGCATATGGCATTACCTTGGGGCCAATATGCGGAGGAATGGGATATCTTATAGCCATATAATTCAGATAATGGCTTCCAAACTTGTCCTGAAACCTCGGGGGAATTACTGGCAGAAGGTGCTGCACATATAGTATGTACTGTAATATATAGGTCTAATTGAACTTTGAGCAATGATCTGTGCAATATGAAAACATTATAGAAGAAGTAAGTAAAGTAAAGAATCTAGGACACTACAGTATATTTCAAGTGATCGCTCAGATCAGCTAAGGCAACTTTACATGCAGGGAAATTCAATATTAAGAAAATTTCACATGTGCACATGGGATACAAAAATAACATTGTTCAACTCCTACTGCTCACCAATGTACACAGCACAACTATGGTGGAACTATAAGAAAATGACAGTAAATAGACTAAGTATCTCATATTACAATATCATGAAAATGTTTCTGGGGCTCTCAAAATATGAGAGTACAAGTACGCTATGTGCCTATATGATCTTACACTGTTACCAATCACTCATTAGAAAGCTAACATATAAATTCATTCAGCGCCTTAACACTTCTGAGAACAGTATAATTAAAATGCTACAAACTCCCAGCATAGGCTACACCTCTAGGATTCAGGCACAGTGGAGGAGGTTGCTCTATATTTAACCTTAAGTAATGTATTCAGGTCTGCTACTCTACAGAATTAGCATACCGGTACTGAACCTCATAGTGCAGTACAGTACCGGTATTCCTATACTGTACTGTAGCAATATACTGTACCGGAAGCTAAATGATATGAGGCATGGTATTGTACACAATTAGGACAGTGGTTTTGGTAACACAGTAGTTTCATGACCTCTGTTTTTGGTTGAGGCAGTGCTGTGAACTACATGATAGCAAGCTGGATATTATTTAATTTCTTTTTATTTTATGTAGCCTACTGTGTGTACAGTAGCCTATATACTGTATATTTATGTTACTGTAAGGTATATATGGACCCCAGTATGGTCCCCTCTGTACTGTGTGAGTCTGAAATAAAGGATTATTAGGGGTTCGACCCCTACGGGGAACACCTATTGTAATCATTAAACCCGGTTTTTCATCCAAATTATTCTTACACGCTGGTTTCGACGCAATAACTCCAGAACCGCTTTTTGGATCAAGATCAAACTTTCACAAGAGGTGCGTTTTTGTATTGGGCAACTTTTGATATGCTAAACATCCGGCATGGTGGCCAAACAGGTCCGTGGCAGCCGATTTCCCGAAAAACTTGACGCCTAAATACCGTCTCTCCCACTCATAGGAAACGACTGGGCTTTGGCATATGGACTCCCCTACTAATGCTCCGCAAATGTTATAAAGAAGGTTTTGCTTTTGCACGTGGTTTTTTTTCTGGCAATCTTGAAAAAACCTTGAATTCCACTTAAAATTCCACATCTTGAAAACTACGCCGATGATCAAAGCCATGCTTGCGTAGTTGGGTGAGGCTCGCGATTCTGAACGTTTTGATACCAAAAGAATATAAATGGGTGGAATAGTTTGGCCGCAGCATTGAATACTGTCTATTCTTAAATGACTTTAAAACTGCATTCGCTACCCACACAAAGTTTACCGTCTACAGTCTATAGGCTTCCACGCATCCCCCAGTTTTGCTTAATAACATAGTCTCTTTATTATTCAGATTTATTATTTTTGTTTTATTTAACTCTCTCAAAACAGTTCGAGTCCCTATGAATTCCAGCAATTATTTAGCCACCCTACCTATACATACCTACCCTACCAAATAATAATGATAATTCAAATTTATTTTTGGTGGATAACAGAGTATTGGCTAAGGTTTTTAACAATTCCTCCCTTTGCCAAATGCTTAGTTTAATAACAATGATATGGACCTTTAAAGTTTTGGCAATTGCCTGTGTAACTCGTATTTAAACCCTCCTCCTTCAACCCTAAGTGTTACCACAAAATACCGCTAGATCCTTTCTCAAAAGTCGCTAGCATGTTGCTACATAGTAAAACAATGGTAGAATAATGCTGCAATTTCTAGAGTTTTGGTTTGTTTGTTTTGCAAATTTTACAATGTAATATAACTAGAATGTCTGAAATTTTCAAATTATCCCGAGTAAATGTCTCTAGATATGAAAAAATGGCTACTAAACTGAAGTAAATAGCTCTACATCTAGCGGTAATATGTAGCGGTACAACTGGCAACACTGCCTACAACCACCACCTTCCCCCCCCCCAACCAACCCATCCAACCCATTTCGTCCATATGAATATCTGATTTTATCTTGAAATTCTCTATTGTTCTTGATCCCACTATAGCACTAGGTAGCCTATTTCACATATCTACGACTCTGTTACGAGAGAGGCAGATCCCTTACACAGCCAATCTCTCTCTCTTATTTGCACACTGGTACAAAGGAGGCAGATCCTTACACATGCTACCAAGATGAAAATGGGAGTCTGCAGAGAGCCGATTGGCCCACACACGGCAGATCCCTTTCACACCCAATCCATCTCGTCATCAAATTTGATGTTGAAGCTCTATTGTTATTGATCTCACTATAGTACTTGGTAGCCTATTCCACTTATCTACAACTCTTTTACCAAGCGAATAGGGGCAGATCCCTTACACAGCCAATCTCTTTCTCTCTCGCTCTTGTTTGTTTGCACACCGGTACAAATGAGGCAGATCCCTTACACATGCAACCAAGATGAAAATGGGAGTCTGCAGAGAGCCAAGTGGCCCACATAAGGCAGGTCCCTTTCACACTCAACCCATCTCATAAACTTTACCTGTTATTTACACTACTTACTATACACCCATGTTATCATATACCTGCAACCAAAACACAATTGTAAGAAATAGGAACATAAGAAAATGGGAGTCTGTAGAGAGCCAATTGGCCCACACAAGACAGATCCTTGTTACACCCAACCCATCTCATAAAAACTCTCTCTCATTTATCTCTGTCTTCCTTACATTTATGACATCCTAGTCTCTGATCTCTCTCTCACAAATGAGAACATAAGAAAACCGGAGTCTGCAGAGAGCCGATTGGCCCACACATGCCAGATTCCTTTCACACCCAACCCATCCTGCGCACTCTCTCTCTCTCTCTCATATTTATCGCTATCTTCATTACGTTTACGACATCCTATTCTCTCTTGCCATACTCCCTCTCTCTCCTTCACAAATGAGAAAATTAAAAAAATAAGAAAACGGGAGTCTCCAGAGCCGATTGACCTACACATGGCGGATCCCTTTGACAACCAACCCATCTCGGTCCATCTAATTTCAAGTTGAAGCTCTATTGTTCTTGATCCCATTATAGCACTCGGTAGCCTATTCCACATATCTACAACTCTGTTACTAAACGGATAGAGGCAGATCCCTTTTACAGCCAATCTCTCCCTCTCTCGCTCTTGTTTGTTTGCACAATCTGCTCCTTCTGTAGTGTCTCCATGCCCGGTAAGTTAAATGATCTTTTGATATCTGTGACACAGCATTTGTATTTAGCGGCTCGCTTGGTGTAGTGACTAGCGTCTTGGACTTCCACCCCGAAGGCCCGGGTTCGCGCCCACGCTCGGCGCATTAAAGATTTTTCACAAGCACTGAGTCGTTACCATCCCTCATGAGCAAAGGGATGGGGTAGTAGTACAGGACCCCAATGGAAATACGCCTAATCGGCCTTATTGAGCTATCCTTAGCTAGCTTAGCATGCGCTAGCTTTAAGAACTATTATTATTATTATTATAGTATCCAACACAATACCCTGCTTGCAAAACCGTCGAACCCCGGACAACGTTGCTTGCAACTTTAATTATTATTATTATTATTAACCAACATTGAGCAATATCCTTAGCCTTAGCCTATCTGTTTTATATTCTGACAAAATGTGATATGTGTTTTATTATGCCATTCTGTAAATACTGTATATATTTTGTTTTACCGTTTCTTTATTAATACATTTTTGTGTAACCTATCTGTGCTCTGACGAGAAGTGTATGTGATATGGACCATTAGGTCGTATTGTATACCCTATACTGTATTGTATACCCTATACTGTATTGTATACCCTATACTGTATTGTATACCCTATACTGTATTGTATACCCTATACTGTATTGTATACCCTATACTGTATTGTATACCCTATACTGTATTGTATACCCTATACT
This sequence comes from Paralithodes platypus, assembly GCA_032716605.1. NCBI lineage: Eukaryota > Metazoa > Arthropoda > Malacostraca > Decapoda > Lithodidae > Paralithodes > Paralithodes platypus. Next base: position 30,240,520 of record CM064579.1, read on the forward strand.
GTATTGTATACCCTATACTGTATTGTATACCCTATACTGTATTGTATACCCTATACTGTATTGTATACCCTATATTGTATTTATCATCTGTGTCTGGAATAAAATATTATTATTATTATTATTATTATTATTATTATTATTATTATTATTATCAGAGTGCAGGGCTTGAGGCAGGCCAAATACAGGGAATACATTAACATGACTTCGGTTACATTCATTGCTGAGTGTTCTTTGGCTGTACATGCATTTAAATAATTTGTAATAAGTAGTATCCACAAACGTGATAATGTATTTCTTGCTGGATTTTTTTTTTCTTTTCTATGTGAATGAGGGAGACAAAAGGTATAACTGCCTGCAGCGAGTGCCTCCCCCAGAGCTGAAAGAGTGACAGGGCCAAAATCAAGGGACGTTCGAGCTAAAATGCCTGGACACACGGAGTTTGAAGCAATTTAAATCATAGGAAGAGGGAAAGACTGATTCTGGGAGAGAGTTTCAGAGCTCAAAAGTTGAATAGAAGTCTGAGAATAGCATTTCACTCTTGGGTTGGAGAGTTGCACAGAGTAAGGATGGGATTGTGTTGCAAGGCGGGTACTACGTACCCTACGTAGAGGAGGTGGTATACACTGGGAAAGCTCCGAGGAACACTGATTATTGTAGTAGCGATAGAATAACGAGAGAGATGCAACATTACGGCGAAGAGAGAGAGATTGCAGAGAATTGGTGGGTGGAAGGGAGTTAATGATACGAAAGGTTTTCCTTTCTACTTTGTTTAGGAGTGCGGTGTGAGAGGATCCTCCCCACACATGTGAACAATACTCAATACAAGGACGCACTGTGCCCCTGTACAGAGTAAGAAGCTGCACAGGGGTAAAGAACCCCTATACCTTTTCGGGGGAATTTACCCATTAAATGCTTCACATCCTCATATATAGTCGGAATCGTTTGAATTGGCAATTATGGCATTTTGAAAATGTTGACAGATCCATGATTTATCAATTTTGAAGTCTTCTTGACGATGGAAATTGTCGAGGCTTCTCTGATCGACCCCTCCAGGGCTGCTTGGTTCATCTGCATCTGTGATCCTGCACTTTCTATGATGGTTGGTGTAACTGGCGAAAAAGGCCCTTGCTCATCCATAAGAGTCGTTGCCTCACTAATGGACCCCTGGAGAACCGCAGACCTTTATACACAGACCCAAACTGACAAGATTGATTCATACCTGAAGAGTAAAAAACAATATATATATATATATATATATATATATATACAGTATATGTAAAGTTGCCCAGTATATGTTATACTAGTAATTATTATTATTATTATTATTATTATTATTATTATTTCCAAATATTAATCACACTATAATAATATTTAATAATAATATTGCAATTATATAGATTTCAATTAAATGTAAGTAATAAATATATAACTTAATATTGTCCTCCTGAAGTGTTGTCACCTCGCTAACGGATCCGTGCAGCACTGCAGACCGAGATCCACAGCCTGGAACTGAAGATCCGTGTTTTGATGCAGATGACGTACGGTACTCCTGAATTTTAGTCACCTCGCTACCGGATCCTTGTAGCACTGCGGACAGAGATCCACAGTCAGGAACTGACCGAGTCCCATCATCCAAGGGTACATTACTTAACTGTAGCCTGAAAAGTGTGGGGCAAAAAAATATACATAAGTTGTTATAATGCAAATATGCAGTTAATTGTCTGGAACTGACAGAGTCCCATCATCCAAGGGTACATTACTTAACTGTAGCCTGAAAGAAGATAGAAATGCCTACAGTTAGTATTCTCACTATATTTTTCCTGAAACAAATTTAACTCTTTATCTGGAAAATGGCCTTACAGGGATATATGAGGTAAGGTAGGATTTTTAATTCAATAACCCCCTGGCATGTGGATTAACTGACAAAATTATATTACCTTGTGTCTCTCACCTCTCAGACCCCAATTCGAGTAATTATTTGTACATTTTGCTAAATAAAAATAATACAAATGTAAAGTTTCTGTATCAAAGTATTATTCACACTGCAATAATATTTAATATTAGCGTATATTACAGCCTGCTACTTCAGACAGCTTCCTAGGCAAAATGTCCCCTAGTACCCCTTCTGAGCCGACCGTGTAGGAATATCGTAATAACTCTCTACGGAGATGGCACATCACGTTACACTATGCCCCGGCGTTGGACTACATCCGTCCGATATGTGCTTCGGTTCCTGTCAAAATCACTCCTACTACTATTTGTACCATTCCCATTGTTATTGTCGTACCGGGGAATCGTTGGCCACCAACTTTACCCTGGGAATGCAAACCTGGAGGCTAGAACTGAAGATCCGTTTTATGATGCAGATGGTGTATGGTCCTCCTGACTTGTAGTCTCCTCTTGAATTGTAATCACCTCACTAATGGATCCTATCAGCACTGCGGACAGAGATCCACAGTCTGGAACTGACAGAGTCCCATCATCCAAGGGTACATTAGTTGACTGTCGCTTTAAAAGGGTGGGGCAAAAAATATACATAAGTTGTTTTAGGGGAAATATAAAGTTAATTGTAGCATGATTTATTATTATACAATAATTCCCTAAATACACGAAATACTTTGATTTTTTTCTTCACATTGTGTGCACTTACCTGGGTGGAACGTATCCTGAAGGAGCGGGAAGAGGACAGGCCGCACTTACATCCTGTGAAAGCTTTGAAGGGTGTGACTTTCTGGCATCCTCTCCCAGTTCCATTAATGGCAAGCCATGCTGTTTCCTGAAAGATTATAAAAATGCCGGCTGTTAGTATTCTCACTATTTGTCCTCTGAAACAAATTTAATCCTTTAGCGGGCAAATGACCTTTGAGGAAGGTTGGAATTTGAATGCAATATCCCTCTGGCATGTTTACCAACTGGCAAAATTATATTACCGTGTGTCTCTCACCTCTCGGACCCCATTTTAATGAAGCATTTGTACATTTTGCCAAATAAAAATAATAAAATTGTAACTTTTATGTAAGGCTCATTAACACCTACCCTGATGCTGCATCATAACGTAGATCCTGCAGACTGTTCACAACTCTGTTTCCAGTAGTCCTGCGATTGGTGAAGTCGTAGTAATTTCTGCATGCTGTCATGCTGTGGCAGGCCAAGGTTGCAAGGGCTTGTCTGTTGGCAAGCGTATCCTCATCTTTGAGGGCGGCTGTGATCTGTGCATGTCGTAGCTTCCGGCTGCCCACTCTCCCAACAATACCTGCCCTCAGTCCCATCTTGGCAATGATCTTCCCTACATTTTCTATTGAGAGTCGAGAGCATCATTGGCCATCGGGGTTGTAGCCTTGCCGATTCACAAAAATCTTACATTTTGGCCTTACACATGTGGCAACTATTGGGCGATAATATTTCATGTATGCCTCAAGAGCAGCTGCCTCTGTATTGCCTAAGTATAAGATGCAGGGGTCTTTGGACCCCGTTTTGTGCCGTGATACCTGTATGCAAGTTACCTTTCTGCCATCTTCGACTTCTGTTGATCTTCCCTCGTATTCGCCGATTGTAAATTCAGTAAACTCCTGATTTCTTCGTAGGCATCGAACGGACAGTCTCACAATCAGTGCATCTCGCAGGCTGACAAAATCTTGTTTTATAAGTGGCTTTGCCAGTGCACGTTCATCGTCGATTAATGATGCCGCATTGTTTATGGGAATTTCAACAGCATCATTAGTTTCCAGGAGATGTACATCTTCCATCGCCAAAATCGCGGCCTCGTTTTGCTGTTTACGGTGTTCTTTCTGTCCTACCTCTTCCGTGCCAAAGTATTCTGTGGAAGGAAATAGGACATAACACAATAAATAGTTGTACAACTCGTGGAATCACTTTTACAAAATTTGTAAAAGTGATTCCACGAGTTGTACAACTATTTATTGTGTTATGTCCTATTTCCTTCCACTGCTCAATTGGAATTGCTGCTCAATTTTCTCAAAGAAACTGAGAATCAACAATTCCAAGTAACAGAAACTCTCCTAGGCCCTGTCAGGCGAGCGGTCGCCAAAGCAAAAAGTAAGTATAATGTTAATAATGTTATCGAGTAATTATTTGAATGTTTCATTTTCGTTATATATATTTAATATATATAACGAAAATGAAACATTCAAATAATTACTCGATAACATTATTAACATTATACTTACTTTTTGCTTTGGCGACCGCTCGCCTGACGGGGCCTAGGAGAGTTTCTGTTACTTGGAATTGTTGATTCTCAGTTTCTTTGAGAAAATTGAGAGCATGCAGACAGGAGTCCGTCATCATTCTAAGTGTGCTCGCGGAGAGGGTTTCAGAGCGTGCCATTATTGATCCTCCGGTCATGACAGCTTCCCGGGTGAGCTGAATTATCTTAAGCCCCCAAAGGGATTTCTCGCAAATTCCTCCTCTGTTCCGCATGGCCCAAAGAGTGCATCTCCTAGAAGACGGCTTCTTTTCTTGACTGTCACTGTTTTCATTGGCTGTGTGTCTTCTAGGTAAGCCTCGTACTCCTTAGAGAACAGTTTGACGTGGTCATTCTCGGTGATAGCTATGGTGCCGGCTACTATGGGTACATCCTCAACTTCGGCAGGTGACGTTGCTTTATTTTTTTATAGTTCAATGTTCATGTGAAATATGTCTAATTAATGATTCAAAATATATACAATAATAGTTGTACTGTTTTAGTTGGCATATAATTATTTACAAATGCATTACAAGGTTTCTTTACTTTAAAGTGAAGAGCTTTTATTTCTTTAATATTTAGCCTATATATTTTAAGAAAATAATTGAATTATGGAAAAGCAAACCTTACGTACGCGTCTTAGGAGATCCTGGTATTCCAATGAGTCTTTTTTTTTTTTTTTTGTGAAAATTTCTTAAGTGCATATCGATCCGTTTAACTGATTTTGGGCACAAGGGACAATTATATAGGTTTTTTTTGTTTGCATTTTTTGGTGGCAGAGACCTTTTCCTAGAGAACCTTCTCGCTGCAGCCAAAACATTCTCTCTATCGTCGTTAGTTAGGTACGAGTGGCAAATGCCCATGTGCTTCCGAAAGGTTGACCGATTCGCTGTAGCAACCGGCGACTGGGCATGGTCTGCTAGGTGTCTTTGTTGTCTTGCAGATCACTCTGGGATATTTACGATTTCGGCCTTTGTTTGCATTTAGAAGCTTTCTTGCACACTGCCACTGCAGGAGTATAGTATTTTTTTCTCGGTCTTTCTTTTTCTTCAGTTCATCTAGTTCAGTCGTTTTCTTTTCTATTTCGTGGTCGTATAAACGGTTAATAGTCCGTAAAGTCTTAGTTTTGCGGACATTATCGATCTCCTCGTCCAGTTGTCGTCTATGCTGTAGAGAGAGGTGCTTCGTCGCATGTACTCGGGCATGTAGACTTTGAAGTACCAGCTTTTTCAATTCATCAATCCTCTCTTCTGTTAGTTCTGTGTAGGAAAGGAAAATTCTTTGAAATACTAGATTACTGTACAATTATTAGGAACATAAACATACAACACATCGCAAGTACTACACATGGAAGGAATGTGTAAGAGAGTATGGGTCTGTGGGTTCAAGGATTGTGTGGGTGAGAATGAAATTAGGAATACAAACGTGGGTGATTGTGTGTGTGTGTGTGTATGCCCCAACAGAGGATCAACTTGAAAGCAAGAAAGACGATTTCTGGATGAATGCGGAGGCGTGCCTGGAGAAGTTTGAGAAGAAGGAAAGAATATTTCTGATTGGGGATATGAATGGTAAGGTGGGTGATAGGAAAGATGAGGGAGTGGTGGGAGGGTGGGGGGTACCATCAGAGGTGAAGGGGAATGGTAGTGCACTTATGGACGTATGTGAGGGGAGGAGGCTGTGGATAGCCAACACCTTCTTTCGACACAGAATGATCCACATGTACACGTGGAGACGGGTGATCATGAAGGATAAGACAGTGGTGGAAAGAAAGTCATTGATTGATTATGTATGTGTCGATGAACGAATGAAGAAATCTGTGATGGATGCTAGGGCGTATAGGGGTATTGGAGGGGATCTGTCGGATCATTATGTAGTAGTAGCTAAGGTTAGGATACAAACAAAGTGGGTGACGAGAGGTGGAGGGAGGCGATAGGAAGGTGGAATGGTGAGGAGGATGGAGAGGTTGCAGGAGGAGGAAATCAGGGAAGAGTACAGGAGAGCAGTAGAAAGACGACTAGTTGGGTTCGACCTGGTAGTTATGGAGGAAGTGGAAGAGATGAGCAAGGTGTTTAAGGATGAGATCTGTGCAGCATGTGAGGAGGGGTGTGGAGTGAGGAGAAGAGGGAGGGGAGTGAAAGATACAGCATGGTGGACAGAAAAAGTAAAGATAGCTGTGGAAGACAAGAAGAAAGCATATAGAGAGTGGTTGGGTAGTAGAGGGAATGAAGCTTTCGAGAGAGAGAAACGAGCCAGGTATATGGAGAGTAAAAGGGTGGTGAAGAGAATAGTGAAGGAAAGTAAAAGCAGAGTAGATGAGGAATTTGGAAGGAATCGGAGTGTAAAATGGAGGGAGAGTAAGAAACTGTTCTGGAAAGAAGTCAAGAAAGTTAGGGAAGCTAGCAAGGGAAAGATTAAGGGTGTGAAAGATAAGAACGGGAGAATGTTAACCGAGCAGCAAGAGAGAGTCGAAAAATGGAGGGAGTACTTCAATGAGTTGCTAAATGTATGGAATGAAGAGCCAGCAAACATAGTTGGATATGGTATGGGAGGGAGAAGAGAAGTAGTGGAGGAGGAGGTGGGGATCAGAAGTGTGGGAAGCCATGAAAAGAATGAAGTTGGGGAAAGCATCAGCAACAGATCGAGTGTGTGGGGAAATGTTGAGATATGGTGGTGAGATAGTGATAGAACGGGTATGGAAGATGTGCAAACTAGCATGGAAGAAGGGGAGTGTACCCGATGACTGGAAGACTGGCATAATAGTCCCCCTATATAAGGACAAAGGGGAAAGAGGAGTGTGTGGTAACCACCGAGGAATAGGTCTTCTAAGCGTAGTAGGGAAGGTATACAGTAGGGTAGTGATTGAGAGAGTGAGAGTGAGAACGGAGAAAAGGATAGGCGACGAGCCGGGAGGTTTTCGGAAGGGAAGAGGATGTGTAGATCAGATTTTTACCCTGAAGTGTGTGGTGGAGAAATATCTGGAGAAGAAACAAGAGGTGTATGTTGCCTTTACGGACTTGGAGAAGGCCTATGAAAGAGTGGATAGAGAAGGTTTGTGAAAGTACTTAGAATTATACGGAGTAGATGGCAAGTGGCTGAAAGCAGTGAAGAGCGTGTATGAGAGTGTAAAGGCGGCAGTACGTGTGCAGAGTGAGCAGAGAGAGTTCTTTGACCTGAATGTTGGCTTGAAACAGTGGTGTGTGATGTTCCCATGGTTGTTTACTGTATATATGGATGGAGTCATGAAAGAAACACTATCAAGATCCTGTGGATGTTGGTGTATCGCTGAAAAGGGAGGGAATTGAGTGGAAGCTACCTATACTGCTGTTAGCGGATGATACAGTTCTGCTGAGTGATACTGAATGGGAGTTGCAGGGTCTGGTAAATGAGTTTGGAACTGTGTGTGAAAAACGGATTTTGAAGGTAAATGCGGGGAAGAGCAAGGTTATGGTCTTCGAAAGGGGTGAAGTCACAGAGTGTGAGGTGAAGCTGAACGGTCAGGCCATGGAGATCGTCAACTCTTTTAAGTATCTGGGCAGAGTGTTGAGTAAAGATGGGACTATGGATGAAGAAGTGCGAGAGAGGATACAACAGGGGAAGAGGGTTGTAGGAACGTTGAAAGCAGTAACAAGAAAAAGGGTGGTCAGTATGGAAGTGACCACCCCTTCGGGGATCGCAGCGTCAGGCAATAAATAGATAGCTAGATAGAAGTATTACACAAGGGGAACATTTTAAGAAAAAAATAAAGGTACCAGCTCACCAGTTGTTTCAAGTAGCAAGTCATCTGTTATTGGGTCGTCTTCTGGTTCCTCTCGATCATGAAATATCGGAGATACCGAGCGCTCCTCATGACCATCAGACAACTGAGTGTCTGAAATATCCTTTATTTTTTCCAAGCGTAGTTGGATGTGTTCCGTCTCATTTATACCGCTATACATCGCTGCTTGATCTTCTTCTTCTTCTTTGTGGGCCAGCATTTCGTTGATGGTCGTGTCTAAAAATGTGATTTTTTTTTATTAGGTCCAATACTATTGAGCAATATTGTCATTGAGGTCATCTTTGTATGAACAAATGTAATACATGATACTTACAATTAATGTTGGAGCAGTTTATTTTTTTTCGTTTCACTTGCATCATCTTCCATGTTTCCTCTGTCGTGGCAAATAGGTTCTCTTCTTCTGAAGACAAGTCACCCTTCCGTTTTCGTTGCATTACTTCGGCAACAATATCAAATTGCGGATCTGCCCAGCTACCATTGCTACTAGCATCGTCTTGGTCTGATGCCATTTCGCTTTAGCCTGTAGAACAGGGAAATTACATTATTTAGACAATTCCTTATAATTGAATATTGATATGATGTACATAATACAATTTTTGTTTTCTTAATTTTTTGTTTTGCACAATATATAACGCAAACAAATGAGAGAGAAGTTCTGGAAATGCTAGTGGATGGCAGGCTGGGTGTATGTGGCATGACAGAGACCAAATGGAAAGGTTCAGATGTGAGAGAGTGGGAGTGTGGAATGGGTGTGTGTGCTGGAGTGAGTGAAGGAACAGCGAGAGAAGGTCCGTGTTTGTTTGTAAGTAACAAATGGAAGGAATGGGTAAGAGAGTATGGCTCTGTGGGTTCAAGGATTGGGTGGGTGAGAATGAAAGTAGGAATACAAACGTGGGCGATTGTGTGTGTGTGTATGCCCCGACAGAGGATCAACTTGAAAGCAAGAAATAGCAGTTCTGGAAGAATGCGGAGGCGTGACTGGAGAAGTTTGACAAGAACGAAAGAATATTTCTGATTGGGATATATGAATGGTAAGGTGGGTGATAGGAAAGTTGAGGGAGTGGTGGGAGGGTGGGGGGTACCATCAGAGGTGAATGGGAATGGTAGTGCACTTGTGGACGTATGTGTAGGGAGGAGGCTGTGGATAGCCAACACCTTCTTCCGACACAGAATGATCCACAGGTACACGTGGAAACGGGTGTGGACAATGAAGGGTAGGGATAAAACAGTGGTGGACCGAATGTCATTGATTGATTATGTATGTGTCGATGAACGAATGAAGAAATATGTGATGGATGCTAGGGTGTATAGGGGTATTGGAGAGAGTCTGTCGGATCATTATGTAGTAGTAGCTAAGGTTAGGATACACAAGAAGTGGGTGTGGAAAACTGGGGGAGGGGAGGGGGGTGCAACAGGAAGGTGGAATGGTGGGGAGGGTGGAGAGGTTACTCAAGGAGGAAATCAGGGAAGATTAAAGGAGAGCAGTAGAAAGACGACTAGGTGGGTTTAACCTGGAAGTTATGGAGGAAGTGGAGGAAATGAGCAAGGTGTTTAAGGATGAGATCTGTGCAGCATGTGAGGAGGTGTGTAGAGTGAGGAGAAGAGGGAGGGGAGTGAAAGGTACAGCATGGTGGACAGAAGATAAAGATAGCTGTGGAAGAAAAGAAGAAAGCATATAGAGAGTGGTTGGGTAGTAGAGGGAATGAAGATTTCGAGAGACAGAAATGAGCGGGGTACGCGGAGAGTAAGAGGGTGGTGAAGAGAGTAGTGAAGGAAAGTAAGAGGAGAGTAGATGAGGAATTTGGAAGGTATCGAAGTGTAAAATGAAGGGCGAGTAAGAAACTGTTCAGGAAAGAAGTCAAGAAAGTTAGGGAAGGTGGAAAGGGAAGCAGTAAGGGTGTGAAAGATAAAAACGGGAGAATGCTAGCCGAGAAGCAAGAAAGAGTCGAAAGATGGAGGGAGTACTTCAATGAGTTGCTAAATGTAAGGAATGAAGAGCCAGCAAACATAGTTGGATATGGTATGGGAGGGAGAAGAAGAGAAGTAGTGGAGGAGGAGGTGAGGATCAGGACGTCAGAAGTGTGGGAAGCCATGACAAGAGTGAAGTTGGGGAAAGCACCAGGAACAGATGGAGTGTGTGGGGAAATGTTGAGATATGGCATATGATAGTGATCGAAGGGGTATGGAAAATGTGCAAACTACCATGGGAGAAGGGGAGTGCACCCGATGACTGGAAGACTGGCATAATAGTCCCCCTATATAAGGGTAAAGGGGAAAGAGGAGTGTGTGGTAACCACCGAGGAATATGTCTTCTAAGCGTAGTAGGGAAGGTATACAGAAGGGTAGTGGTTGAGAGAGTGAGAGTGAGAACGGGGAAATGGATAGGCGACGAGCAGGGAGGTTTTCGGAAGGGAAGAGGATGTGTAGATCAGATTTTTACTTTGAAGTGTGTGGTGAAGAAATATCTGGAGAAAAAACAAAAGGTGTATGTTGCCTTTACGGACTTGGAGAAGGCCTATAACAGAGTGGATAGAGAAGGTTTGTGGAAAGTACTTAGAATATACGGAGTAGATGGCAAGTGGCTGAAAGCAGTGCAGGGCATGTATGAGGGTGCAAAGGCGGCAGTATGTGTGGAGAGTGAGCAGAGCGAGTTCTTTGACCTGAATGTTGGTTGGAAACAGGGGTGTATGATGTACCCGTGGTTGTTTACTGTATATACAGGGTGTTTCATAAATACCTTTCATAAATTTCAGAATGAATAGACCTAGCAATAATAAATATACTTTACTATGTGACGGTTTTGGAAATATCTCATATTTACCAGGATATTACACATTTTAGTTTAAATAGGAAAGTCTAGGGGATGAAAACGATCAGTAGATTACCATCACCTCAATTACTTTATTTAGTCATAAATGTTTGAACATCAATGTATTTTACAGTATTTACAATAGGTGCTCGATCAATTTGCTTCATGGGTAAGAAACACACCAGGGATATTTGAAAGAGTGCGACAGTCTCTTATGCGCCGAGCCCAAGCCTGTATCAACGAGGGTGGGAGAAACTTCGAGCAACTATTGTAAATACTGTAAAATACATTGATGTTCAAACATTTATGACAAAATAAAGTAATTGAGGTGATGGTAATCTACTGATTGTGTTCATCCCCTAGACTTTCCTATTTAAACTAAAATGTGTAATATCCCGGTAAATATGAGAAATTTCCAAAACCGTCACATAGTAAAGTATATTTATTATTGCTAGGTCTATTCATTCTGAAATTTATGAAAGTTATTTATGAAACACCCTGTATATGGATGGAGTCATGAAAGAAATACTATCAAGAGCAGTGGATGCTGGTGTATCGCTGAAAAGGGAGGGAATTGAGTGGAAGCTACCTATACTGCAGTTTGCGGATGATACAGTTCTGATGAGTGATAATGAATGGGAGTTGCAGGGTCTGGTAAATAAGTTTGGAGCAGTGTGTGAAAAACTGAATTTGAAGGTAAATGCGGGGAAGAGCAAGGTTATGGTCTTCGAAAGGGGTGAAGTCACAGAGTGTGAGGTGAAGCTGAACGGTCAGGCTATGGATATCGTCAACTCTTTTAATTATCTGGGTAGTGTGTTGAGGAAAGATGGGACTGTGGATGAAGAAGTGCGGGAGAGGGTACAACAGGGGAAGAGGGTTGTAGGAATGCTGAAAGCAGTACCAAGAAATAGGGTGGTCAGTATGGAAGCGAAGAAGTCCTAGCAGGTTCAATCGCAACACACTTTATGAAGCACGGGGGGAGGTACATTTTCCCGGTGAGATGCCCTCGAATATAGTACGACGAAATACGAATATGCAGTATACTTACAACAAAACTGTGTTCAACGGCCGTAATCGCAATAGAGGGAGCTGGTGGCAGAAATTTCACCATGGGGGATGATCGGAACACCTCGAAGATGTGTCCTCGTTGTTAGGTAGATGCTTCCTGTCCGAAGGCCAGTTACTGACTGTCCTGAATCAAGAAATGTTCCCTAATATACTAGCATTGGCTCAAAGCACTAGCCGGTAACCTGTACACGTAAACGAAGCACTAGACAATACCCTTATGAACGAAGCACCTAGACGGTACCCTGTCCAGATGAACGAAACAACCGTGCCCAAATGGAAGACGCACTAGACGGTACCCTGCCATTCTCGAAAACAAAAACAAATTATATATAACATTTTCCACACATGGAGAGCCAATAATTGAAGTCTCTATTCACAATGCTCCCTAATATTTATATTCCTGACAGGCCAGTTGCAAAACGACTACTATACGAAGCATGACCTAGGCGTATGACGTACTATTCGAAGCATGGCGTAGGTGTAACGACGTACTGTACGAAGCATTGATTAGGTGACCAACACATTTTACGAAGCATTGGGGGAGGTACATGTTCCTGTGAAATGCCCTCGAACATTTCCTCTGCCGTCATCGAGAAATGATGGAGAGTCGCTCTTCGAAAAATTTATCTTTTTCTCGAAAAAAGATTGTTTGTAATTTGTCCACGACGAAATGTTTCACACGCACAAATTTAGACCCTCCGGAAAAAAGGTTCACCGCCGACTCAAGTTGCATAGCAGATTTTTTTTTTTGGTGAGTCGTCTGCCTGGGGTTGTCGGAGCTCACGAATCGAAGTATTTCCGATCGCTCCCAAAGCCCACCAACTCACTTTGGACAGCAGAAGATCGCCTACATTTTTGTGTGAAAAATTACATTCTTTTCCAAGAAAGCTAATTTTTGTCGCTATTTTTCAACATTTATCGATGTAATAATATACGAAGCATGGCCTCGTTCACCGACGCAATCGAAGCATCTCATCGGTGAACGACGCAAAATATGAAGCATCACCTCGGTAAACGACGCAATATACGAAGCATAGCCTCGGTGAGCATGTTCAAATTTTCACCACTGGAAATCAACTATGATTGCCTCTATCAAAAAATCGTACTCTGAGTACGGAATACTTAAAATCCCGCCAGTGGCGGGAGAATTGCCGTCACCACTCGCCGGTAAAATGGACAAAAATACAATTCTCCCTACCAATAAATGCCTACAGTGGCCGATAGAGGCGCTGAACGCAAGGTTTACCGCGACGCCTTGTCGGAAATGGGTGACATCGCGGAGCTATCCACCCTCCCTCTCCTTCAACAATTCTATAATATATGCAGTTAATCGAAATTTCTGTAGCTGACACATACTTTGGTCTATGCATACTATTGTTGTATTTGTTTTATATATTATAAAATCACCCATATTCATAAATAATGTATATTTACAATACAAAGTCAGCAGGTATTTTCCCGCCAATTTTGTTATGATAATTAATCAGCTTATATGTGTTGTAGTCAGTATCAGCTGCATATGGACTTTCCCTTATCATATATCATAATTATACTGTATAATAAAAATGTGTAGAATCACACACAAATTGAGATAAACTGTGCATATCCTAGGTGTTGGGTATAGTGATGTCTACAGTCGTAGCTCTGGCGCTAGTTCAGAAGCGTCCACCAGAGGTCTCAAAGGAATTGTTGGTAGGGAGAGTTATTGTTTGTTGTTTTTATTATATTACAGAATAATTTTTTTTTTTTTTTTTCACACACAAGAAAAATATTCACACTCTAAATATTAAATGGATGCAAAACCTCAGGTCGGCCATCGTGGAATACGGTACCCCAGTCAGACGACTCACCAAAAATATCTTCTCCTAAATTTTTGTGGGAGAAAGATGTCGTGGAAAAATAATTGACAACTCGATTTCTTTAACAGAACAGCGTGAACGCGCTCATTGCTGCTGTCTTTGACTCAGAGTTCGTACTTATAATTCGTCGTATAGCTAGGTCATGCTTCGTATAATATAAATCGGTAAATAAAATGGAATTTTCCATGTTTTTCTTTTATTTGTTATAGTTTTTACAATTGCTTCTCTCCTAAATTTTTGTGGGTGAAAGATCGTTCCATAACCCAATCGATGGGCCGAATACGGTCTCTTATGTGGTAACGCTGGCACAGAATACGGTACCCCAGTCAGACGACTCACCAAAAATATCTTCTCTGCTAAATTTTTGTGGGTGAAAGATGTCGTGGACAAATAATTGACAACTCGATTTCTTTAACAGGACAGCGTGAGCGCGCTCATTGCTGCTGATTATGGGCAAAACGTTAGCTACAAAATCTTTGACTCAGAGAGAGAGAGAGAAACAGACACATCTTCTTTTCTCTCCTAAATTTTTGTGGGTGAAAGATGTCGTGGAAAAATAATTGACAACTCGATTTCTTTATAATACTTATATTAGGGAACATTGTAGATAGTGTTCCCCGAGAATTTAACTCCGGACAGATTGATCCACAGCCCAATTTGTTTTCCAGATTGGCACTAAAGCTAAATTGTTGGGGGTGACACTCTCGAACATTTCTCGATGTAGGCCTTCGTGGCGATCGGATAGATTTCTATTCGAGAGGCCTCCCAACGACCCTAGGCAGAGGACTCTAATTAACCCACAAAACATATTCCGCTATTCAAAAACGAGACTTCGCTGTGATGTGAAAAAGTGTCAACAATATTTTTTCCCAGAGAGGTAAATATTTCGGAGAACCACTCTCCAATTTTTCTCGATGTGGTACCCTATCTCGTTTCATAACACCTTATACTGCATCGTCTGTGGATTTTCCTATACATAAGTACATCTATGTGGAAAGTTACAAAAACAAGGACTCGCGTAGTACAATTTTATTATTCTTATTAGGCAACATTTACAAATAATGAATTGATATAGGGTCGAATATGGCCGGAGGCACATGGTAATACAATTTTGCCAGTTGGTCCACATGCCAAAGAATTATTGCATTCAAATTCCAACCTAATCTCAAATATCCCTGCAAGACCATTTGCTCTCTAAAGGGATAATATATAGTTCTATATTTTGTTTATTTTAATAAAAACAAATGAGAGTTGTCTGCCGAGGTGTTTCTGAATATTTACTATAATGCCGAGGGTCATTGGAGGACCCTCGAATCGAAATATATCAGATTGCTAGGAAAGCGACGTCGAGAAATGTTCGAGAGTATCTCTCCGAAAAATTAACCTCCTATGAAAAATGTGAACAATATTAATTTCCTGCTGTGAAAATTCTGAACAATATTTTTTCGAGAGAGGTGAATTTTGGGGAATTAACCTCTTATGAAATATTTGAACAATATTTGTTTTCCAGTTGTGAAAAATTTGAACAATTGAACAAAATTGTTTTTCGAGAGAGGTGATTTTTTTGTTGGGGGGGGGAAGACACTCACGAACATTTCTCGATGTCAGCCTTCATGGCGATCGGATAGTTTTCTATTCGAGAGGCCTCCTAACAACCTTCGGCAGAGGACTCCAAATTTAACCCTAAAATTTTTCTGCTATTCAAAAAAGAGACTTTGCTGTAGTGTGAAATATTTTAACAATATTTGTTTAGAGTGAAATACTGGACCGTCTGTGGTTTTTCCTATAACTAAATACATCTACGTGGAAAGTTACACAAACAAGAAATATAGATATATTGTATATTAGTATATAGAGTAGTACAATTTTATTATTAATTTTATTATTCTTATTTGGCAAAAATTTTACAAATAATTAATTAATATAGGGTCGGAGAAAGGAGACAATTTTGCCAACCTTACTTCAAACATCCCTGTAAGGCCATTTACCCGTTACCCCGTTAAATACTAATATTTGCGTTTGGTTTGCCGTGTCCCAATACCAAATTTAATGGTTTTGTTTATTTTTGTTCTCCTCCCGACTTGATTTGTATTGTCGTTGTATTTCAGTCGTTTTGAATCTACCATAATTCGAGTTCTTTCTTTCTAGGTAGAGTTTCATTACATTCCAATCAATTTCCCGTCTCCCTATACCTTTTCGGGGGAATTTACCCATTAAATGCTTCACATCCTCATATATAGTCGGAATCGTTTGAATTGGCAATGATGGCATTTTGAAAATGTTGACAGATCCATGATTTATCAATTTTGAAGTCTTCTTGACGATAGAAATTGTCGATGCTTCTCTGATCGACCCCTCCAGGGCTGCTTGGTTCATCTGCATCTGTGATCCTGCACTTTCTATGATGGTTGGTGTAACTGGCGAAAAAGGCCCTTGCTCATCCATAAGAGTCGTTGCCTCACTAATGGACCCCTGGAGAACCGCAGACCTTTATACACAGACCCAAACTGACAAGGTTGATTCATACCTGAGGAGTAAAAAACAATATATATATATATATATTATTATTATTATTATTATTATTATTTCCAAATATTAATCACACTATAATAATATTTAATAATAGTATTGCAATTATATAGATTTCAATTAAATGTAAGTAATAAATATATAACTTACACATTGTCCTCCTGAAGTGTAGTCACCTCGCTAACGGATCCGTGCAGCACTGCAGACCGAGATCCACAGCCTGGAACTGAAGATCCGTGTTTTGATGCAGATGACGTACGGTACTACTGAATTGTAGTCACCTCGCTACCGGATCCTTGTAGCACTGCGGACAGAGATCCACAGTCAGGAACTGACCGAGTCCCATCATCCAAGGGTACATTACTTAACTGTAGCCTGAAAGAAGATAGGAATGCCTACAGTTAGTATTCTCACTATATTTCTCCTGAAACAAATTTAACTCTTTATCTGGCAAATGGCCTTACAGGGATATATGAGGTAAGGTAGGACTTTTAATGCAATAACCCCGTGGCATGTGGATTAACTGACAAAATTATATTACCTTGTGTCTCTCACCTCTCAGACCCCAATTCGAGTAATTATTTGTACATTTTTAAAATGCCCCAGAACGAGAAGCCCACCACAGAAGCCATGAACGAACACCACACAGAAACACCAAAGGAAAGGTCCACAGAACGAAAGGACCAGCTGACCGAGCCAGCCATTTCAGACAGGCCCAAGCCCGCAGGGCTAAACAGCTCCAGGACACACCCATTTACCTTTTCTAAACTGACCATTTTCCACACCTCACGTACACTAACCCCCTCGTGTCCTACACTCCTAACTACAAAGATGATGAACAGGAATATACATTCATATTAAAAACACCCATGCCTGTCCCGACGTTGAGCCAATGCCAACACATCAGACAGCCATAATTATATCTATGTATGTTCTTGCATCCGAGAAGTAGATGTTATATATCTTAGAAGTTCAAACACCCACGCTTGTCCCTAGACCTCTTATATCATTTTCCATGACGAGTATAGATATGTGTAACCCGTGCTCAGTCGCCCCTTGCATTGTTCCTCTAGTAACTAAGTCTATAATATTAACACCTTACGAGCGGCCTATGCGGTTTATTTATGTGTACCGCACAGCGGGGTGTTTTTAGCCAAAATAGGGCTGTTTACGTGATCATTTTCATGCCTAAATAAGACCCAGAACGTAAAACAAGTACCTATCCCTGAAAGGGCATAAACAGAGCTTTCGAATGACACCATAATGATCCTTGTATGATGGATAGTTTTCTTGCAATAACCGTGCAACGCGAGTGCAAAAAGCAGGTAATTCGGTACTTTCAGTACATATTGAGTATTAGCGAGAGAGAGGGAGGGAGCTGAGATTTGTGTCAGTAGGTTCGCCGCGGTGGTCTGGAGCAGTCATACGCTCGCTAGTCTCCTGCCACCACTTGTCTCTCTCTCTCAGCCACATTACGTGCTGAAATTGCCACTCGAGTTATGTCGAGCGCCGCCACATAGTCCAGCTTTATTTAACTCGACTTATGTTGCTCGCCGCTAATTAAGGGTTAACTGCCACCAGCATTGATGCGACATAGCGGCAGTGTCCTTGTGTCGTATTGTGCCAAGTACAGACCAACCAGGTTTCATCACCTTATTAGGACGACGACTATAATGTCATCGTTCATCGATGTATGCAATCCTTTAGGTTAAGTATTTTATCCGCCATTGTGTTCACCTTTTTCCATTTACTTTCCACAATTGTCATACGTCTTCCCCTTGCCTCCTTCGTATCCACAGTCCACACTACGCCAATTTACTTCGTGTCTTACACCTCTTACCCCAACCAGAGATTATATAAGATAACCTGGTTATCAGTATCTGTCATAAGTACCCCGAAACAATAACTAAGTACCCCTACGAACTGCCACTGTTGTTGATATTTATATTTAATAGAAAACGCAGTTCCCAGGGCCAACTAATAGTATCCATAACCCTCGGACTGATCACATAACTCTATCTTTTCCAGACTCCTATACCACCCCATAGTTGCATTCCCCGGTAGCATTTGGCTAACGTATTCTACTGCCTTTTCAAACTTCCATATCAATTGTAGCCTAATGCCACCCCCACGCCCAGGGACCTTAGGGGCAAAATTTCCCTGTAGCCCTTGAACTCTCCCCCCCCCTCTCATTAACCCGTTGAGACCCAGCGTCGCACGTGTTGCGTCGGCAGTCTTTGATCACCAACTCCCAGCGACGAATCACGTGCGTCCGACATATAAAAAACACTTACGTGGCTCGTAAGGTAGGAAATGGCGGGAGAATAGGAGGGGGCGGTACCGTAGTGTGTGGGGGAGCCGGGCCAGTAGGTGTGAGCGGGCCGAGACAGCCGCGCGGCTGGTGGTGGTGGGCTTAGTGGGGATAGTTTACACCCCTAGTTTACCGCCACTTTGAACCTTCATTACTCCGGTCGTATGGGAGCTAGAGGCTTGAGATTTATGTGAGATACTCCTTAGGATGTATGCCGTACAATGCCATACTCAGTTTTTACCCTAGTGCTCCCGGGCGGGTGGTCATGCGGGGGAGACGAACTATTGAAACCCCCCCCCCCCCCGCCCCCAAATGACCGAAATGAGTTTTTTTTTATTTGTGTGTTCATTTCTCACCATTCTCTTCCATTTTGGCTCAACAAATTTTTTTGAAGCTCCCCCCCCCCAACCCCCCCCCGCCCCCTCCCACAAAAAAAAAATTTCAGAGGTGATTTTTTTTTGTTTTTTTTTCATTTCTCATCCTTGTCTTCCATTTTAGCAAACAAAAAAAATAAGTGAAAATGGCTTGGGACTGGGGTGAACAAAATATTATAACTAGCCGGGGCTCAACGGGTTAAGACACCCGCGCTTCTCGACTCTTGTCCGACCTAGCCTCTCTCTCATACCTCTTGAAGATCCTTGAATTGTCCGTTACTAACGCTCTCCAACCTTTTATATATATACTCCTATCCAGCCTACCTTCACTTAGTAGGCCAAAACAACATTAGAACTTTACTAGCCCCTTGCATGCCATCTATTCTCTTACAACACATTCACAACCCTGCACCCAATGGTCGTCGGTGCGAGGCTAGCCGCCCCGCCAGTAACTAACTTCTATTGCCATACTTCCAGATAAATGTGGCAGAGTTAGCAACCCAGTCTCCACCATATCCAGCAAACCCTACAATTAACAACCAGCTGAGTAAAACCAGCTAGCTAAGGCACCTTCGGTTTTGGTATTAAAGACACTCACATCTGTCTCATACACAGAGGGTTATTACAAACACTGGTGATATGGCAAGCCCCTAGCCACAGCCGCCGGACGACTATATCAGAGAGAGGGCGCCCAGCTCCCCCTTTTTGCCCACCCGAGGAGGGAGACCCCCACCCCCGCGGAGGTATACCTGGCCCCTGTTTTGACTTTCGAGTCATTGCCAGGTAGCACAGGAATTCTTCCTATCAATGAACTAACCATGAATGACTAACACCTTTACTAACCTCTATTACCTCACAATAAACCATTTACCTTTCTTGCATGCTCTGATCACTAAATTAGCACCTCAGCTATACCATAGAATGAAGATTGAACAATCTAGAGAGACGCTCCTATCACAGCTGTCCCCATCCTCCTCGCAAAGTAGATCCAGTCTCTCTCCCCTAAATACGTCCAGTATAGCCAAAATAGTACCTCTTACTAAGGCTCAGTTATATGAAAATATAAAGGCTTCCTATCGCCCTGTGCCACAACTGTAAATACCATCTTACCTAGTCCCCATATCTATTGAGAGCTCAATTAAGTCCATAAGACTCGAGATCCCTACTGTCTACAGGGTCCAGAACCGAGCCTATAAATCTAACTCCCGCCCCCAGTCAAATCAGTTGAAAGCTAGACACCAACCAGGGGTCACTACCCTTCAGTTAATTTCTAGCTCTGCCCTTGTGTTGTTCCGGAGTGAGATCCCAGAGCCGGCAGACTACGTGGCAGATTTGGATAGAAGGACCTGCCCACGTATTGAAGAACTTCACACATATGGCCCCCCTGGACGGCCGCGGAACCAGTCGTTAGCCCCCAACATCATGGACGCAAGATAACCAGGACCAGACCCATCAGATACTACCCAAGATTCCCTTTAGCAGTACTACATATTACTGTGCTGTTTTAGATTCACTAATTAATATTTCTACGAAGTGGCTAAGACCTTGCCCAGTGTAATTCATACTTAACCATTCCATTTGGGACGTACTAAGCAATCAGTGCTCTTTAATTAACAGGCGACCTTGACTCTCGTAATTACCTTATTCAGATATTAAAACTCTAGTGATATCTAACGTTCGCCCACTGATTTGCGTTCTATGTATTTCTGAGACAAGGATATAAAACTTAGATCAGTACCCCCTGAGGTTACTAGAATTCCCGTGCTCTAAAATACGTGTGTCTAATCTAGTCTGTGAACTACTACTTGTGCACCAGAGCTACCAGTAATAAATCTAACAGTGAATATGAATCCATAAGTAACATTGATGGTCTTCGGTATATAAACCTGTGAAATCAAAGCCAGTGATCAGAAGATTAATACCTGAACGTTGGAAGTGGGAGACTAGGTTCCATCCAGATCCACTTATGCTAGTGTTGTTCAATTCTATTATATTGTCTTACACAAGTATTCTGCAGTGGTATATCAATAAACGTGATCATGTAACTTGCTACCATGTGTTTCTTTGTGTTCTCTATTCCTCATATCTTGTATTGTGCATGCAGCCTTATATACCCAGTCAATTTAGAACTCACATTACCCAAGTTAAACCTGTAGAAAAACAGGGCATAACAATTTTGCTAAATAAAAATAATACAAATGTAAAGTTTCTGTATCAAAGTATTATTCACACTGCAATAATATTTAATATTGTCATATATTACAGCCTGCTACCTCAGACAGCTTCCTAGGCAAAATGTCCCCTAGTACCCCTTCTGAGCCGACCGTGTAGGAAAACCGTAATAACTCTACGGAGATGGCACATCACGTTACACTATGCCCCGGCGTTGGACTAAATCCGTACGATATGTGCTTCGGTTCCTGTCAAAATCACTCCTACTACTATTTGTACCATTCCCATTGTTATTGTCGTACCGGGGAATCGTTGGCCACCAACTTTACCCTGGGAATGCAAACCTGGAGGCTAGAACTGAAGATCCGTTTTTTGATGCAGATGGTGTATGGTCCTCCTGACTTGTAGTCTCCTCTTGAATTGTAATCACCTCACTAATGGATCCTATCAGCACTGCGGACAGAGATCCACAGTCTGGAACTGACAGAGTCCCATCATCCAAGGGTACATTAGTTGACTGTTGCCTGAAAAGTGTGGGGCAAAAAATATACAGAAGTTGTTTTAGGGGAAATATAAAGTTAATTGTAGCATGATTTATTAGTATACGATAATTCCCTAAATACACAAAATATTTTGATTTTTTTCTTCACATTGTGTGCACTTACCTGGGTGGAACGTATCCTGAAGGAACGGGAAGAGGACAGGTCGCACTTACATCCTGTGAAAGCTTTGAAGGGCGTGACTTTCTGGCATCCTCTCCCAGTTCCATTAATGGCAAGCCATGCTGTTTCCTGAAAGATTATAAAAATGCCGGCTGTTAGTATTCTCACTATTTGTCCTCTGAAACAAATTTAATCCTTTAGCGGGCAAATGACCTTTGAGGAAGGTTGGAATTTGAATGCAATATCCCTCTGGCATGTTTACCAACTGGCAAAATTATATTACCGTGCGTCTCTCACCTCTCGGACCCCATTTTAATGAAGCATTTGTACATTTTGCCAAATAAAAATAATAAAATTGTAACTTTTATGTAAGGCTCATTAACACCTACCCTGATGCTGCATCACAACGTAGATCCTGCAGACTGTTTACAACTCTGTTTCCAGTAGTCCTGCGATTGGTGAAGTCGTAGTAATTTCTGCATGTTGTCATGCTGTGGCAGGCCAAGGGTGCAAGGGCTTGTCTGTTGGCAAGCGTATCCTCATCTTTGAGGGCGGCTGTGATCTGTGCATGTCGTAGCTTCCGCCTGCCCACTCTCCCAACAATACCTGCCCTCAGTCCCATCTTGGCAATGATCTTCCCTACATTTTCTATTGAGAGTCGAGAGCAACATTGGCCATCGGGGTTGTTGCCTTGCCGATTCACAAAAATCTTACATTTTGGCCTTATACATGTGGCAACTATTGGGCGATAATATTTCATGTACGCCTCAAGAGCAGCTGCCTCTGTATTGCCTAAGTATAAGATGCAGGGGTCTTTGGACCCCGTTTTGTGTCGTGATACCTGTATGCAAGTTACCTTTCTGCCATCTTCGACTTCTGTTGATCTTCCCTCGTATTCGCCGATTGTAAATTCAGTAAACTCCTGATATCTTCGTAGGCGTCGAACGGACAGTCTCACAATCAGTGCATCTCGTAAGCTGACAAAATCTTGTTTTATAAGTGGCTTTGCTGGTGCACGTCCATCGTGGATTAACGCGGGAACTGCGGGGAGACTCTTAAAAGTTCCCCCGGCGGACTGCGGGGAGACTCTTAACCCGGCAAGCGCGATAGGCCTAAAGGAAGGCTTCCTATAGGGAACGCGATAGGCCTCACGGAAGCAGGACCATAAAAAAAGCCTTCCATAAAAAAAAAGGGCCTATCAAAACAAAGGAATTTGTCTCTAGGTGAGATAATTCCCCTCCAGTACTCATCCATGTAAATCTCACCCACCCCCCTCCCCTCCTTCCCCACCTTATTCCCCCCTCCCTTCCCTCCTCAATTATCACCTATTTTTCCTCTTATTATCATCATTTATCGGTTATTTTTCTCTCCCGCGATAATGTAGCACAAGTGGGTTGCATAAAAGATCGTTATGCAACACCCAGACACCGGCACACACCGCCCCGCTCTCCTCAGTTGACTCCCAGACAGCGAGAGGGGAAGGCTGCCTGTCTCTCTCTCTCGCCTGAGATTATGACCGGGTGGCCAATATCTTCGTTTTTCACCACCCAAATGCTTTTCCCACTTATTTTAGCACTCTTGAAGGTTCATATATACATCATATATGTAAAATAAAAGCATACCGAAAACAAATAATGCTTTATATTGTAAATATAACGAATTCTGTCAGAATCCAGGGCTAGAAATGCACAAATAACTACCCTAGCACCTACTGTCATATCGCGCTTGTCAGGTTAAGAGTCAGAGAAAAAAAAAATCAACTTTTGACATCGATTTTTTTTTTTTGGTATTTTTTTTTTGTATTTTTATTTTATTTTTTGGCACCTGGGCCATGCAAAATATCAGTCCTCTACCTCCCCTCCTTCCCCACTTTCCTCCTCTCCTTCAGTTATCACCTATTTTCCCTGTTGTTCCCTTATTCTGAGGTATATTTTCGTGCTAACATTAGAAATCCGGTTGCAGGGTGTGGTCATCACTGATAGCAAGCGAATGCAAGAGAGAGAGAGAGTATCGATCGACTGTGTCTCAGTGGCCTTGGGGGAAATTGGTGGGAAAGCAGCTTGCCTCACCCATACATTATACAACTCGCGGGCTATATCTCCGATTTTGACCATCCAAACGCTGTTTTCACTCATTTTATTGTTGTTTCAGGTTAATACCTTTATAATCAACCCATAATAGGCGCATATGGATAAGTATTAATGCTATTAATGGTACAATGAATATTTTAGTGACGGAAACACCTCAAATAAATGCGCACAGGGAGAGGTGTCTAATTACCCCCATGCGCACTTCAGAGGTTAATGATGCCGCATTGTTTATGGGAATTTCAACAGCATCATTAGTTTCCAGGAGATGTACATCTTCAATCGCCAAAGTCGCGGCCTCGTTTTGCTGTTGACGGTGTTCTTTCTGGCCTACCTCTTCCGTGCCAAAGTATTCTGTGGAAGTAAATAGGACATAACACAATAAATAGTTGTACAACTCGTGGAATCACTTTTACAAATATATAAAACGAAAATATGAAACATTCAAATAATTACTCGATAACATTATTAACATTATACTTACTTTTTGCTTTGGCGACCGCTCGCCTGACGGGGCCTAGGAGAGTTTCTGTTACTTGGAATTGTTGATTCTCAGCTTCTTTGAGAAAATTGAGAGGAAGCAGACAGGAGTCCGTCATCATTCGAAGTGTGCTCGCAGAGAGGGTTTCAGAGCGTGCCATTATTGATCCTCCGGTCATGACAGCTTCCCGGGTGAGCTGAATTATCTTAATTAAGCCCCCCAAAGGGATTTCTCGCAAATTCCTCCTCTGTTCCGCGTGGCCCAAAGAGTGCATCTCTTAAAAGACGGGTTTTTTTCTTGACTGTCACCGTTTTCATTGGCTGTGTGTCTTCTAGGTAAGCCTCGTACTCCTTAAAGGACAGTTTGACGTGGTCATTCTCGGTGATAGCTATGGTGCCAGCTACTATGGGTACATCCTCATCTTCGGCAGGTGACGTTGCTTTATTTTTCTGCAAAATAGTTCAATGTTCATGTGAAATATGTCTAATTAATGATTCAAAATATATACAATAAAAGTTGTACTGTTTTAGTTGGCATATATTATTTACAAATGCAGTACAAGGTTTCTTTACTTTAAAGTGAATTGTTTTTATTGCTTTAATGTTTGGCCTATTATTAAGAAAATAATTGAATTATGGAAAAGCAAACCTTACGTACGTGTCTGAGGAGTTCCTGGTATTCCATGGATTTTTTTTTTTTTTTTTAACATTTCTTAAGTGCATATCGACCCGTTTAAATGATTTTGGGCACAAGGGACAATCATATAGTTTTTTTTTTTCATTTCTTGGTGGCAGGGACCTTTTCCTAGAGAACCTATTCGCTGCAGCTAAATCATTCTCTCTATCGTCGTTAGTTAGGTACGAGTGGCAAATGCCCATGTGCTTCCGTAGGTTGACCGATTCGCTGTAGCAACCGGCGACTGGGCATGGTCTGCCCGGTGTCTTTGTTGTCTTGCAGATCATTCTGGGATATTTACGATTTCGGCCTTTGTTTGCATTTAGAAGTTTTCTTGCACACTGCCACTGCAAGAGTGTAGTATTTTTTTCTCGGTCTTTCTTTTTCTACAGTAGTTCATCTAGTTCAGTTGTTTTCTCTTCTATTTCGTGGTCGTACAAACGGTTAATAGTCCGTAAAGTCTTAGTTTTGCGGACACGATCGATCTCCTCGTCCAGTTGTGGTCTATGCTGTAGAGAGAGGTGCTTCGTCGCATGTACTCGGGCATGTAGACTTTGAAGTACCAGCTTTTTCAATTCATCAATCCTCTCTTCTGTTAGTTCTGTGTAGGAAAGAAAAATTCTTTGAAATACTAGATTACTGTACAATTATTAGGACCATAAACATACAACACATCGCAAGTATTACACATGGAAGGAATGTGTAAGAGAGTATGGGTCTGTGGGTTCAAGGATTGTGTGGGTGAGAATGAAAGTAGGAATACAAACGTGGGTGATTGTGTGTGTGTGTGTGTATGCCCCGACAGAGGATCAACTTGAAAGCAAGAAAGAGGATTTCTGGATGAATGCGGAGGCGTGCCTGGAGAAGTTTGACAAGAAGGAAAGAATATTTCTGATTGGGGATATGAATGGTAAGGTGGGTGATAGGAAAATTGAGGGAGTGGTGGGAGGTACCATCAGAGGTGAATGGGAATGGTAGTGCACTTGTGGACGTATGTGTGGGGAGGAGGCTGTGGATAGCCAACACCTTTCGACACAGAATGATCCACAGGTACACGTGGAAACGGGTGATCATGAAGGATAAGACAGTGGTGGAAAGAAAGTCATTGATTGATTATGTATGTGTCGATGAACGAATGAATAAATCTGTGATGGATGCTAGGGCGTATAGGGGTATTGGAGGGGATCTGTCAGATCATTATGTAGTAGTAGCTAAGGTTAGGATACAAACAAAGTGGGTGACGAGAGCTGGAGGGAGGCGATAGGAGGGTGGAATGGTGAGGAGGGTGGAGAGGTTACAGGAGGAGGAAATCAGGGAAGAGTACAGGAGAGCAGTAGAAAGACGACTAGGTGGGTTCGACCTGGTAGTTATGGCGGAAGTGGAAGAGATGAGCAAGGTGTTTAAGGATGAGATCTGTGCAGCATGTGAGGAGGGCATATGGAGTGAGGAGAAGAGGGAGGGGAGTGAAAGATACAGCATGGTGGACAGAAGAAGTAAAGATAGCTGTGGAAGACAAGAAGAAAGCATATAGAGAGTGGTTGGGTAGTAGAGGGAATGAAGCTTTCGAGAGACAGAAACGAGCCAGGTATATGTAGAGTAAAAGGGTGGTGAAGAGAATAGTGAAGGAAAGTAAAAGCAGAGTAGATGAGGAATTTGGAAGGAATCTGAGTGTAAAATGGAGGTAGAGTAAGAAACTGTTCTGGAAAGAAGTCAAGAGAGTTAGGGAAGGTAGCAAGGGAAACATTAAGGGTGTGAAAGATAAGAACGGGAGAATTCTAACCGAGCAGCAAGAGAGAGTCGAAAAATGGAGGGAGGACTTCAATGAGTTGCTAAATGTAAGGAATGAAGAGCCAGAAAACATAGTTGGATATGGTATGGGAGGGAGAAGAGAAGTAGTGGAGGAGGAGGTGGGGATCAGAAATGTGGGAAGCCATGAAAAGAGTGAATTTGGGGAAAGCATCAGGAACAGAGGGAGGGCGTGGGGAAATGGTGAAATATGGTGGTGAGATAGTGATCGAACGGGTATGGAAGATGTGCAAACTAGCATGGAAGAAGGGGAGTGCACCCGATGACTGGAAGACTGGCATAATAGTCCCTCTATATAAAGACAAAGGGGAAAGAGGAGTGTGTGGTAACCACCGAGGAATAGGTCTTCTAAGCGTAGTAGGGTAGGTATACAGTAGGGTAGTGATTGAGAGAGTGAGAGTGAGAACAGAGAAATGGATAGGCGACGAGCAGGGAGGTTTTCGGAAGGGAAGAGGATGTGTAGATCAGATTTTTACCCTGAATTGTGTGGTGGAGAAATATCTGGAGAAGAAACAAAAGGTGTATGTTGCCTTTATGGACTTGGAGAAGGCCTATGACAGAGTGGATAGAGAAGGTTTGTGGAAAGTACTTAGAATATACGGAGTAGATGGCAAGTGGCTGAAAGCAGTGCAGGGTATGTATGAGGGTGCAAAGGCGGCAGTATGTGTGGAGAGTGAGCAGAGCGAGTTCTTTGACCTGAATGTTGGTTGGAATCAGGGGTGTATGATGTCCCCGGGGTTGTTTACTGTATATATATGGATGGAGTCATGAAAGAAATACTATCAAGAGCAGTGGATGTTGGTGTATCGCTGAAAAGGGAGGGAATTGAGTGGAAGCTACCTATACTGCAGTTTGCGGATGATACAGTTCTGATGAGTGATAATGAATGGGAGTTGCAGCGTCTGGTAAATGAGTTTGGAGCAGTGTGTGAAAAACTGAATTTGAAGGTAAATGCGGGGAAGAGCAAGGTTATGGTCTCTGAAAGGGGTGAAGTCACAGAGTGTGAGGTGAAGCTGAACGGTCAGGCTATGGATATCGTCAACTCTTTTAATTATCTGGGCAGTGTGTTGAGGAAAGATGGGACTGTGGATGAAGAAGTGCGGGAGAGGGTACAACAGGGGAAGAGGGTTGTAGGAATGCTGAAAGCAATACCAAGAAATAGGGTGGTCAGTATGGAAGCGAAGACGTCCTAGCAGGTTCAAACGCAACACACTTTACGAAGCACGGGAGGGCCCCCCCCCCCCCCCCCGTGCTTCGTAAAGTGTGTTCACTTTCCCGGTGAGATGCCCTCGAACATAGTAAGACGAAATGCGAATATGCAGTATACTTACAACAAAACTGTGTTCGACGGCCGTAATCGCAATAGAGGGAGCTGGTGGCAGAAATTTCTCCATGGGGGACGATTGGAACACCTCGAAGGTGTGTCCTCATTGTTAGGTAGAAGCTTCCTGTCCGAAGGCCAGTTACTGACTGACCTGAATCAAGAAATGTTCCCTAATAATAACTAGCATTGGCTCAAAGCACTAGCCGGTAACCTGTACACGTAAACGAAGCACTAGACAATACCCTTATGAATGAAACACCTAGAGTCCTAGACGGTACCCTGTCCAGATGAACGAAACAACCGTGCCCAAATGGAAGACGCACTAGACGGTACCCTGCCATTCTCGAAAATAAAAACAAATTATATACAACATTTTCCACACATGGAGAGCCAATAATTGAAGTCTCTATTCACAATGCTCCCTAATATTTATATTCCTGACAGGCCAGTTGCAAAACGACTACTATACGAAGCATGACCTAGGCGTATGACGTACTATACGAAGCATGGCCTAGGTGTAACGACGTACTGTACGAAGCATTGATTAGGTGACCAACACACTTTACGAAGCATTGGGGGAGGTACATGTTCCTATGAAATACCCTCGAACATTTCCTCAGCCGTCATCGAGAAATGATGGAGAGTCGCTCTTCGAAAAATTTAGCTTTTTCTCGAAAAAAGATTGTTTGTAATTTGTCCACGACGAAATGTTTCACACGCACAAATTTAGACCCTCCGGAAAAAAGGTTCACCGCCGACTCAAGTTGAATAGCAGAATTTATTTTTGGTGAGTCGTCTGCCTGGGGTTGTCGGAGCTCTCGAATCGAAGTATTTCCGATCGCTCCCAAAGCCCACCAACTCACGTTGGACAGCAGAAGATCGCTTACATTTTTGTGTGAAAAATCACAAGCATTTGCAAGAAAGCTAATGTTGTCGCTATTTTTCAACATTTATCGATGTATTTATTATGTTCCTTCCAACAACCAACCATACTCCTAAAATCGATTAATGAAATTTACAAACACATGTGGCAGTCCGTGGACTCGAACCCAGGATGCTCACACCGAAAATCAACACCTTATACATCGCACCACGAAGACAGTTAAAGGTTGGTGGACACTGCCTACGATTTATTATGCAACTTCGAATCCTGCATATCAATCTAAGCATGTACACACATCCCAACTGCAACTCACGTAGGCTATGCATATGTGAATGGAAAGAGCAATTAATGGGGCCTTAACCACTTAGGGAAGTCCTCTCGATAAATTACTCCTGAACCAATATCAATTATTATGTTCCTTCCAACAACCAACCATACTCCTAAAATCGATTAATGAAATTTACAAACACATGTGGCAGTCCGTATTATACGAAGCATGGCCTCGTTTAACGATGCAATCGAAGCAACGCATCGATGAACGACGCAAAATACGAAGCATCTCCTCGGTAAACGATGCAATATACGAAGCATTACCTCGGTAAACGACGCAATATACGAAGCATAGCCTCGGTGAGCATGTTCAAATTTACACAACTGGAAATCAACTATGATTGCCTCTATCAAAAAATCGTACTCTGAGTACGGAACACTTAAAATCCCGCCAGTGGCGGGAGAATTGCCATCACCACTCGCCGGTAAAATGGACAAAAAATACAATTCTCCCTACCAATAAATGCCTACAGTGGCCGATAGAGGCGCTGAACGCAAGGTTTACCGCGACGCCTTGTGGGAAATGGGCGACGTCGTGGAGCTATCCACCCTCCCTCTCCTTCAACAATTCTATAATATATGCAGTTAATCGAAATTTCTGTAGCTGACACATACTTTGGTCTATGCATACTTTTGTTGTATTTGTTTTATATATTATAATAACATATTATAAAATCACCCATATTCATAAATAATGTATATATTTATTTACAATAAAAAGTCAGCAGGTATTTTCCCGCCATATTTGTTACGATATAATTAATCAGCATATATGTTTGTAGTCAGTATCACTATCAGCTGCATATGGACTTTCCCTTATCATATATCAAATACTGTATAATAAAAACTTAGTAGAATCACACACAAATTGAGATAAACTGTGCATATCCTAGGTGTTGGGTATAGTGATGTCTACAGTCGTAGCTCTGGCGCTAGTTCAGAAGCGTCCACCAGAGGTCTCAAAGGAATTGTTGGTAGGGAGAGTTATTGTTTGTTGTTTTTATTATATTATAGAATAAAAATACATTATTTTTTCACACGCAAGAAATATATTCACACTCAAAATATTAGATGGATGCAAAACCTCAGGTCGGCCATCGTGGATGTGGTAGAAGGAGGTTGTCACTGTGTCCCAGTGTAAAGTTTTGTTCTATCTATCTATTGCCTAACGCCGCGATCCCCGAAGGGGTGGCCACGAACCTTGCTCTTCCCCGCATTTATCTTCAAATTCCGTTTTTCACACACTGTTCTAAACTCATTTACCAGACCCTGCAACTCCCATTCATTATCACTCATCAGAACTGTATCATCCGAAAACAGCAGTATAGGTAGCTTCCACTCAATTCCCTCCCTTTTCAGCGATACACCAACATCCACTGCTCTTGATAGTATTTCTTTCATGATTCCATCCATATATATAGTAAACAACCACGGGGACATCACACACCCATGTTTCCAACCAACATTCAGGTCAAAGAACTCGCTCTGCTCACTCTCCACACGTACTGCCGCCTTTGCACCCTCATACATGCTCTTCACTGCTTTCAGCCACTTGCCATCTACTCCGTATATTCTAAGTACTTTCCACAAACCTTCTCTATCCACTCTGTCATAGGCCTTCTCCAAGTCCGTAAAGGCAACATACACCTTTTGTTTCTTCTCCAGATATTTCTCCACCACACACTTTCAAGGTAAAAATCTGATCTACACATCCTCTTCCCTTCCGAAAACCTCCCGGCTCGTCCATCGCCTATCCATTTCTCCGTTGTCATTCTCTCACTCTCTCCATCACTACACTACTGTACACTACTACCTTACAACGCTCAGAAGACAAAGTTTTGTCATTTGCCCACTAAAGGGTTAAAATTATTATTGAAGACTTTAGCGCGAAGATGGCGTTACTTAGGTAGTAATGGAGGTGTGGTGTAGCGGGGGTCATAGGGGGGTGCTGGGACCCCTACCACTGGTGCTGCTGTTCTCCTTCTGTCTGACGGTTGCTTCAGCTGCACACGCCTTCCTCACCGACCTGACCCCGCGCTCCCTCAGTTTCCCAGATGAGGTGGAGTCCCAGGTGTTCGCGGGCAACAAGAGTGAGAGGGACTACTTCAGACAATTGCAGAGGGATATCGATTCCCTCCTTATTGGTGCAAAAAATATCGTTTACAATATAAGTGTAAATGATCTACAGGAGAATTTGAGCCAACGGATCGTGTGGTTCTCCAAAGAGCACGACAGTTCTGTGTGCTTCAATAAGGGCCAGTCTGTGGACGAGTGTCAGAACTACATTCGAATATTAGCCAAGGAGGGCGAGGGACGGTTCCTGGTGTGTGGAACCAACGCCTACAAGCCTTTGTGTCGGCATTATGCGCACCAGACTGATGGCAGTTTTAACTTTACAGAAGTTAATGGGGTGGGGAAATTCCCCTATGATCCCAGACACAACTCCACCTTCGTTTATGTTGATGGAGAGTTGTATTCCGGCACAGTGGCGGACTTCCAGGGTACCATACCTCTCATCTTCAGGGACCCTCTCAAAACAGACCAGAGCGACTACAAACAACTCAATGCGCCAGACTTTGTGCACTCGTTCGACTACAAAGACTTCGTATTCTACTTCTTCCGGGAGACGGCGGTAGAGTACATGAACTGCGGGAAGCGGGTGTACTCGCGGGTGGGGCGAGTGTGCAAGTCGGACAGAGGGGGAGGGCCGGCAAGGTTCAAGACTTTCTGGACGTCATTCCTCAAGAGTCGGCTGAACTACTTAGTGCCGGGAGAGTACCCCTTCTACTTTGATGAGATACAGTCGACAACGGACGTCATCTCGGGCGTCTATGGCGGGGAGAATCTTGAGATCATCTACGCAGTCTTCACCACGCCGCCCAACTCCATCCCAGGCTCGGCCGTCTCCGCCTTCTCCATGCAGTCAATCCTGGACACATTCGAGTCGTCCTTCAAGGAACAGGAGGACATGAACTCGAACTGGCTGCCTGTGCGGACAAACAATGTCCCAGAGCCACGACCAGGAAGCTGCGTGGAGAACAGTCAGACGTTGCCAGAGTATAACGTTAACTTCGCCAAGACTCGTCCCCTCATGGACGAGGCCGTACCTGCCTTCCTCGGCCACCCACTTTACATGAAGGCATCGTTCGAGTACCGATTCTCGAAGCTAGTGGTGGCTCCCCAGGTAACCTTTCTGGATGGCAAGACGGTTGACGTTCTGTTCGTCGCAACCGACACTGGCGTTATCTTCAAAGCCATCAACACACGGGCCATCCAGGGCTCTAGCATCAAGCCAGTGATCATCGAGGAGATCCGTGTGTTCGAGCATCCGGTGCTGATTGTGAACCTTCAGTTGGCTTCACCCAGCAATGGACAGAGTCAGCTCATCATTATCACCGATGATGAGGTCAAGTCCATCCCGCTACACCGCTGTCAGAAGGCCAACACTTGCAGTTCATGCGTGGGGTTACAAGATCCATTCTGCGCATGGTACAATGACGAAGGACGGTGCAACGCCGTACTGGGCGTCACGGGTGCAGCGCGACAGCACATATCCGGTTACCACATTGAATGCCCTTACAGCGGTGATAATGATGCGTTCAGTCCCTCCACCCAGATTCAGACCACCAGTCCGGTGGTTGGCGTATCACTCGGAGAACCTCCCATCTACTCCGCCGAGACCCTAGCCATCGTCGCGACCCTAGCCATCGTCGTGACAATCGCCATTGTCACCGCCCTGGTTCCCTAAGAAGTCTCTATTCACAATGTTGCCTATTATTAGTATCTCGGACAGGCCAGTTGTAAGATAAAATTCCCTATGAAAGTGATAAAGCCAAATATGTTAGTAGGACATGATAAGGTTGGCCATATTTTCTTTTTCCGAAGATTAATCCAATGTCTAGGTGCATTTTTGTGAATACTATCAGAAAATTGAGTTATATGGGCTTGTTCATGTTCTTCCCTATGCAGTGGTGACTTGCAGTGGCCGTTCAATATGTGTTGAAACACTATTTTTGACCAAAACACATAATACTATATGAGGGCGGTGTATAAATAAAATCTGTTTAGAATTTATATTTTATTTTATCCTTTTTGGGGGTTATATATTAGTTGTTTGTGGAGAGGTGTTTCTCCAGGCTCTCAACCCTCTGTCGTATCTTATACACCTCTCCGAGCATGCTGTTATAGTTCATAACGTCAGTAACAGTGAAGGTGTACTGGTTCTTCTCTGCAATGTTCACACATTTCTCCAGCCCAGCTAGAGCCTCAGCACAGGTCAATTTGTTCTGCACTTCCTCCTCGTCATCCCCTTTCTATATCACATTCACCAATGTCCTCCCTTGTGAACCTCTTGGGATTGTTGGCAGGCATTGCAGTGACAATCTCGTGGATGGGCGGTGGTGTGATGGGGGCTGGCTCTTCCTCCTTTTCACCATAGCCTGCAAAGTCATCCTCAAGAAACACATACTTGTACTTTTCTTGTTTCTCCCAGGCCTTTTGCAACGTAATGTCTGTCACCTCCTCCCATTGCTCGGGAGTAAAATGATCCTCCTACACAGGTGTAGCAAAAACAGTACTGTAGGCCTTGGCTCCGTCATGATCCGCAGATCGTTCTCACCACACACATCCACTGCCCGTATGCCGTGCCGTTCTTTGAAGCTGCGTAGCCCCTTCTTTGGCTTCGCTTGTGATTTGGTAGGAGCCATGGTGCACTACAGCTGTCCAAATTACTGGAATAAAGAGGCATAACAGCGATGTACATGAGAGAGACACGCGAGACAGGTGCGCACTCGGCCGCCGGGGACGCTAGACTGAGAGTCTGGTGGGCTCGGCTCCTAGTGACAGTCCATGGGTACAGCCTCCCAGCAAACCGAGACCCCATTCACACAAAAGAATCGGCCAGGCAAAAGCACCAGTAGCCATATGTCAAGCATCGACTAGGTGTATCCGGCTATATTGGTGAGCTGTTTGCCCACTAAAGGGGTATAAAAACACAAAATAAATGAAAATTGTTTTATTAGTAAACAATAAACCTCTTAGCTGATAGCTGAGCCTTTCAGAACAGCGTATAATGTGAAAAAAAGCTGGTTTTCAACAAGCAACTTCTGTATCAAGGCGGCTGCAGCATCCGTTCTGTAATAGAGGTTAACAATTGCCATCACTCTTGAGCGAGTGATGGGTCCGACTAATAGAGCATCGGGAGGGTCGCCAGAGCAAGGTGGCGCAATGTGGTCCGGACGAGGAAAACTTCTTGAGTGGATCACCATCTTCCTTCCAGGGTTGAATTTGTCCAATTTGCCATGCACAATTTTGTGATGGTGGATGCTGGAGGCAGTTCCATTATGGTTTGTGGAGGAATCATCTTCCTTGCCATCACTGCCACCTCTTTTTCTGAAACCGAATGCGGGGTTGTTCATGTGGTGAAAGAAGTGTACCTCAATGTCCACCGAAGGTCTTCCGTTGGTGCTCAAAAAACCTTCTTTTAGTGACAATATCAAGTCTTCGGACACACCTCTCTCCGACTCCGGGATATTGGGGTCGTCATTCCTCTCTATGGCCAACAGGGCGGCGCACAGGCTCAGGGTCGCGCCAGACTGCTGGGTAAATAAGAGAGCAATTTCTTCACTATTAAGTGCGGATATATGCTCAGCTACACTTTCAGTGGAGCTGAAATGAGCCATCAAGTCTTGAAAAATATTGAGACCGTTAACCATGTGGGTATAGTACAATAGCTTACTCAAATGCAACTGTAATCTTTCATCTTCATTCAATTCCCTCTCTAGTCTGGTCGAGCGGTCCTCCAGATTGGGTGGCGTCGTTGGTAATGAAGGGGTTAATGTCGTCGTTACCATTGTTGTGGTTGTTGTGGTTGTTGTTGTTGTCGTCGTGTCAGCAGGAGGAATGGTAGGAAGGCCTTGAACTGTCAACACCATCGTACCTATCTACGCTGAGGGATCACATATACCCCGTGTATATTATAAGAAGGAGAACTTATTTTTTTATGATTATTCTTATCATGGACGGACTTGTTATTATAAGAAGGAGAACTTACTTTTTTATGATTATTCTTATCACGGACGGACTTGCTACAGCTGCGCGCATTGGCCCCCTACTGCTTAAGCCTCCAGATGTGAGGCGTGCCCTCCGACAATCTGTAGCTAGGTGCAGTATCGGCGTGAGCCTCACCCTTGACGGTAGTGAACGCCTTTGGGCGGCATTCATCTTTATCGAGGCCCGCATTCTTTACTCTCCAAGTGTCTGAGGCCCCCTCAGGCAATCTATCTACGGGAGCATATGCGGCCGAGACTGCGCCCTTAACGGGGGTGAACGCCTCCAGGTATTCGTCCTGCACAGGCGCCACGATCATGCCCGCGGAACTGCACACGTATTGTCTCACATCGAAAACCATATTCCTCGAGTCGGACATTGTCAGAGTGCATTGGGATCCTACAATGATCGTTCGTGAATAAACGACCATGGATTTATTAACCTCTGAAGTGCGCATGGGGGTAATTAGACACCTCTCCCTGTGCGCATGTATTTGAGGTGTTTCCGTCACTAAAATATTCATTGTACCATTAATAGCATTAATACTTATCCATATGCGCCTATTATGGGTTGATTATAAAGGTATTAACCTGAAACAACAATAAAACGAGTGAAAACAGCGTTTGGATGGTCAAAATCGGAGATATAGCCCGCGAGTTGTATAATGTATGGGTGAGGCAAGCTGCTTTCCCGCCAATTTCCCCCAAGGCCACTGAGACACAGTCGATCGATACTCTCTCTCTCTCTCTTGCATTCGCTTGCTATCAGTGATGACCACACCCTGCAACCGGATTTCTAATGTTAGCACGAAAATATACCTCAGAATAAGGGAATAACAGGGAAAATAGGTGATAACTGAAGGAGAGGAGGAAAGTGGGGAAGGAGGGGAGGTAGAGGACTGAGATTTTGCATGGCCCAGGGGCCAATTTTTTTTTTTTTTTTTTTTTTTTTTTTTTTCGATGTCAAAAGTTGATTTTTTTTTTCTCTGACTCTTAAGAGTCTCCCCGCAGTCCGCCGGGGGAACTCTTAAGAGTCTCCCTGCAGTTCCCGGGTTAATCAGCGTTTTAAAGGCAGCTTCGTCTTTCTCGTCGAGGTCTTTCAATGCACCCATGATAGTGTTGCAACTATCTTTCAGATTGTTTCTTGTGTGGTCCGAATGGAAGGTGTTGTCGAGGGAAGCGTCGAGGATCTGTAGTCGTGCAGTTTCTCCTCTGTCGCTGAAGAACTTGCTCCACCTTTTCAAGTCTTTAAAGGCTCTACATTCGTTGGCGAATTTGATTACCGATTCTCGAAGTTGTTGGTCTCTCTTGTCCGGAAAGATGGTTGATTTATTTTTCATGAAAGAAGTCATTTCACAATAAAAGGATCTGGCAGAGCCAGCAAGTAGATATTGAGCCCTACATATCTTGGCCCATGTGCCATTTCTGTCATTCAATGTTGCGAGATAATTGTCCAACTCGACCGTGTGTACAGGCCTCTGTGGACAGTCTTGTTGACAGATAATGTTCCTTTCCAAGTACCTATTAGCTGCAGCTAGGTCGCAGGATCTGATAAGTATGTCTCGGAAAGTGGCATTGGAATTAAACGGGCTCTGGCACGTGTCCGACCTCGACCGCTCGAAGAAAGTTCGCCTTCGCAACTTATCAACCGGGCGCCTATTGAAGGTGGAAGCGTTTCTCTGAAAGTGTGGAAGAGGAGGGGGGGGCGGCCACAGATGAGACAGCGTACCTGGTCGGAGCGGGAGCAATTACATCTATAATTTTTCCGAACAAGACTAATATATCTTTTTCTCCTCTTCCTTCGTGGTTGTCATTGTTAGCAACGTCACTAAAATCCAAATGTTTTACTTTTTCGTCCCCGCCCTCATCGTAAAGGGTTCTCATGTAACAAGGCACGACTCCCTGACAAAAATAGTTGTGCACTACAGCGGCTCTATGGCATGGTTGCATAACGTACTGAGAGGGTGTCTCTCTCTGGGAATCCCCATATTCCAGACTTCCTCCATTGTTCTTTTGATACGCTACCAAGACTCGGGAATACAGTTTGTCAAAGGAGTGAGAGAGGTGCTCGGTCTCGCCGTACTGTTTCGGACAGTTGGTGGAAATATTAAGACACTGGGTGTCCTCGCAGGCTACACAATCTCCATGTGAAATGGATATTTTCCTGCTTGTGGCATCTGGGCCACTGACGGTCGAACGGGAAGATTTTTTACCAATTACATATTCACTCCCATTACAATAACGGGTCTCTTTAATATTGTTGAGCAGGGGAAGGACAGTTGCTATGTAAGCTGTGACCACATGTCTCACTCGGGCTTTTGGATGTGAAAAGGCCATGCAGAAACGTAACAGCCGGGAACATGAAGAAAAGGAGTTGGCTCCATCTGAGAAGAGGACCGCTGCTTCTTTAACCACCCCTTGTATAATAATGGCAGCCTCACACAATTTGGATGGGATCTCTAGGGTAGGATTTTTCTGGGAGTATATGAAACAGGTGTTTTTGATAGTATCTTTATCGTTGCTGCCGGTTCCGCCGGTTCCTCTGACATCATTATCTTCATAGTATGACGTGGATGTTCCCGGTGTTTTGAAATTGCTACCTACGTGTAGGAGAGGACACGACCCCCAGGGAGAGTTTGGATGGATGGAATCGTCCAGGGCAAATAGGACTTTGAACTCCGTGGGGTAGCGGTTATCCTTCCTGCCCAATCTATCCCTAGCGAATCTGAAACTGAAGTCGCTCACTTTCAAGTATCTTGTATGGGACGAAAACACACATTTCAACTGACACCAGATATGGTCCATGTTTCTTTTGGAAGGGCGAACAGGGAATGTCCTCAGTTCAGGTGCTATCTCTAAACCTTTCAAAACATAATGGCATGTAGAGGGAACAAATGTCAATTCCTTGTATCCTGAGCACACGGCCAAGGACTCAACCGAAAAAGACACTGTGAGTATAGTGGCCCCTCCATGACAATTCTCTTTCTCTTTTAATGAAGGGTGACCTACTGACAGATATTTGCATTTCTTATATTTCCCATTACAATATTTATCGAAAGCGTTTTCAGCTTCATGACTACTGGTATCACATTCTCCTCCTCCTTCCTGTATGACTTGACGATGACCGCCGTTTTCTTTTTCTTCCCTGCCGTTTTCTTCTGTTGCTTCTTCTCGGACA
The DNA here is from genome assembly GCA_032716605.1 of Paralithodes platypus. Classification (NCBI taxonomy): domain Eukaryota; kingdom Metazoa; phylum Arthropoda; class Malacostraca; order Decapoda; family Lithodidae; genus Paralithodes; species Paralithodes platypus. The sequence continues at coordinate 30,279,091 of CM064579.1, forward strand.
TTTTCTTCTGTTGCTTCTTCTTGTTGTAATTGTTCTTCATCTTCCTCCCTTCCCCGAGCTGTTTCCTTCCATTCGAAAGAGACGAAGCGGCCTATCTGACTATCTTGCTCGTAAATTTGCTTATGGCCGAAAATGACACTCTCTTCGGCCATAACATCAAATACTGTAGCTTAGCGAAGTCCCCATCGGAGAGTTTATCCAGAGATAGGGTTTTGATGACCTCTTCTTTCGTGAATTTAAGATGCCCGTCCCTGGTAGTCATTAACTTGGCGGTATCCTGGGCAAAAGTATCCAACTGCTCCACGTCGACCAAATTACTCATGATGGCGGTCGATGCCACTTGATCTCGTGAGAGTTTTCGTTCGCTAAACACTTTTCAATTGGGCGAATCTAAATGATCTAGGAAGGGATTGAGGTATCTTTGAATCTCCCCGACGTTGGCACCGACGAGCGTGAGAGACTGAAGCACTCCGGCCCTTTTGATGGAATTCATAGCACTTCCCGAAATTAGCTTTTCTACCCCATTTAAAGAAACGGCATTCACATTACCCAAACTATCTATATTCACGAAAGATATTATGGCCAAAGTAATGAAAATCAGCAATCCTAAAATAGCTACGGACAGGGCCACGTTTGCAGAGGCGATACTGCCAGAGTGTCGCAGAGTGGCCAGGACACCGACTCCACCTACAAGTGCTAGGCCCGCGCCTGCTGCACTCATGCTCGCTCTCTGAAACTTTGCTTTCGCGGCGTCGCTGTCCGTGTCGTCCCGCGTTATCCACGATTCACCCACGTAACCGATGCGCGACGCATTATAGGTTACCGTGTCGGCATAGTTTTGTATACTCTGGGATGTTTCGGACATGATGCGTCGATTCTCCGCGTTGAAGCCCCGGTCCTCATCATCGCTCTCGCCATCGTTGATAGTTTAAGGTTGTCCTAAAGAGTTTATGGTGACCCCTCCCAGGTACTCGAATATTGCCTCCTGTAAAGACTGGGCGGTACTCTTCTCTTGAACGGGGGATAGGTGAAAGTAGGTTTCTAGGAATTCATTGAAGGCATTGGTATAGTGATCTGCTTTGTGGTCACCTCGGTTCCCCTGTTGGGCAGCGTGGCCCATGGGTGAAAAAGAAACGCCATCGGCCCCACCGCCGGCATCCGAGTCATTGTCGGCACCTGTATTATTGACGAACTGTAATGTCGTCGTCACGGGTGTGTCATCAGAATGCTCCCGTCTCCTCTGTGAGGCAGAACCACTCTTCTCTAGACCCTGTATCTCTAACTCAACCGCGATGGAGAGGAGCTCTTCGGCCGTCACAGGAACTGTGGCACCCTTTCGGGAATTAGTGGCTTCAGCAAAAGCAATTTCAAAATTGTCGACGGCCTTATTCAACCTATCCGGCGTCATGACATTCTCATACCAGTATAAGCCTAAAGCCAAATCGAGACCAATGCCAAGGAGAGTGACTGCCATCAACACCAAACCAGCGGTCGACAGTATGTCGGCCGCCAAAGTGGCCAAGCTAACGAATATCTGTAGAGCAAATCGCACCGTCACACTTATCACGCTCCTAATCAACACCTCCTCCAAGACGTAACCGACCACGCGTGAAGCTACGTCCGTGACCACCTTGGTGCCTAAAGAAGATACGGTGTCAGCCACGTAAGCCATATAGGCGGGCGTGAAGTCGGCTACGAAGCTCGTGCACAATCTGGTCGCTCCCTTCAGGACCCCCCGCAAGATCACGTCTGCTCCTATCAAGAGGAGAACATTTTTGAACCAGTCGTATCCATGCCTGAATATCCTACCTTCGAAGATGTCTACTATCTGTCTCACTATGTCGACGGTGATTTTTTTGGCCGTCCTGGCCACTGTCCCAAGTGGTCGAAGCCCGTATTTTACGGTCAATCTTGACCAAATGGTTTCTTCCGAAGCAGTGGTGTCTAGGTTGACGCCTGCGATCACGTCCAAGAAGGGCGGGTGGCGTCGAGAATGAGCAGAATCACCCCCGCCGAACCCATTGCTTCGGTGGTCGCTGTTCCCATTTAACTGTATCTCGGCAAATTGCAGGGCCTGTGCACTCGTAAGCTCTGGTCCAAATTTACCTGACTGGGCAGAATTGTCTTGTTCTACTTCTTTTTCGTCGTGTTTGTCTTCTTCTTTTCGTCGCCGTCTCCTTTGCACTGCCTCTTTGGAAAAGAGAACTTTTTGCAATGCCAAAATGATTCCAACCAGTCTAATAGACTGTTCGAAGGCTTTGGGGTCACCCCTGTACGACTTGGAATTGGAAAGAGTTTCTTTCAGTAGGATTCGCCGTCCCGTGGCATCTTCTACACTCAATAGTTCCAATTGCAACGCCACTTCCAACAAAGCGTTACACAACTCCATGGTCTTCTCATCTCTATCCTTTTCTACCATTTCGTTTTGTAATTTTCCCTTGGGGTCATTCTCCAACCTCTCGCGCCCCCTAACGTATTCTACTATGGCCTGTGAAGTCTTAGACTGGTCCAACATGCCGCCAAAGTAATGGTCACTAATTCTTTGGGACATTACCTGATCGGTTTCCTGATGGGATAACCGATTGAAAGGTGTCTTTGAAAATTTCTCAGCCACGTTAACTTTTCGGAAATCTCGTCGTTGTCTATTATCATGGTTATCCATGTCTTCGTTGTTGTTGATATCGCTCCCCCAAGGCACCTTCTGGCTGATGAAGTCTACCCCCTCCTCACTTGGAGGCTGCCCCTGATGCATAAAACGCCCTGCCAGCCGCATAGGACAAAGAGAAGGGGTCCAGGTGTACAGAGGTCTTAGGATTAGCCATTTCGTAAGTGAGGTTTGTGAAATAAGTACCAAAGAAAAAGTTTACGAATTTCATGTAACCCGTTCTGAAACACTCTCCCTTCGCTTCGTCAAAGTACCTCTTGAAGAACCGGCAATAGTTGGCGGTCAGTTCCACTTTACTGTACGTGTCATCATCGACGACGAATCCAAAGCCCGGGACGTGGGAGCTATTGTATCCTTCGTTGATTTGTTCGTTCGCCTGTCGTCGGGTGGTTGGCACAGCCGCCCACAGGACCAAGGACTGGTTAACATATTGGCAGAACTTCTCGCCTGTGGTCTCGTCCGAATCCCCCACCATCAGCGCTCCTGAAGCCTCCGGTTGACCAGTGTGCGTGTTTCGCATCTTAACGAAGAGGTAACACCCGGCTCCGCAAGCGGTGAATCTCCTGACGGTATTGCCGTGCCGGTCATTGACGGGAAAAGACACGGATACACCCTCGGCGAAATTGCAGGCCGAAGGACCCTCTCCTGGTCTATCGTCGTCTACGGTGCTAGGTCGAGCGACAATGTCAAAGGGTATGCACGAAAAGTGTTCACAGTTCAATTTTGAAGTATCGTAGGTGATCTTGCGATAGGGGTGCAACGTTTGTCCCTGCTCCACTCGAATGTTCAGATTATTACGCCATCCTTCCACGCCCAGATTCTCGATCTGTACAAAAGCGTACGTTAGCGGTTCTTGCATTTTCCAACGATAGATGGCTTCCGGGCGAACTTTCTCGCGGGCATACCTGATGGAATTTTGGTGATCGAGAGGCGTGTACGTCGAAGCCATTTTTTTTTTGTCTTTGCGCTGCGGTTGACCAAATCTCACCGTGAACCAAAACATGGAAATACAGATTCCGGAAAAAGTAGAATGAATTACAGATCAGATAATGAGATACACAGAGCTCTTTTTCCCGACGAAAAGGAAGCCAAAAAGCTTGGTACCTTTTCTCACAAGGCTCCTTGTTTTGAGAGCTATCAGAGTGAGACACTATCCTGCGTGGGGTTGGAGAGGATGATGCGAGAGCGTGCCCAGCCTCGTTTCCTGCCGCGTCCCTTCGCGATAGACTCGGCTCAAGCCTTGGCCGTCAGACTCTCTCTGGTTCAATACTATAAACACAGGGGCTGGACAGAAAAGGAATCAGATATCGAGCTGGCGTCGACCCACGGAAAAGGTAACTTTCACTTGTCGAGCGTTGCAAACAAAAACTGGTATACTAAGGAGGGTAAGACGTTAGACAAGATTCCCAATGGTCGAGGCTTCGTCATAGCCGATGGCACCGGCGTCGGAAAACCAGAGAGATGGCCGCTTTCCTCATCAGCGTGATAATGGCAGAGAGAACTGTACAATGGACGTGCATACGCAAAAGCGCCGCTACCGCGGGAGCTGCCTGCTTGCGTCAACCGTTTTTTCTATGGTTGACCTCCTCCCAAGCACTGATTGCCAGTTGCCAAAATGATATACAGAAAGTCCTCACATTGGAGAAGCAAGAGGAGGTAGGGCGTGAAGACGAATGCCAGGGGAGAGAGAAGGATTGGGGTCAGTTTCCGGAGGGCGTGTCCTTCTTCAACAACAACGGTATGACCACGTGCAGTTTGGTGAACGGTACTTTGGAGAAAATACACATAAGGTTCGTAACTCTCAAAAAAGTGAGTAAAGAGATGAGAAGAGAGGGAGGAGTTGAAATTGCAGCCGAGAGGTTCGTATCGACCTCGGCCACCATTTTGTTCATGACTTATGCTGACCTCGCCGTCAATTTAGAGTTTGCCCTGAGTTTTCTGTTCGCCAGGACCAATCTGCAGGACGCCCGAGGCATTCCAGACTGCCTGCTGACTGCCGTCCTGTGCGACGAGTTCCACATGGTCAAGAACATACGGGATTGGTTCAGGATGGAACTCGCGAACAGGTGGACCGCCGAGAACACCAGGGTCCTGAGTGGCGAGCCTCTCATGGTCGCTAACTGGTTGGGCGAACATTCGGTCGCTTCCACGATTGGTCGTTTTTATCGAGCCGAGAGCTTAAAGAATAATGGCAAGAGGAAGGGTTCTTCTTCTTCTACTTCGTCTTCTTCCACGGTGGGGGGAGGAGGAACCAGAGGAGAAAAGCCAGCAGACAAGGCGACCTCGTCGTCGGACATTTCCCGTTTCTTGAAATCTCTGGGACACGCCGATTCCTTTCGCCTGCTCTTGGAGTTGACCAAATTCAACAGTTTCTACGTCATGGCGAGCGCCACTCCATTTTTGGCCAACCAAGATCTCCACACGGTGGATCACATCATCAGGGGTCTGCTGCCGGCCTACACGGCCATGGACTCATTTTCAGGATGCGGCTCGGCATTACCCGACGCCATAGCCGAGAACAGGGAGTACGCAACCCTATTTTTGGAACAGGTTGTCGCCCTTCCCAGTTACAAGGGCATTCTGGTGAGTAGGAGCATAAGCAGTAATAATGTGGAATGCTCGATCATCAACACCAAAGCTACACACTTGCAGAGCTATGCTTTCGATCGCGTTGCTTCCTATTGTCTGGAAATGAAAAAGGTCCTGGGCGGAGCCAAACTGGTGGCCCCCTCTCTATTGCTGGAACTCGAAAAATTCACCCGGCGTATGAGGCGTCGCGGTAATATCCATGATGACGACGAAGTAGAAGATGAAATTAAACGCTTCATCAAAAATATCAACGGAGGGAAAGTGGCCGGTGTCCTGCAACGGGTTACTCAGTCGTGTCGGGTCGTAGTCTTGTCAGAGAGAGATGTTCTTCCATGTTCGTCTCTGGAGGAATATTTTGGCGCAAGTCAGGTCAAAGGAACGGCGGCAGGAGACCTCCCCACTTCTGTTCCTGTCCCTGTGTCTTCATCTTTCCTTTCCGAGGAGAATGTGGGGGAGCACAAAGACGAAGAGGACATTAGCAATTTCCTTTCTTTGCGAGAGGCTGAAGCTAACATGGTGAGTTTTTGGTCCGATGGGAAGGATACATTAAACCCGAAACCGGTTGACGTCGCCGCAGGGCCTAGTCACGGACCTGAAGAAGATGACGACGACAATCAGGGACACCCTCCCACCAAGAATGAGGTGCAACTGTTTTTTGATTCAGCAGAGAGTGACAAATATTTCAGGCAAATCTTTGTCATGTTGGGAAGTTTGTCCGTTAAAGCGTGCAAGAATGCTCTCCTCTGCATCAAAGGCCAATCTGTGGTGCAAGCCGTGAGCGACTTACGAAAAACCTGCAGGAGCGATGACACACGAAAGAAGTACGTCATATCCTTGGAACAGACGGGCGACGCTTACCTGAGCCGTATGTCCCTCAGAGTGGCGACGAGTAGAAAGATAGAAGTCCAGCAAGAGAAAGCGAAACCAAAAGACCCGGAAAAGAAAATGAGGGTGAAGGAAAAAAGGAAGATAGCCAGAGAGGAAAGGAAGAAGAGAGAGGGAAAGAAAGATGAAACAGATAACCCAGTGAGCAAAAGTAGTTTAGCTTTGGTGGACGTGGACCCGTTCGATGGCTCCCCTCTTGCCAACATCATCTCCGACGGCCACCGGTTGTTAACTCGCGGTCTGGCCATAGCGACTCTGACGCGCCTTACGATCGGCGGCGGCCGTCCCTTGTACGTGATGCTCGTGCCCCGATTGCCCCCCATGGAACCCTTTTTTGGTCTTGCAGGGGAACACTCTCGACAAGATAGAACAGGGGGTGGGCCAAAATTGTTACTACGAGATTACCAACAGGAAACTGATGAGTCGTGCCACACCCCATGGTCTCCTCAAGATTGAGACGAATGCAAAAACGACAGACACCTCTGGCAGTATCGCAACTTTCAACAATTCGAGAGAGGTTGACTGCATATTTCTGGGACCCAAGGGAAGCACGGGAATATCGTTGCACGACTCCAAGCTCAATTCCGTGACCGCCAAGAGATTCCACTGCATTCTCGACTTGCCTGATAACGCAGTCGCCTTCAGGCAGACTGTGGGGAGAACTCACAGGAACGGACAGACATCCAATCCCGCATTCCTCCTCTTTTCCATAGACTCTCCCTCTGAGAACCGATTTTTCGACAGTCTGGAGAATAGGATAAAGGATTCCAAAGCTGGTTCGTTTGCCGATAGGTACAGTGACAACACTCTGTGCATCTCTGCCAATTATGAATGAGAGCAGTTCCTAGACCAAGATCTCATAATTAAAACATTGGGCAACGTGATCAGGATAATCGCGTGCGACATCAAACCCGTGGACCTTTTCATCGTCTTTGCCAGAATGAGTTTCGGACTGGAAGAGGAGGGCTACTTTGTGATGGTCGAAGGCTTGGATTATTCCAATTCCTTGTTTGTAGACACGGTCATATTCGGACTGGATCTCTGCAGTTGTATTGTGATGGCCTACCTCAAAGAGAGAGAACCCTTCCAACATTTAGAGCTCCTGCACGACTTGGAAGGTGCGGTGGTCGATAGTTTCATCACGGCCGAAATGGCGAGAACGCTCACGCCTCGCTTGAAAGCAGCCTTATTGAGAGCGGCGGACGAATCCTATTCTCCAACGCTTGTCTGGCTTTGATCCACTGCCCCCGCAAAACTCCTCTAATCCATAGCGATTCCCATAGTAATCACAGTAGTATGAGTAGTAGTAGTAGTAGTAGTAGTAGTAGTAGTGTGAGTGATAATCGACTAGAAAAATTGCGAGTGCGCGTACGGGTCCTCCACAACTTCCTGAAGCTCAACGAGCACAAGACATCAAAGTCGGGCGATCCGAATCCCGACTTGGAAAATGGTGCCGACTCCGAAGAGTTTCTCGAAACCCACTTCTTGTCTCTTCTTGTTTCGGAAATAGGCAGCGTCGGTGGAAATTGGGAGGGGGCGGTCCAATCTGTGATGCTGGCGCCAGTCGTGTACACCATTCGTGTTTTGGGAGAGGGGTGCACGGACCGGGTGATAAATATGAGAGATAAATTCATAGAGTTGAAGACAGATAATCTAACAATGATTCCCGTAATTTACGCCACTGTCGTACTGAGTGCCTTGATGAAGGAAAAACCAAAGCTCGTTTACGACCTCTACGACGCCTCTATACCCCTAAGGTCTCGGCAACATAATTACGTTCTCAATATCGCCAGACGTCTCTCTTCCGACACTATGAATTTCAGACAATTCCAGAATAATTACTTTGGTCCCAGGAGAGAATCTAAACTCTTGCAGGATGCCTATTTGGCCGTCAGAACTATACTGGGGCGAGACGAACGCTTGGAGGGCCTGTGCGAGTCCAGACTCAATGCCATTATGGGGGCGAGTTACCTGCAAGTCAAAAAACAACCTCGAGTGGTGTCCAAGAAGGTCTTTCTTGTCGGCTCTCTTTCCCGACACGTCGACAAAGACGAACTCGACGACAAAGACGACTATCATTTTTCATCATCCTACTCTTCACCTTTCTTGTCTTCCACCAAAGAAGAATCGCAGACCCATTGTGTGAAGGTTGTCCTAAAAAACAATACCGTGCTCACCCTCACCCAGGCAAACAGCGTGTTTGTGAATGACCACTTTGACCTTTTCGTAGCCGCTAATATCACCAAGGCGGGTCATGTAATGCAGCTGTGTTTCGACAACTATGCGAGTTTCGAGGGAATGACTCCATATTGTCTATATGGAGGAGAGTTAAGAGAAACAACAGAGGAGGAGGAGAAGATAGAGGGCAAAGAGACGAGGGACATTAGACTATGCCGCCCCGGCAACGAAACCGAAGAGCTTAGGGCGGTCCCTTTCAAGAGAAAGAGTGTGACGAAGACCACGTCGCCCAGCAAGAAGATGAAGGCTCGGCCAACTTCATCCTTTAGCGGGCTCCGATAGGAGGAGCCTTTCTTACGAAGCATGACCTCTTGTCCTTTCAGCTAGTTTTGTTTTCCATGAAAGAACGCAGGATGTAGAGTTCTTTTCGCTGACACATGTGTAATTTGTTGACGTGACACTCTTTCCAGTTCATCAACTGGTGCAAGGGAGTGTCATATTGACCATCATTTAGGTTGCGCCACTCACAGGCGCACTTGTCAATGACCGACTCCACGAAAAAAAAACAAGGGTAAATTCTGGACGCCGAATGTGTGGTGCGTAGCTCCTCCCAAGTAGGGCTCGGATCGTTGGTTGGTGTGTACGGGACCGTTGAGAATGGCCATGCCCCGTATGTCGCCGTATAGTCTCAAAAGTTTCCCTTTGGCATCGTTCGGGTTTGTCCAGAATAACTCGTGGTGGGGTTCATTTTCAAGATGGTACTGCATACAATGGCGCGTTAGAGGAAAAGAGATGCCATGGACCCGATGCAACGTGTAGCCTATAGAAGAGTGCCAGAAAGATGTTAATACAAATGTGTTTGAAGTTCATCTTTTAATTTTTCCCAGGTGACTCTTCTCTCCCTTCGAGAATGAAGGTTCTATCGTCTACCAAAATGGGAAAATCTGAACGATGCACTACTAGAACTAGACTGCGAGCGACAACCATTACGAATTTTTACACCATCGGTTCAGAAGGGGTTCTTGGGGACATTTTGCCTAGGAAATGGTCTGAAGTAGAGGTCCACCTATTTCTTCTCGAGACATCTTCCAATGATCGTATAAGGGGAAAAAATACCAATAACCAGCATCTCGTTTGCCCGTTAAAGGAGTGACAGAGGAGAATGCCTCGTCGATCCCAAAAGCGAAAAGCTTGGAGCGACGCCGTGAACGCCGCCCGTTCAAGAACCGGAGACTTGTCAAAGGAGGAAAAGGCTGTTATCCAAGTCTGCCCACAGCAGGATGAAGCAGGAGAGACACAAATTAAACGACCTGAGGATAGAGAATCTTTGGTAATAAAAGTAATAGGCAAAGATGAAGAAATAGTACCAGGAGAGGATGAAGAGCGTCGGGAAAAGGACATGCAAGTCCCCAAACACGAGGCAGAGGACACACAGGAAGTTTATGGGAACGCTGTCGTCGAAGGCATGAACGAGTTAATCTCTTTCCATTTAGAGTACGGGGGTAGCTCCGTTCAGTTATTAATGGACAG
>CM064579.1:30289037-30407820 GCA_032716605.1 Paralithodes platypus
CTTCTTCCCTACATCCCTACTTGTTCTTTTACACCTATATACCCTACACTACATCTCTCACTATAACCTATGCACCCCCTGCACTACGTATAACCCCTATACTCCATCTATCTTATAGTATAGCTACTTAAGAACATCTCTCACTACAATCTATATCCCCTACACTACATCTATCTTAGAGTAGACCAGCGAGCATCTGCGTTTAAGTCGGGAGAAGAAAGCAAGATAGATCTACTGTAGCGACCCCCCTTGATATCCGACCGTAACTCATCTCCCCCCCACCGGCACCTCCCCATCCCCCGCTAGCTACTTCGGCGTAATTAAAGAAGGATGGGAGGGTAAGTTTGGGACTTAATTAGGATCCTACGCCAGAGGGGATCGCCATTGTATATATACGAGAGCGGGCGGGACTACCTCACAACATGACCCTGATGCTCCTCCCTGTGTGTGGGACCTTATAGTGGTGGGGGGGTCAACTTAATGGAAAGGGAATTGAGTTGGTGACGGAGTGGTTTAGGGTGGGTGATGAAGGGAGGTGTGGGTAGTAGTAATAGTAGTCGTAATAGTAGTAGTAGCCGCGTAGAAGGCAAAGTAGTACTGGAAGAGAGACACATATAAACGGTAAAGGTAGGGTAGAGGATGCCAAACCTCACTCTGGTTTAGGACCAGCCCTAATCCGAGGTGGTTGAAGTGGTTGTTGGTGGTGGAGGAGGGAGTTGGGGGTAGTGAAGGAGGTTGGAGCAGTGAAGGTCATAATATTGACAAAGTAATGGCGCAAAAGGTCTCTAAATCGCCAAACTAGTGAACGAACGTCTAAAAATCGCAAAACTAATATGCCTAAACACGAGGGAGAAGGGGATCTAGAAAAAGCGAGTAGCCTACCTCACCCTTCAGTGAGATAGTTTGGTGTCTTTTAGTTGCTGGAGGCTCTTTTTAAACTGAATAAAATCGTCTAATAGTAGCCATAATAAAGTTAAAAGGACGGCGCCGGTACAGAGGGGGTTAACCCTCTTCATTACTACAATTATCAGCTACAAAATTAATAGGAAGATGCTATTAAGTCGGAGATGTATGTATGTACAAGTTAAGTTGTAACATAATTAAGTTAATTAAGTTAATTAAGCAAAGTAAAAAGACCCTAGAGTTACATATTGCGAATCAAAGTAAAACAAACCCGAAAGAATTCTATAGTTATATCAGAAAGAAAATAGTAGTTACTTCAACTGTTGGACCGTTAGTCGATGAAAATGGAGAATACACCAAAGACGAAGTACAAATGAGTAATGCCCTCAAATACCTTCTTTGCATCAGTTTTTACAACAGAAGACCTCAGTGATATCCCTACACCATCGCCGATTCAGATTGATAATTCAGATGTTCTAAGCAATATCACCGTTACAGAGAGAGAAGTATTGAATTGTTTAGATAAACTCAAGGTAAATAAAACGCCTGGACCTGATACAATCTCGCCTAGAGTTCTAAAGGAAGCTAAGGATGAGCTCTCCAAACCACTGACATTACTATTCAATAAATCCTTGCAGTCTGGAACTATGCCTGATCAGTGGAAGATAGCCAACGTAACACCGATATTCAAAAAAGGCAGCAAATCCCTACCCAGTAACTATCGTCCAATTAGCTTAACCTCAGTTGTATGTAAAATGCTAGAAACGGTCATAAGAGACAGACTCGTAAATCACTTAGAGGAAAATAACATATTTAAAGATACTCAACACGGCTTTCGTAAAAAACGTTCCTGTTTAACAAACCTCTTAGACTTCTCTCCCGATATACTCAACCTCTACGATGAGAGTAAAGCTGTAGATATTATATACCTTGATTTTCAAAAGGCCTTTGACAAAGTTCCCCACAAACGTTTACTGCTAAAACTAAAAGCGCATGGAATACAAGGACGGTGTGTTGAAATGGATAGAAAATTGGCTCCGCGACAGAAAGCAAAGAGTAGTCATAAACGGTAAGGCATCTAAATGGACCAATGTAAGTAGCGGGGTACCCCAGGGATCGGTACTAGGACCAATTCTCTTTCTAATTTACATCAACGACATAGATGAGGGTCTCACCTGTACAATCTCAAAATTTGCTGACGATACAAAAATTGCAAATAGCGTACTCTCAAAAGATCAAGTTGACGATATGCAACACAATCTAGATAAATTGTCACATTGGGCCCAAATTTGGCAAATGAGTTTCAATGCGGATAAATGTAAAGTACTACATATCGGATACCTAAATGAGAAAGCAAACTATTTCGATGAATGGCACTCAGCTTAAGAAATGTAAACAGAGAAACCGATCTGGGAGTAACAATATCGAGGGAACCTAAAACCGAGTCAACAATGTTCAGAAGTTGTTAAGAAGGCAAACAAAATAATTGGCTTTATAGGCAGATAATTTGAGCATAAATCCAAAGACGTACACCTAACCCTTTACAATTCCTTAGTCCGCCCTCTTCTGGAATACTGCGTTCAATGCTGGTGCCCTTATTACCAAAAAGACATAACAAGCTAGAACGAGTTCAACGTAGAGTTACCAAAATGATACCTAGCCTAAAGAACAAACCATACGAAGAGCGTCTTAGAGAATTAAATCTATTTCCTTTAACCCAGCGCAGATTAAGAGGTGACTTAATTCAAGTGTTCAAAATCATCAAAGGCATCGACAATATGAACTGTAGTAAGTACTTCACTATCGACCAATCTAATTACACGCGGGGAAACGGTTGCAAAATTATTGGTAAAGCTTTTAAACTCACACGAATCTAAGAATTTCTTCTTCAATCGAGTTGTCAACTTGTGGAATGGGCTTCCCCGAGACGTTATAGACTGCAGCACCGTTGATTCATTTAAATTCCGCCTAGACAAATATCTCGCATCAAACCCGCGTCTGACTGCGTTTGTAAATGAATAACTTTATTTTATCCTCCCCTCAGTTACTAACCCATATGTCCCCTACTAACTTCCTAGTCCTGCCACGTTAGTGGCAGGGCAGTAGTTCCCTTTCCAATGTTCCCTTACCCACTCTAAACCAATGTTTGGACACTTGATCCTCAGTGTTTTGGAGGACAAGCAGCCTAGAAGGGTCACTAGATCTGTTGTTGCTTGATTTCCTTTGTACTCCTTTGATTTCCTTTATGTATGTACAGTGTGAATGTATGTATGTACAGTGTGTATGTATGTATGTACAGTGTGAATGTATGTATGTATGTACAGTGTGTATGTATGTATGTACAGTGTGAATGTATGTATGTACAGTGTGTATGTATGTATGTACAGTGTGTATGTATGTATGTACAGTGTGTATGTATGTATGTACAGTGTGTATGTATGTACAGTGTGAATGTATGTATGTATGTACAGTGTGTATGTATGTATGTACAGTGTGAATGTATGTATGTATGTACAGTGTGAATGTATGTATGTACAGTGTGTATGTATGTATGTACAGTGTGTATGTATGTACAGTGTGAATGTATGTATGTACAGTGTGTATGTATGTATGTACAGTGTGAATGTATGTACAGTGTATGTATGTAGTGTACAGTGTGTATGTATGTATTACAGTATGTATGTATGTACAGTGTGTTATGTATGTGCAGTGTGTATGTATGTATGTACAGTGTGCATGTATGTATGTACAGTGTGTATGTACAGTGTGTATGTATGTATGTACAGTGTGAATGTATGTATGTATGTACAGTGTGAATGTATGTATGTACAGTGTGTATGTATGTATGTACAGTGTGTATGTATGTATGTACAGTGTGCATGTATGTATGTACAGTGTGTATGTATGTATGTACAGTGTGTATGTATGTACAGTGTGAATGTATGTACAGTGTGTATGTATGTATGTACAGTGTGAATGTATGTATGTACAGTGTGTATGTATGTATGTACAGTGTGAATGTATGTATGTACAGTGTGTATGTATGTATGTACAGTGTGTATGTATGTATGTACAGTGTGTATGTATGTATGTACAGTGTGTATGTATGTACAGTGTGTATGTATGTATGTACAGTGTGTATGTATGTACAGTATGTATGTGCAGGTGTATGTATGTATGTATGTGCAGGTGTATGTATGTATGTATGTATGTATGTATGTGCAGGTGTATGTATGTATGTACAGTGTGTATGTGTGTATGTACAGTATGTATGTATGTACAGTGTGTATGTATGTATGTACAGTGTGTATGTATGTATGTACAGTGTGTATGTATGTATGTACAGTGTGTATGTATGTATGTATGTACAGTGTGTATGTATGTATGTATGTACAGTGTGTATGTATGTATGTACAGTGTGCATGTATGTATGTACAGTGTGTATGTATGTATGTACAGTGTGTATGTATGTATGTACAGTGTGTATGTATGTATGTACAGTGTGTATGTATGTACAGTGTGTATGTATGTATGTACAGTGTGTATGTATGTATGGTATGTGTGTATGTACAGTGTGTATGTATGTATGTACAGTGTGTATATATGTATGTACAGTGTGTATGTGTGTATGTACAGTGTGTATGTATGTATGTACAGTGTGTATGTATGTATGTACAGTGTGTATGTATGTATGTACAGTGTGCATGTATGTATGTACAGTGTGCATGTATGTATGTACAGTGTGTATGTATGTATGTACAGTGATGTATGTATGTACAGTGTGTATGTATGTACAGTGTGTATGTATGTATGTACAGTGTGTATGTATGTATGTATGTATGTATGTATGTATGTATGTATGTATGTATGTATGTACAGTGTGTATGTATGTATGTACAGTGTGTATGTATGTATGTACAGTGTGTATGTATGTACAGTGTGTATGTAGTATGTACAGTAATGTATGTATGTACAGTGTGTATGTATGTATGTACAGTGTGAATGTATGTATGTACAGTGTGTATGTATGTACAGTGTGTGTGTATGTATGTACAGTGTGTATGTAGTATGTACAGTTGAATGTATGTATGTACAGTGTGAATGTATGTATGTACAGTGTATGTATGTATGTACAGTGTGTATGTATGTATGTACAGTGTGAAGTATGTATGTACAGTGTATGTATGTATGTACAGTGTGTGTATGTATGTATGTACAGTGTGTATATATGTACAGTGTGAATGTATGTATGTACAGTGAATGTATGTATGTACAGTGTGTATGTATGTATGTACAGTGTGATGTATGTATGTACAGTGTATGTATGTATGTACAGTGTGTATGTATGTACAGTGTATGTATGTATGTATGTACAGTGTGGTGTATGTATGTATGTATGTATGTACAGTGTGTATTTTGTATGTACAGTGTGTATGTATGTATGTACAGTGTATGTATGTATATACAGTATATGTATGAATATGCAGTGTGTATGGATGTATGTACCGTATGTATGTATGTATGAATGTGCAGTGTGTATGTATGTATGTACAGTGTGTATGTATGTACAGTGTGAATGTATGTATGTATGTACAGTGTGTATGTATGTATGTACAGTGTGAATGTATGTATGTACAGTGTGTATGTATGTATGTACAGTGTGTATGTATGTATGTACAGTGTGTATGTATGTATGTACAGTGTGAATGTATGTATGTACAGTGTGAATGTATGTATGTACAGTGTGAATGTATGTATGTACAGTGTGTATGTATGTACAGTGTGTATGTATGTATGTACAGTGTGAATGTATGTATGTACAGTGTGAATGTATGTATGTACAGTGTGTATGTATGTATGTACAGTGTGAATGTATGTATGTATGTACAGTGAATGTATGTACAGTGTGCATGTATGTATGTACAGTGTATGTATGTATGTACAGTGTGTAATTATGTATGTACAGTGTGTATGTATGTATGTACAGTGTGTATGTATGTATGTACAGTGTGAATGTATGTATGTACAGTGTGTATGTATGTATGTACAGTGTGTATGTATGTACAGTGTGAATGTATGTATGTACAGTGTGTATGTATGTATGTACAGTGTGAATGTATGTATGTACAGTGTGTATGTATGTATGTACAGTGTGTATGTATGTATGTATGTACAGTGTGTATGTATGTATGTACAGTGTGTATGTATGTACAGTGTGTATGTATGTATGTACAGTGTGAATGTATGTATGTATGTACAGTGTGTATGTATGTACAGTGTGAATGTATGTATGTACAGTGTGAATGTATGTATGTATGTACAGTGTGCATGTATGTATGTACAGTGTGTATGTATGTATGTACAGTGTGTATGTATGTACAGTGTGAATGTATGTATGTATGTACAGTGTGTATGTATGTATGTACAGTGTGAATGTATGTATGTACAGTGTGTATGTATGTATGTACAGTGTGTATGTATGTACAGTGTGAATGTATGTATGTACAGTGTGTATGTATGTATGTACAGTGTGTATGTATGAGGTACAGTGTGTATGTATGTATGTACAGTGTGTATGTATGTATGTACAGTGTGAATGTATGTATGTACAGTGTGTATGTATGTATGTACAGTGTGTATGTATGTATGTACAGGTGTATGTATGTTTGTGCAGGTGTATGTATGTATGTGCAGGTGTATGTATGTATGTATGTGCAGGTGTATGTATGTATGTATGTATGTATGTACGTGTGTATGTATGTATGTACAGTGTGTATGTATGTATGTACAGTGTGTATGTATGTATGTGCAGGTGTATGTATGTGCAGGTGTATGTATGTATGTGCAGGTGTATGTATGTATGTGCAGGTGTATGTATGTATGTGCAGGTGTATGTATGTATGTAGTGTGTATTTATGTATGTACAGTGTGTATGTATGTATGTATGTACAGTGTGTATGTATGTACAGTATGTACAGTGTGTATGTATGTATGTACAGTGTGAATGTATGTATGTACAGTGTGTATGTATGTATGTACAGTGTGTATGTATGTATGTACAGTGTGTATGTATGTATGTACAGTGTGAATGTATGTATGTATGTAAAGTGTGCATGTATGTATGTACAGTGTGTATGTATGTATGTATGTACAGTGTGTATGTATGTATGTACAGTGTGAATGTATGTATGTACAGTGTGAATGTATGTATGTATGTACAGTGTGTATGTATGTATGTACAGTGTGTATGTATGTATGTACAGTGTGTATGTATGTATGTACAGTGTGAATGTATGTATGTATGTATGTATGTTTAATTGTTTGTTTGTTTGTATGTATGTATTTATGTATACACTCAAGCACATACCCCATAGCTGGGGGTAGCCGACTCGAGACAGAGCCCGAACAGAAAAGCATTTAGAGTTCCAATTCTTAGGGTCCGGGACCACTTTCGCGTTCCCTCACCCCTTACTCTGTCCCGTCTAGTAGGTGAATTTTACAAGGAGAGGAGAATTCCCAGCCACCTGCCTTTAGTTTTGAATATCCGCGGTTGTATGTATATTTGCATAGATAGCAAGTTCAGCTCTATTGTGCATATAATTATTTGTGTGTTCATCATGGTGACTCACGGTATTGCTGTTCTCCCTCACTTTGCCACTCGATTATATTTACGATTTTTTAGATCCAAATGTACAGTCAATTATATAAATTCATGGACCCCAAATGCTTTGTATTAGTGCAATTATAATTATCTGGGTTGATGGTATGGAGTATGGATGGACCAAAGCACAAGTTGCTTTTCTATGAAGAATATATATAGTTCTGTAGTTGCTGTATCAGTTTTATATAATATGATAACCCATTGTGTAATGGAATATAGGAACACACACACACACTCACACTCACACACTCTCTCTCTCTCTCTCTCTCTCCCCCCCCCCCCCCCCGCAGCTGAGACTATGAGATAGGGCCCTTGATATCTGCTTTCGCGTCGGCAAATTGCGCCCATCAAATAGCGGTGATGCCAGGCGAACCGGTAGTTAGGGCAAATTAACACTATTTCACGACAGGCCCATCGAGTTTCTGTTGATTAGTGCCCCTGATGATGTCGTAAAGTTCACAGTAATTACGGGGGGGCTGTAAATATTCCGAGGGGGGCAGGGGGGTTCATGAGAGGGATGGATGGTGGTGGTGGTGGGGAAAGGGGGAGGGGGGTTTCATGAGAGGGATAGATGGTGGTGGTGGGGAAAGGGGGGAGGGGGGTTTGGTAGTGGTGGTGGTGGTGGGGAGGAGGTAGAGTGGGGGGAGGGGGAGGGTGAGGGTGTGGTTGTGGTGATGGTGGTGGTAGTGGTGTGGGGAGGTGGAAGAGGAGGGGGAAGGGTGTGGTTGTGGTGGTGGAGGGGGTTAGGTAGTTAGGTGGTGGTAGTAGTGATGGAGGTAGTAGTAATGGTGATATTATAGGTGGCGCCAACGAACTTGATAATTATCTTGATCCCTGACCTCTCTGTAACTCAAAAGGGCCTAGAGTAAACTGGCTGTAAATATCCACACCTATTTCCTGGTGGACTCCTCCCAAATGATAGAAACGTCAGCCCGATTGCTTTCATTCATTTCGAGTTATTAGAAATTAAAGGGTCAAGATTATTATCAAGTTCGCTGACGCTACCTATAGCAGTGTTGGTATTAGTAGTGGTAGTGATAGGGAACTGGTTGAAGGTAGTAGTCGTAGTGGTAGTTGGTAGTAGTTGGTAGTTTCAGTAGTGGTGGTGATCGGGACAGTGATAGTAAAATAGTAGTGATAGTGGTTAGGGTTGTCTTCACTCTGTGTGTGTGTGTGTGTGTGTGTGTGTGTGTGTGTGCGTGTGTGGTTCCTGCCGCATTGTCCAGCTGTCTATGCAATTAATGCTTGACTCTCATGAAAAGCTTAACTGATCCTGTTTATACAACTTCCGAACATCAAAATATAAATGTTTTCACCGAGTATTATAATCTGACACCATTATGCTGCATGCTGTACATATAATAATCTGACACCATTATGCTGCATGCTGTACATATAATATAATCTGACACCATTATGCTGCATGCTGTACATATAATATAATCTGACATATGCTGCATGCTGTACATATAATATAATCTGAAAATTCTACATTATGCTGCATGCTGTACATATAATATAATCTGACACCATTATGCTGCATGCTGTACATATAATATAATCTGACACCATTATGCTGCATGCTGTACATATAATATAATCTGACACCATTATGCTGCATGCTGTACATATAATATAATCTGACACCATTATGCTGCATGCTGTACATATATTATAATCTGACACCATTATGCTGCATGCTGTACATATTTTGTCAATGTATATATTCATAAACTAATTCGCAACATTAAACAAATATTCCCCACCATTTTCTCTGTTCATTATTATGCTTGCATATATTTAGTTAATATTGCTACATCAATTTAAGGGGAGATCTCCACTTGAGGGATTTATTTCTTGACCCCTTTCTCCCTCATGTTTAGCCCAATTGCTTTTGATATTATAAAATGTTCGCCCCATTAGTTTAGCGATTTTAAGAACTTTCACCCCATGTTAAGACCTTTCGTGCAATTCAGGTGTCGATTTTATCCTGGCGAGCGATAGCGAGCCTGTAATTTAAGAGGAACCGGCCTTCGGCCGGGACATTTTTCTACCGAAAAATGTACAAATTTATCTTGAAAGGGACTCAAGGGGGTGTAATTTTAAGCTTGATGGAGGTCTAGGGAACAAACTAAATACCTCCCCTTAAATAGTACAAGAATATAAGACAGTTTCCTATTTTATTGAGTTTCTCTATTATTTATTATATTGTATTATTATTGTTATTTATTATATTGTATTATTATTGTTATTTATTATATTGTATTATTATTATATATATGTATTGTTTATATATTGTATATGTTTTATTATATTGTATTGTTATTATTATTTTCTTCGCGGTACCAGTATTGCCCGTTCTAAGAATTTGTATTTATTCCTTTGTTATTATACATTTACCCTTGTTACAGATACCTCCCCGATCTCTCTCTCTCTCTCACTCTTTTTTTCCTCTTTCTCTCTCTCTCTCTCTCTCTCTCTCTCTCTCTCTCTCTCTCTAATGAAGCTGTGCATATTCTACTCAAGTCTAAATACAGCTTAAATCCAGTATGAGAACATATTATATGCTGTCCTTTTCTTTCACACACACGTATACTCCCACTCTCTCTCTCACTCTCTCTAACTAAATAATTCAATATATAAATAAACTATTTATATTGAAGTTCGAGTGCAATTGCAGCTGGAGAAGCCAGTAATTATACTTTAAATTACCTCTCTCTCTCTCTCTCTCTCTCTCCCTTTCTCTCTCTCTCAACCACCTTGTAGGGACCGCAAGGTATGTGTGAACTGAGTAACTCTGCGTAACTCTCTCTCTTTTAGAATCCCCTTTCTACCTCTTACTTACTCCCCCCAACTCCCCTCCTCCCTCTCCCTCTCTCTCTCTTAAAATCCCTTTTCTACCTCATACTCCCCCCAAAGCTCTCTCTCTCTCAGAAACCATTTCCTACCTCACAGTCCTCCCGCAACCCCCCCCCCCCCTCTCTCTCTCTCTCTCTCTCTCTCTCTCTCTCTCTCCCTCATGTCCCAAGCACCAATAAAGGGAGAGAAACTGGCGGGAGTATTGCAGAGGGGAGTTAAAGGAAGAGCAGCAACTACAATGGTTGTTATGGAGAACGGATAAGAGGGGTGGAGAGAGAGAGAGGGGGAGAGAGAGGAGTACAAAGGAGTACAAAGGAGTACAAAGGAAATCAAGCAACAACAGATCTAGTGACCCTTCTAGGTTGCTTGTCCTCCAAAACACTGAGGATCAAGTGTCCAAACAGTGGTTTAGAGTGGGTAAGGGAACATTGGAAAGGGAAATACTGCCCTGGAACTAATGTCCGTGGCAGGATTAGGAAGTTAGTAGGGGACAGATGGGTTAGTAACTGAGGGGGGGATAAAATAAAGTTATTCATTTACAAACGCAGTCAGTCGCGGGTTTGATGCGAGATATTTGTCTAGGCGGAGTTTAAATGAATCAACGGTGATGCAGTCTATAACGTTTCGGGGAAGCCCATTCCACAAGTTGACAACTCGATTGAAGAAGAAATTCTTAGATTCGTGCGAGTTAAAAGATTTACCAATAATTTTGCAACCGTTTCCCCGCGTGTAATTAGATTGGTCGATAGTGAAGTACTTACTACAGTTCATATTGTCGATGCCTTTGATGATTTTGAACACTTGAATTAAGTCACCTCTTAATCTGCGCTGGGTTAAAGGAAATAGATTTAATTCTCTAAGACGCTCTTCGTATGGTTTGTTCTTTAGGCTAGGTATCATTTTGGTAACTCTACGTTGAACTCGTTCTAGCTTGTTTATATCTTTTTGGTAATAAGGGCACCAGGATTGAACGCAGTATTCCAGAAGAGGGCGGACTAATGAATTGTAAAGGGTTAGGATAACTTCTTTGGATTTATGCTCAAATGACCTGCCTATAAAGCCAATTATTTTGTTTGCCTTCTTAACAACTTCTGAACATTGTTGACTCGGTTTTAGGTTACTCGATATTGTTACTCCCAGATCGGTTTCTCTGTTTACATTCTTAAGCTGAGTGCCATTCATCGAATAGTTTGCTTTCTCATTTAGGTATCCGATATGTAGTACTTTACATTTATCCGCATTGAAACTCATTTGCCAAATTTGGGCCCAACATGACAATTTATCTAGATTGTGTTGCATATCGTCAACTTGTTCTTTTGAGAGTACGCTATTTGCAATTTTTGTATCGTCAGCAAATTTTGAGATTGTACAGGTGAGACCCTCATCTATGTCGTTGATGTAAATTTGAAAGAGAATTGGTCCTAGTACCGATCCCTGGGGTACCCCGCTACTTACATTGGTCCATTTTGATGCCTTACCGTTTATGACTACTCTTTGCTTTCTGTCGCTGAGCCAATTTTCTATCCATTTCAACACACCGTCTTGTATTCCATGCGCTTTTAGTTTTAGCAGTAAACGTTTGTGGGGAACTTTGTCAAAGGCCTTTTGAAAATCAAGGTATATAATATCTACAGCTTTACTCTCTCATCGTAGAGGTTGAGGATATCGTGGAAGAAGTCTAAGAGGTTTGTTAAACAGGAACGTTTTTTACGAAAGCCGTGTTGAGTATCTTTAAGTATGTTATTTTCCTCTAAGTGATTTACGAGTCTGTCTCGTATGACCGTTTCTAGCATTTTACATACAACTGAGGTTAAGCTAATTGGACGATAGTTACTGGGTAGGGATTTGCTGCCTTTTTTGAATATCGGTGTTACGTTGGCTAGCTTCCACTGATCGGGCATAGTTCCAGACTGCAAGGATTTATTGAATAGTAATGTCAGTGGTTTAGAGAGCTCATCCTTAGCTTCCAGTAGAACTCTAGGCGAGATTGTATCAGGTCCTGGCGTTTTATTTACCTTGAGTTTATCTAAACAATTCAATACTTCTCTCTCTGTAACGGTGATATTGCTTAGAACATCTGAATTATCAATCTGAATCGGCGATGGTGTAGTGATATCACTGAGGTCTTCTGTTGTAAAAACTGATGCAAAGAAGGTATTGAGGGCATTACTCATTCGTCTTTGGTGTATTCTCCATTTTCATCGACTAACGGTCCAACAGTTGAAGTAACGACTTTTTTCTTTCTGATATAACTATAGAATTCTTTCGGGTTTGTTTTACTTTGATTCGCAATATGTAACTCTAAGGTCTTTTTACTTTGCTTAATTAACTTTTTGGCTTTGCGTCGTAGCTCTACAAATTTCAGCCGTTCTTCGTCATTTTGTGAGGATTTTAATCTATCATTAGCAAATTTTTTAGCAAGCAGGCAGTTTGAAATATCTTTATTCCACCATTTGGGCTTATTATTATGGCCTGGACGCCGAGTTTTCGATGGTATGCAGTCTTGCACTGCTTTTAGGTAAGTGGCTTCGAATAACTTCCAAGATGTATTTATGTCGTTATTGTGAATTAAAAAGCTCCAGTCAGTTTCTTTAAACATAGCTCTAAGTTTATGGAAGTTTGCTTTCTTGAAATTAGGGACTTTTTCGATGCTACTATTTGGTTCGTTACTAGTAAACTTTAAAGTGAAAGTTATCGTACGATGGTCGCTGTTACTGAATTCATCACCAACATTCAAATTCTCTATTAATTCTTCTTTTGTTGCAAGTACAATGTCAAGAACGTTATTACCACGGGTCGGCGTTCCAACAAATTGATAAAGCGAACTCTCTTGCAAGTTCGTATACAAGTCATGTCCGGAGTGTGAAGTAAGAGTATCGCCCCACTTGGTCACAGGTAAATTAAAGTCACCAAAAATTACGGTATCTTGTGAGTTACTTACATCTGCAATTTGTTCGTAAATTTCTCGGTCAGTTTGCACTGATTGAGCTGGAGGTCTGTATATTAATGCAAGTATTATTTTTGTACCTTTATTATTCTTTATTAGCACAAAAGATGCGTCGACGTTCACAATTTGAGGTTTTGACAAGAGGGTAGGGTTAAGACTTTCTTTGATATAAAGTAAAACGCCACCTCCATTTCGATTTATTCGGCTTTTCTCAAACATTACATAACCGGGAAGTGAATACTCTGCTAAAAAGTCTCTATCTTCTGTATTGAGCCAAGATTCTGTTATGCCAATCACATCATAATTTTCTGTAAACACTAGCTCCTCTAAATCTGAAAATTTATTGCGTATGCTACGAGCGTTTGCATAAAAAACCTTTAAATTTGTTATTTTAGAACTCACGGAACGCTCTTTAATAATATTTTTGGTTCTTGTCGGATCTACATTTATGTTCATGGCTGTCCTCGGTCCTCGCTGTCTTCGGTCCTTATCGCTGGTGGTCCTCGGTTGCCTCTGTTTTTTTCTTGGCGTTGGATGATTTATGTCACTGCTGCTTCTTCTCGGATGGCGTTTTTTGATCCATGGCTGCGGACTGCTTCATGTAGGAGACGACCCATGCGTGCTGAACCCACAGGGTTTAGATGAGTGCCATCCTTGCGGAACAGAGTAGGCTGGTTGTAGAAGTTGTCCCAGAGGGTGATGAATTCAACTTCTTCCCTCAGACACAAATGTTTTAGTCGGCTATTTGTGCTGAAAGCCTTGTCGTAGAATTTGTCAGGTGCGTCGATCTTGGGGAGAATGCCTGAGATGATGATATTCCTTGACTTGTTTTTGTAGTGCTGGATCATCTTGCGATATTTCTCCATCAACTCTTCGGATCTGGTGCGCATGACGTCATTTGAACCAGCATGGATGACAAAAAGGGTATTTTCATTTGCATCCTTTGTGGTATCTTCGAAGGCTTCCACAATGTCGTCCAGTCCAGCTCCTGGGATGCAAAATCTTTTTCGTTGATTTGGGACTCTGTCGCAGAACTCTTCGACCTGTCCTCGTAGGATGGAATCCCCAACGAGCCTGGTCTCTTCTGGTTCGTCTTCCATCTCTACCAATATCTCAAATCTGTTGGACATTGTGACTGGTAGATGAGACCTTTTCTGCGTTGGCCGTGCACCGTTCCTCACTGGTGTAAATCCGGAAACCTGTGGTGGCGGGGCTCTACGTACAGGTCGGGGAGAGGAGTGGTTAGAACGGGGGCGAGGGGTTGGTACTGTTCGTGCTAGCAGGCTTCTTGCACGAGGAGTGGGGGAGAGACTAAGGTGAACAGGGCGGCTGTCCTGGTTTGATGTCGGCTCAGGTTCATCAGAAGCATCTGCTGCAGTGTCTACTGCAGGTGTTGGATTGTTGACAGATGACGTTGGGGCGGTGGTGGATGCTGGAGTTGAAACAATTTGAGTTAGTGATACTCCAACGTTGAGTGTTACAAACTCTTGGAGTGATTCCAGCTTCCTGGTGAGGGCGTTGATCTTGTTGAGGGCTTCATCCAATTTTGCTGTCAAATCCCCTCGTTGCTGGCAGAGTCGGCAGACTTGTGGATCGGCAGGAGCAAACATGGAAGCACCAAACCTACCGGCGCAGTTCGTACAGGCACGAGGCATGGTGACGATCACTTTCTTCAGTTCACTTAACTCACTTAAAAACACTTAACTCACTTTAAAAACACTAAACTCACTTTAAAAACACTTCACTCCTTCAGGTCGCTTCACTTACTTAAATAGGCCTAACCGAAAACCAAATGTTGAAATACACACAAATAGGTTATCAGCGGTGATAGCCTAACCAAAAATTAAAACAAAACAAAATTAAATTTGAATACGCAGTGATAGCCGAACCGAAAACAATTTTATGTTTATTTAAACAGAAATAGGCCACCAGGGGTTATAGCCTATCCTAACCGAAAACAAAAATTATGAAATACCGGTACGCAGAAATAGGTCACCAGCGGTGATAGCCTAACTGAAAATTTAAAAATTGAAGTACGCAGAAATAGGCCACCAGGGATGATAGCCTAGACTAACCGAAAACAAAAATTATGAAATACCGGTATGCAGAAATAGGCCACCAGCGGTGATAGCCTAGACTAACCGAAAACAAAAATTATGAAATACTGGTACGCAGAAATAGGCCACCAGCGGTGATAGCCTAACTGAAAATTTAAAAATTGAAGTACGCAGAAATAGGCCACCAGGGATGATAGCCTAGACTAACCGAAAACAAAATTAACCGAAAACAAAAATTATGAAATACCGGTACGCAGAAATAGGCCACCAGCGGTGATAGCCTAACTGAAAATTTTAAAATTGAAGTACCGTACGCAGAAATAGGCCACCAGGGATGATAGCCTAGACTAACCGAAAACAAAAATAACCAAAAACAAAAAAGTATGAAATATGCAGAAGTAGGCTACCAGGGGTGATAACCTACCTAAAAAAGCAAAACAAATATATATATGTATAATAGAATATGTAACTAAATATACGATTCACCAAATAGAGATTATATAAAAATAAAGTGTAACTGCACACAAGGGGTTAATATACTGTATCAACAGATGGCGCTGGTGTCACTGTAGGCTAGTCAAACAGGATTATATTTAGATAAACAAAGTTATCAGTCAAAGGTTACTACAAGATCATGCAAGCAACAACTAAAATTACAGATATATATAGCTACAGTAGGATACTGAATACGATACCTACTAGAGTTAATAAGAAAATACAAAGCTAGGTCGATTAGAGGTGCGCGTGCGTCGTCTGCTACAAGCTAGGATAACAAATGTAAACAACAATGTTTATCAGTCAGAAAAGCAATAAAATAACATGCACGGCAACTACAGAACTATGTGGAGGTTAAACAAGCACTTAACTACTGTTCATGCAATGAATAAAGGGAATTAGGATATGAAATACTCAAATTAGGATCGAGTTTTCTCAGTGGCGATGCGGAGCTGTTGGCGATGCTAAAGCCGGCGGGCAGTGGACAGCCGAGGGCAGTGGAAAGCCGAGGGCAGTGGACAGAGCGGAGACCATGCCGGCGGTGCGCGTTGCCTGACGGTGATACTTCGGAGACCGGGATACTTCGGAGTACCTGTTAACGTGAGGCCATCTCAAACAATCTCACTACTTGGCAAAGATAGCCGATTTAGTCCGAAACCCCTGTGCAATGTGGCCAAAAAATTTAGCTTTCTAGAAAAGCCCTCATCACTGCTCATGAAATCCCCGAGTGATTTTCTGCAACATTTTCTGGCGAAGCCCCGACATCGAAAATATTGTCCCAAAATCTCGCTTTCAAGGAAAAGAACAATTATTATTTATTTTATATAATTATATTCGCACGCAAAGTTGTAGAAATATAGAAAATGCATTCATTTGTGATGTTTGTGATGGTCATAGTCATACAATGGATTATATATATATATAATTATATATATATATATACCGGTATATATATATATATATATATATATATATTTTGATAAGCTATTTGCTCGCCAAAATACCGCCAAAGGGTTAGAGTGAATGCTTCAGTCCGCGAAGTCTCTTTTTTGAATAGCGGAATATTTTGGGGAGTAAAATTTTCCTTTGAGACGCCCTCGAACATTTCCTCAGTTGTCACCGAGAAATGATGGAGAGTCACTCTTCGAAATAGTTCTAGCCTCTTCGAGAAAACAAAATGTTTGTAATTTTTCCACGAAATTTATCACACACAAACATTTAGACCCGCCTGAAAAAATAAGTTCACCGCCAACTCAAGTCGAATAGCAGAATGTATTTTTGGTGAATCGTTTACCTGCTGTCCAACGTGGGTTGGTTGGCTTTGGGAGCGATCGGAAATACATCGAACTGTACATCATCGCATTTGGTTTTCATAATGAATGATCATCATTCGGCAAAAAAAAAAATTGTTTTCGACCGCTACCTCAGACTGCTTCCTAATATAGGCAAAATGTCCCCTAATATCCCTTCTGAGCCGACGGTGTAGGAAAATTGTAATCACTCCACGGAGTTGGCCCACCGGGTTTCACGATGTCCCGGTGCATCGACTATACATATGTTGGCTTTCAACAGGTGGCGTCGGGAATTTACCCTTAACGACACATCCAATGGTACATCCAATGCTTCGTACAGTATGCCAAATTGTTGTAAGCTTGCATGCAAAGTAAAGAACATAGCATATTGACCTTTTACTTGACCGAGGTCATGATTCATCGAGGTCATGCTTCGCATATTGCATCGTTCATCGAGGTCATGCTTCGCATATTGAATCGATAACTGTTGATAAGCGATCGGAAATACTTCGACTCGAGAGCTCCGACAGCCCCAGGCAGACAACTCACCAAAAATACATTCTGCTATTCAACTGGAGTTGGACGTGGACTTTTTTTTTCTCGGGAGGGTCTAAATTTGCGTGTGTGAAAATAAAAAATCGTGGAAAAATTACAAACAATCTCTTTTCGAGAAAGCTAAATATTTTGAAAAGCGACTCTCCATCATTTCTCGATGACGGCTGATCTAACGACACACCCAACGACACATCCAACGACCTTCACGAAAAAGCTAGCTAGGACAGGAAATATAATACAGACCTACACTATTCTTTATTTCTGTATTACATGAATTCTTACATCAATTCATGTGGCTGCATACGCATGTTCTTCTTCAAGATACCAATCAACCTCGGCCTGTCTTGAAACAGGCGTTCGTAAGCAGTGCTATGTCGTATAAACTTCCACAGGAGTTCGTAGTATTCGTTCTTGACGATGGTGACGTACTGGGGTAAGGTTGGACCGGGTGTTGGTTGTTGTGGTGTCGGTGATGCCGGTGGGGGTGGGTGGTGTGGTGTTGGTGGTGGTGCCGATGAGGGTGGGTGGTGTCCTGTTGGCGGTGGTGGGCACGTGTGTGCTTTTGGCGGTGGTGGGTGGTGTGGTGTTGGCGGTGGTTGTTGCTGTTGTTGTTGGTCGCGCATCAGGCGTCTATAGGCGGAGCGTGTAACCGCTCTGTCATAGCAGCGGGCACTGCTTCTTACTCCGCCAACTCTACCTCTACCTCTACCTCTACCTCTGGTTCTGCCTCTACCTCTCCTAAGCCCCCCGCCTTCCAATTCTAATTGTTGTTCTTCGACAACACCATCAACTTTTTTCTCTTGTGCAACACCCATGGTCCTTTTGGTAGGTGTAGGTTCGGAAGCCTTCTCATCACCACTATCCCTCATTCTCCTCTGTGGTGGTGGCAGCAGAAGCAGATAGAGTGAGAGTGGTATTAATTGTTCTCCCTTATATAGCCCTTTCGGGCATACAACTCGCCGTCCCAATGTCAGTAAGGTTCAATATTGTTTTGCCGCTTCGGGGTTATAATTATATGGTCCTGTATACAGAGCCGAACACAGGTCGCCCGGCGGGACGCCCAGGTCTCGACACAAGCCTAGCTTCACCCGCACCGCGTCAAAGTACACGTAGTGCGCCTCGATCCCGTTGGTCGGGGCCAAGGGGATATTCCGGAGTTTCTTGGACTCGGGATTCTCCCGCCTAAGAGATGCGTAGTACCGCAGCTAATCCACCGGCCCGCTCGGGGCCGGTTTCGGAAGGTGTGCAGAAGATTGCCTAAATTTGTGTGTGAAAAATCACATGCTTTTCCGAGAAAAATAATATTGTTCGTTCACCCAGTTAGTGTGCTCTCTGAACCACTTCTCGCGTAGCCGACATCGATAATTATTGTCCCAAAAAGTTAACTTTCTAAAAAAAGAGAACAAAATAATTAAAAAACACTTTTTATTTATTGTTATATCCTATACTATAATGAAATGATGAAAATATCATCTAATCCTTTGGGATCTGCCTTGCTTAGGCCAATCGGCTTTCTGCAGACTCCCATTTTCTTATGTTCTTATGTTCTTATATTTTTGTTGGCAACATGCTCTTGTGTAAAAAAAATCCCTCTTTTTTTTCCAGGAAGAGTGCAATGAGGATCCATCTAGATCCATGAAAAGACATTCAAGAGCTATGTTCCCAAGAGGAATAAGTGGGCGTATACTAATGCCCAAGCGTAAAGTTGCCAACTCTTATTTGTGCTGCATAGTTCACCTTCCTTGTACTTGGCAACTATCCATCGGCCTGATTCGGGTTATATTGAAACATCCATCCATACAGATTTCACTCCCATCATAGGACCCAATGAGTTCACTTGGCAGCAACTCACACTCTCTCCCTCACCTGAACAACAATGGGAACTTGTGCTACACCTGCTTCAGCCTTCCAGCTCGCCCCAATAAAGTCCACCTCTGGCCCAACACAGAACCAGATACACCACAAGTATCCTGGTGCTTGTAATCACATTGCTGGCTTGCACGCATATAGCCAAGCAATTCGTGAGGGACGACAGATACTAGATGGAACGGAATATTTCAAGAAGAACTATTGGCCGGCCTTTGAGGTGGTGAAGATTGTTTCAGAGATACCCAAGACTGTTCCTTCCCCTTCTAGATTGCAGGGCTCTCCTCACCCTTCGTCACCGACCGGATGGCAAAGTGAATTTATCAAGACATTGAAAGAGAACAAACCAGTGAAGGTATTGACACCTATGGCTTCGAACCACTGGTTGATTGGAATGAGTGAGGCCAAGAACTTAAGGGCCAGGAACCAAGCCGGAGATGTGCTAGATCTCACTCGCCCATTGTTTTCAGACAGGCTAGGGTCATCAAGTTCAGGGTCTATGGTTCAGGTACAAAGACCTAACACATCGAACTCAGACACCGCTGGTCCAAGTTTGGTACAAGCAATTGAAGACGTGGTGCGAGAACCTAGTGACAACCCCGAGCTCACACTTCCACTTAGACACGGTTGGAAACCTCATGACCTTGCTAAATTTTGCCATATGGAAGACATTGGGAGGGGTAAATGGCAAAATATAAATGGGAGAAGTGTGACCCACAAACTACTCAATCAGAACTAAAAAACAACCCAACGAAGGTACCAAACATGTTGGAAGGCCTTTACCACCTGGATCATAGAATCTGACCAACAGCAATCCTCAGTGGCTTTAATATTCAAATATTTAGATTATCTTTTCGAAACAAAATCTTTGTCAGTAAACACCTTGAAATTTAACCTCAATGCTATAAAGAAGCCCTTTTTCGACTCTTTCCATACCTGAGCGGGAGGAGAAGGCGTTCATGTGTGCATGCAACCGGCTTCGTGCCCCATCCCCCTAGAAAAACTTGTTGTAAAAAACAAATGTAGGGGTTACAATATCATATCATGTATATTTGTTTTAAATATTCACGAGTTGACTCATTTTACCTAAACTTTTTTCTTTAGAAAATAGAATATTAATTAACCCAGCGACACATTCGCATTCAAGGACACATTCAACTCCCCTACGACCCCTGCCTGCGCCACCCCTTCCACCATCTATGAAACTACCCTCGCCACCCATACGACCATGCCTGTGCTACCCATTCCACCATCACATAAAAGGAAGTGGAAGGATAAAGAAACATATAAGATTACATTTATTTTTTATTATTTTTTGATTTGATTTGAGTTGAACAATGCACACAGCCTGACGCACAGTCTTAGAGAAAGCAAGTATTATTTGATGGTAACGTGTCCAATCACTGGCAGCTACCGTACATTCTATACCCCAAGGCATATAAATGACATCATATTTGGCGCCTTCGTCAGTGCTCATGAAATCCCCGAGTGATAACAAACACTCATTGAACCAATAAGACACTGAAGCTGCTAAGTCGAGCACCCCACGATGGCAAATTCCACACAACAGGAGAATACGAAGAAGAATAAGAAGAAACACCATGACAGCGGCAGAATCTGCAGTAGTGGTAGCATCACCAAAAATGGGAAGCAGCATATCATTACCGATTTCTATAAACTGGCGAAAATTCAGCGAGGAGGCAACTCGGCGACGCTCAATATTCAGCACGTCGAAACAACTCTCAAAAAGCACTGCAATGTCCACTTGACGAACATGATCGATTTGGCTACCATTCAGCCCTGCAGAATTGCCAACCTGGTCAACAAATGTAACACCAACCAGAAGATAGACATGTTACGTCTCAAAATCATCTTTGTGCTAGCGGTGGTCAAAATATCGCCGTTTCATTTAGATCTCTACCGCCGCAAAGTGACGCAGAAGTCTCGCTCACGGAACCTGTACGTGACAAACAAAATCTCGGGACAAGCGGACTACGACCCCCTAGCATCTCTATCGCCACTGGCGTGCCGCAGTATATTGCACAAAGTGAATTTCGACGAGCTCGTAACGACACTCAAGTGTGCCATAGCTGAGGTTAATGGACGTGACACTAGCGTTGACAAGCGACACTGTACCAAATTGGTGGTAGCAGTAGCGCTCTTTATGTGTCGGTGTTACGCAGGCGAGCTGAGTACAACCACCTTCCGTCATTTTTACTACATCCCTAAAGCCGATGTTACCACCACTGCCGATGATGACCCGGTCACTCTCACCCCCATCAATGACACAGAAAGGGCGCATTTCGATTTTCTGGCGCATCTGTTGAAGGTGAACGTCAGTAGCGACCCCAACAACATACCACAACAAAGCTGCTACCTTTCGCTCCAAGAAGCTGTAAATTTGAAAGATTTGAGATCGTACGATCATTCGAAACGCATGATCTTCACACTACTGTGCGCTGCATTGTACAACATGCGATTCTGCCACAACCAAACTCACGCCCTGAAAGTAACTGTAACTGAAGACGAAAGACTACCGGTCATTTACTTTGCCCAAAAGAGCGACGGCGCCAATTTCCCCAGTTTGAAATCGGCCCTACAACTCGTGTATACCAAAGTGAAGGGTTGCGGTACACAAGCGGAGTGTTGCAGCAATTACACTTTGGATTCACTGATCTGTGCCAAGACGATGTTTGACTGTACATTGCTATCACACAAAAACGTCCGAGAGAGTATGATGGGCGAAGATTCATTGAATGGGCGGGA
This sequence comes from Paralithodes platypus, assembly GCA_032716605.1. Taxonomy (NCBI): domain Eukaryota; kingdom Metazoa; phylum Arthropoda; class Malacostraca; order Decapoda; family Lithodidae; genus Paralithodes; species Paralithodes platypus. Next base: position 30,311,439 of record CM064579.1, read on the forward strand.
AGTGAGGGCTATCACCGACTGGTGTATGAACATCGACCCCTTCCTTTACACCATTAATCCCGACCAGGTCTGAATAACCACGGTATACGAAGAATAAATAAATGATAATGACGACGACCGAATCGGATAATTTGAAATAACAGGACACTGACGAAAAATATGTGGTATATATGATTCATAAAATGAAATAAAATGTATTTGTGGATTTTACATTGGCTTTTATTTTTGTAATATTGGTAGAGGCAGTAGTAGTAGTAGTAGTAGTAGTAGTAGTAGTAGTAGTAGACTGTGCAATTATGTGATAGGGGAGCTACTCGAAAAAGAAGAAAGAGAAAAAAGACGAGTGGAGTATCTCCGACGATAGTACAAGATGCCTACATCATATTTATTGGAGTGTTTGGAATGAAATCCAGCTTCAACGGACAAACAACTCACCAATGGGATGTTTCGATGCTGTAGAATGAAAGTTGAAAATAAACAGAATATTACAAAATACTTGTTTTTATTGTTATATCCTGTAATGAAATGAAAATATCAGCTAATCCTTTGTTACATTTGTATTATCACAATATGTACAAATGCTCTATTGAAATAGGGTCAGAGAGGTGAGACTGCGGGGTCGGAGAGGTGAGACTGCATTCAATTTCCAACCCTACCGTCCGGTGTTATCCTGCTTCGGACCCTGGGTTGGGACCCTGTGTCTCCGGAGGTGGCTAAACTACAAAAGTTATAGTTTAGAAGGCGGCTTGCGTCTGGTAGCACATATTGGTAGACCACAGTCGGTTAGCCTGCACGATGAAAGATGGGTGAACAGTAAAAAACAATATATGTCCAAGACGCGACACTTGTGTCTCTCGAGGACGTGCCGCCTAACACGACGCCACATCAGACACAGCCGGTGACAACCGGGCGTCGGACATGTGGCACTATGCCCGTACCAGAATGACAATTCCTTCAGTTTTCCTTCTAGGATCACGTAGTCCACAAGCCTCTGAAGTCGCACACCGGCTTGCTCACACGTAGTTGACTCCATAGTGGCCAACCTTTCAATGATGCAAGATCCTCCACTGGCCACCTTTTTATAGCGTCATCTTACAGCTGATTCACCAATTTTTCTAATCGGAGAGGTAGACACGAAGGCAGGCCACAATCGTTGGACTTGCACAGAGATACGTTGGATGTGCAGGAACTGTTCGTCAATTGCCTGTATGGGACAATCATGTCCCATTCTCGCATGTTGTCGTACGTGACGCCTCATCAGGCACAGCTTATAGCAACCGTGCTTCGGCTTCAGATACGAGGCACTATGTGCGTATAGGATGGAGAGGTTTAGTAGCCATCCTCTGCTAGACGCGCACTCTACAACTTTACCGAGTTGCACAGGCACTTGCTCACATGTAGGCTTTTGAGGGTCCATGATTACACCTCAAGTGGTCAAACTGTAAAATGGTGACCGTTATATATAGTGATATGCCATTTGCTCGCCAAAATACCGACAAAGGGTTAGAGTGAATGCTTCAGTCCGCGAAGTCTCGTTTTTCAATAGCGGAATATTTTGGAGGGTAAATTTGCCTTTGAGACGCCCTCGAACATTTCCGCAGTCGTCACCGAGAAATGATGGAGAGTCGCTCTTCGAAATATTTAGCCTCTCGAAAAAAATAATGTTTGTAATTTTTCCATAAAATTTATCACACACATAAATTTATACCCGCCTGAAAAAGAAAAAAAAGGTTCACCGCCAACTCAAGTCGAATAACAGAATATATTTTTGGCGAATCTTTTACCTGGTGTCCAACGTGGGTCGGTGGGCTTTGGGAGCGATCGGAAATAGATCGAACTGTATATCATCGCATTTGGTTTTCATAATGAATGATCATCATCATTCGGCAAAAAAATAGTTTTTGACCGCTACCTCAGACCGCTTCCTAGGCAAAATGTCCTCTATTATCCCTTCTGAGCCGACGGTGTAGGAAAATTGTAACCACTCTACGGAGTTGGCCCACCCGGTTTCATTAGGTCCCGGCGCATCGACTATACAGATGTTGCCTTTCAACAGGTGGGGTCCAAGGACACATCCAATGGACCATCCAACGACACACCCAAAGACAACACCCAAAGACAACATCCAGCGACACATTCACATTCAAGGACACATTCAACTCCCCTACGACCACTGCCTGCGCTACCCCTTCCACCATCTATGAAAATACCCTCGCCAGCCCTACGACCACGCCTGCACTACCCCTTCCACCGGCACATAAAAGAAAGTGGAAGGAAAAAGAAAAATCTTCTCATATTACATTTACTTTTTATTATTTTTGTTTTGAGTTGAACAATGCACACAGGCTGACGCACAGTCTTAGAGAAATCAAATATCATTTGATGAAAACGTGTCCTATCACCGCCAGCTACCGTACATCCAATACCCCAAGGCATATAAATGACATCATATTTGGCGCCTTCGTCAGTGCTCATGAAATCCCCGAGTGATCGCAAACACTCATTGAACCAAATCTCGCATTGAACTTTTGTGTCTGCCTTGCACCCCTTTAGATAGTTAGGGTCATCACGATAGTATATTCTTGAATTATCACCCATGTTGTATTGGGCAAATAAAGTGCATATTGCCGGCCAACCGCGTCCTTCATCCTGAGCTTTTATAAAATTCAGTTTGGGTTGTGAATTCTTAAATAGTTTAATGGTTCCTGGAGAGGGTTGAGAGCGATCGCAGGCCAAATTATTATATTGACCCTTGTTTGTCCTTGTACTGTAGGGGTTCCCGTAACCGAGCTTGCCATAGAGGGCCTCGTTCAAAGAACCTTTATGCAGCCTGGTTGCAACGCAATTACTCTGAATGCAAATAATAGCTTTCCCGTCATTGAGAATAGTGTAATGGGTAAGTCCGTCGTCCATTGTCAACATTTGTAATTCCTCGGGTTGAGTCTTGGCTGCTATGAGGTTATCTTGCTTCGGAGCCTGGGGGATGTCCATTCTGAAGTTTACCCTGAAGCGGACGATCGTCAAATGATGTTAGGTGGTTTGGGAGGGTCCCTTTTATCCTTCGCCCCCTTCAAAAATACACAAGTTATAGTTTAGATGGCAGCTTGCGGCGCTTAGCACATGTACTGTCAGTAGGCCACAGTCGGCTAACTAATCTGGTGATATTCCTCTTACAATACATTTTATTGAACCATATTCTTTTACAATACATTTTATTGAACCCGAAAACTTGTTTCTTTTCCGACTCCGACTCCTCCTCGGTTATCCCGTTAGCGATGCTTCAGCCTGGACGCACTTGCGTATTCACGTGATAATAATTCTCTCTTTCCCAGGCAGCGGCAAACCACATTGGTCGTAGCACTATGCTTGTTTCTAGCAACATTCTCCAATAGGCACTGTTGGTGTCTAGGGTATTTCTGAACCACCGGCCTTTCTCGATATCGGAGTGGTCGTGGCCCCATTCAATCGGAGTCCGTTTAAAAATGGAAAAGGGTAACGTCGTGGCCCCGAGAGGTAAGGATCTCATTTTCCGATGATCGAATGCGAGTCTGGGATCCGTTCTCGTGTACAGACCGGAACGAGGATTTCACTCCATTCTGAATGTCTGCAATCCCCAATCGTAATCCTTCAAGGAAACTCTATAGTCTCTCATGGGCGAATCATTCTCGGGAAATAGAAAAGAAGAGGGTGTGTTTCGTTGGCTATGGTTGTCGAAGAAGAGGCTTAATGTCGTTGAGTCAAGGACCCTACTCCTGTCCACCAGGAAGATTTCATCGTCATTTTCATTGTCGTCGTCGCGGCGGGCCAGGTTAAGATAAGAGGTAGGAAAAGCAATTTGAGCGGGATTGTGCACCCGCAAATGGCAGGTGGTATCCTTGTTCGGAAGACCCTCCACAAACCCTGTGTCGTACAGTTGAGGCGCCAGTACCATGCCCGAGTATGCGCCGTACGAACGTAGCAGTAACCCCTCCCTTACCACAAACGTGTCTGCTACACTCGTCATTCCGCTCTGATTAAAACCATTCAATCTGAATGCCGTATCCCACTCTAAGTATTTCCCGCTATCTCCGCTGCCGCCCGGTCCCCTGGTGCAGCGCATGTATTCTGCGGTAGATAATCATCTCTTAGTCATAAACGTATCGTAGAAGCTTCTGATTCTATCTATGCGCAGGTGGCCCCTCCTGCCGGTTAAGCTAATACCGGGAGCGAGGTTGATGCCCTTACTTTCCGTTGATAACAGGTTCGAGTAGGTCATTTCCGAGCCGCCGAGGACGTTTCCCGACACTAGCCTACTGTTTCTCAGAGATTCGGAAGCCAGCATATCCAATTCGTAGGGTTTTTGAGGTACCGCACCACCCAATATGTCGGCGACGGGTTCGACGTAGAAGGCGGCAGTACTGAACGGCTCTTCTCTGGCTCCAGGGTTGGCCGTGATGTGAACGGGCGGCAGGCAAGACCCGTGCATGACATTGGAAGCTCTGATCAGACGACGGCGCACTCCTGTGTAGATGGAGGCCTCATGACGTTCCTAGACCCATTGCCAGAATCGAGATTAGTCGCGGGTACGACAGGCGCACCCATTCTCGTGATCCTCTTCGCTTCCTCCTCGTCGAAGACCAAACCGTTCACCCCACCGCCAGTCGTCATCGGCTACGATCAGACCCATGGCTGGCGTCTGCCCCACCAGAGGCGTCATCGCATCTCCCACTATGGCATTCAGCGTGCTAATAAAAACCTTGTTTCCTCTCGTGCACAACCTCTTCTCGAGATCGAAGGATCCGAACTTCCGCGCCACTTTGGTCATGAAGCAAGGATTGGAAACACACCTGAACAGGCCCATGAATTTCAAGTGACGACTCGCGTCCGTAGCCAGTAGGGGGTTACCCAAAAAGTCTTTGTTTGAACCGCATTGGCACACTATGGGGTAATTGAAAAAGAGTTCAGGATCGGAAGCGACGTTTTTTTAATTCGGCTACGGACCTGGTTTCAATCGCCTTGCGTATGAAAGTGGATTTGAGTGGCATGTCACCGTGGGAATCGATGGTCTCTCCGGATTCCACGTCCATGTACGTGACCGTACTTTCGTACTTCTCTTTGGATTCGTGAATGGCAGGGTTGAACCCACATGCCGTCTTCTCTGTACCGTCAGCGCCTCCGAACAGGAGAGGGTACATGGGACGGCACTGCCAACCTCCGTCGTCAGTCAGGACGAGGACGCTCGTCGCCGTGGAGCAGGGGCGATGAATAGGCTCGTGATCGTCGCCGGAAGGGAAGGCCGGCACGTGCACTGCGGTGGTAGCGGGAGGAGGTAGGGTGGCGTCTCCCTCTTCACCTCCTGGCCGCTGCTTACCAGACCAACAGTAGTCCTGGCGAGAGCCCGGATTCTCTCCGACGATGATCTTGCCAGCCGCCGCGAAAGGTGTTTGTATTCTCTTGGCACTGGCCGAAGCGCACACGTCTACGCAATTCCTCGTGGGATCGGCCGGTATAGGATTGGCACAGTGACCGCCTCTGTGATAAATGAGGAGATCGATATCGTCGTCCATTCTCACCTTACTATTCGTCTTCTTATTTTTGTTCCCCTTAGTTGCTAAGCCTTCGGTTCGGTGGTCATCTGCCTCTTCCACTCCCTCCTCTTCACGCTCGTTAAAAACCTTGGAACGATTGGCCCCCAACACATATTGGAATAATCTTAGATCTCTCTTTGAAACTCGAGGCGAGTTCCTCATTTGTTTCTGCAAATGAGTTACCCGGGAAGGTACGTTACGACCCAGAATAGAGTCCATGTAACGTCTCACAAGTTGGTACGGCGCCGATTCAATGTTGACCCGTTCCATGTTGTTGGTGTGGATCTGACGGTGCGGTAGAGCTGTTCTATCCAGTTCGTGAAGGGTGCGACGGGCAATGTCCGAAGGCACGTCCCAGTGATTACCCGGCGCGGTCAGACCCATCAGATCGTGGATGGAAGGATGAGGCGGATATGCAGCGGCATCGTCGACATACTCTATTCTGTCAAAAGCGGTTTTCTCTTTCAGGCATTCTTGTAGGACATTTTGCGGATCCGAATTTTCCATAATTTTGAACCCGGTTCGGATTTTCAGGTCGGCCAACACTTGCGAATTGGCCAACATGGGTTTCGAGAGGACAAACACTTCCGCGACACTCACGACGGACACAAACACGGTAAGCACTAACATCACGATCGCTATCATTGCCGGGGGAGTCCTATTGGTAACATTTTTTTCCCTACTCGTAAAATAATCCATCCTGTAATTCTGTGTCTGGGTCCAGGGATGGAGCTTTTTCTGAGTGATGCACACAGAGGAGCCTCTATATTATCCTCTTATAGGACCAAGTTGAAAATGACTAAATGGGGTCCCAACAGGAGGCGGGTCGATGTGGACAAAACCGTAGCCGGGGCAGCCTCTGCTCTTTACCTTGTGAGTTCCGGGGCACCCTCGGACCGAACGCGTTTGATACTGGGCTACTCTGCCTCCGACGCTCCCATCATGAATTACATGAACACAATCATCACGGCCCAGGCTCCCGGTTGGTGCCTCTTCAACGACCATTCTCTACACGACTATGTAAAGACTCGCCTCGTCTCCATGGGTCTGATGAATGATTCGCGATTCGTCGTTAAACCGGTAGAATCGTGCGGAGAGCTGGTGGGATTCAAGTACAATGGTGGCCGCAACCCGTCCCACCTCGTCTTTTCCGTGGGTGCCAACGTGGTCAACTGGTTGACCGTCATGCGCGGTTCGACCCAGTTGGGGATCATGGCCGTGAAGGCGCGCGACGCCTCGACGGCCATTCCGGATCTGAAACGTGGGGGGGACGCGCAACGGTAGGTTGGCAGCTCGTCGCCTTCGTACATGGAGAGCGATGCAATGGATAGCTGAAGCGTGCCGAAGTGGCATGATACGATACGACCCTTTCGCGGTGGGCTGTTCCGTGTACGACAGAGAAGCCTTCGCTAAATCTCTGAAGCAATCGCACGACCGTTCCTTGTTATTTTTGGGAGATTGTTTCTGTAAGGAAAGTGTCCTGCTGAGCGACATTTGTCGGGGCGGAGAAGAGTCCCACTTTTGGGCCATCGCTCGCGCTATAATTAAGTTCAAGTTGGCGGCAGAGGCTTCCAACCATGCCCTCCCCCCCGTCAGTAGGGACGCCGCCGATACCTTGGCGCGCACATCTTGGGAGGACACATTCCTAAAGAGAAAAAATTATGATAGTGGAATTAGAAGAGGTGGAGGCGAAGGTTGGTCGCTGTCGAAGGTACCCTCACTGGAAAATGTCATCAGGTTCGTGCACGGAGATAATCCCAAAAAAAAATTGGAACTCTTGTCTTTTAGCAAGACGGTCTTAAATTCCGAACAGCGTCAGGCTTTGTGTGAAGGCGTGTTTTTTGCCGACGAAAGGAACGGGACGGAATCCAAGTTGGCTGTTCTCGCGGACGCTTGCCTCTTCTCTCCTGCTACTTCTGCCATATGGATTCTACTGCAAGCACTCTTGAAACAGATACAACACTCTATACTGCACCTCATCGGGTACGAGGCCCACCGGCGTCTGATTTTCAAGATCTACGTGCCCGCACTCATGGCCGTCTTTCTGTCACAAGGAGGCATTGGCCAAACTTTCCTGACGGCTGCTTTCAACTTGGAGGTCCTCAAAGAAATGGCCGGGCATGCTACGGTCGCTAACATGCTGTCCAGGAACCCGATGGCGGCGGCGACAGCACCCGTGACGGACGGTTGCCGAGGTGACCCTAACGGCAACGAAGAAGGAGTCGCTATTAAAAATCGGCGCCCTCCCCGAAATTACGGACAATACGACATTGCTTCTCTGTACGGCAAGGTCGACGACGATGCCTCTTTACCCATTGCCATTAACATGGGCAAACCCTTGCACAGTGCTGTCATGAAGACACAGTTCGTGGACATGGTAGTGAACTACACGGTAAAAGTGGCCACAGCTAAAGAACTAGTGGCGGCCGAAAATAAAACCGTTCGTACCAGGGAATACAGGAGAGCATTGAGGAATAACGGGACGAGGAAGGCTAGCCGAACTTAAACGTGGCAACCTCTGTCCAAAAGATTGAGAAAGGGGGTGGATCGAAAAGCGGAAGAAGAAGAAACGGAGGAGGGTCTATACAACGAAGATAGTGAAAGTGAAGAGCAAGATCAAGAGGGAGAGGAAATGGAAAGCGAGGACCATGAACAAGATGAGGAACGCGTGCACGGACACAAACAACACTCGCCACAACAAACGAGTGAGGTTGTTGAAGACGATAATAATAATAGCGATGAAAATGATATTGGCCAAGACGGAAAATCCGAACAAGGCATTTTAAAGAGTGGCCACCATGTCATAGGAGACGACCCTGGTCTCATCATCAAGACCATAAGCGACGGAGAAAGAGAAATTCGCATTAAGGATGTCCAGAAAATGTTTACTGCACGTTACAACAGAAGACACAAGGATGACCTCACTTCATATCCCAAACGACAGGTGTCGGAACTGTTTCTAAAATGTTTAATGAATTTTTTCGATAAGGTGTATGGGTTACGGTCCGGTTCCTTGCTCAACAGTATTCACGTCAACGAGCGAACTGCTGAAGGGACGTTCATAACCCCTCAAGGAAGAAGAGAAGAAGTAAAACAAGATGACCTTAACGACAGCCGCGGCCACGACAGGAGTGCCATATTGGATGCGGCCAAGAAACGCGACGCAATGCTCGCTGAAAGTAAAATCGCTACGGCAGGAAATGTGGTCAGTGAACCGGAATTCTTTGTTTCCAATGAGGAGCACGTTTCCACTAGATTTAAAGAACTACTCATGGACCCTCCGTCTCTGGTGGGTGTTAAGGATTCCCAGAGCATCGAGAGGGTCTTGCAGAACGAACAACAACTCAACGCTTTATTTGATAACCCTATTTTCACTTCTATCGTCCATGCCCCTAATGGAGATTTGGGGATCTATGTAGTGTTGTCGAATATCGTCAAGTATATAAACCTGGTTATCTCTTGTTTCGTCGACGGCGATTTACCCCTCTTGGCGGAGAATCGAAAATGTGCCAAAGTCCCGTTGAATAGGGGTAGGCCTAGGTTTAAGAGAGGGCGGAGGGGTCAGAAACCTTCTGACAATAAGGTGTGCCAAGCGAGGGAGAGATGGAAATCGAACGCCGGTCACCTCCCCCCACCTTCCTCCTCCCACGCTTCTGCCTCTTCTTATCTGACCCAACACATATCGGACGATAACTTCGATTACAGGGAAGCCGGTTTTTCGTCTTCGAGTGGCATCAAAGACTATTTTTTACCGGAATGTATAAGCATGTTGAAATGCATCGGTCTAGAACGCAGCACTGGCTCGCGTAGCCGGACGAGAAAACAAAAATGCGACCACTACTTTTATAGGGCTCTCAAATTTCTCTTTTTCAGCATTGATCCTTCTCAGGCATCCGACTCCTTCACAGATCCCGCCAGCTCGGCCACTTTAATGACCCTCGACCACGCCTGTAGACAGGGCGTCGGAGACGAAGTTCTCAGGTTGGTAGAGGAGGTGAGAGTGGGGGACACGTCGTGGGTTTCGCCCAGTGAATACACTCCACTCCTAAGAGCTGGAGAAGATGGGAAATCCGGCTCCCTTTTAGATTTTTTCCGTCTCGTTCTGTCTTCGTTCATAGATGAAAAGGTTATTACCGTGCCGGCTAAATCGTCGTCGACTGTACGAAAGTGGGACCTGTTCGAAGAATTTCGTAAGGAGCGCTTCGAATCGTTTCGTCCCCCGTTAATGAATAATCCTCGTGAAACCCCTGCAACGACACCGGGTACACCCGAAACGTCTCAATCTTTGACTTCATTAGAGGACACCGGCAGCCAGCGCACGACCACGACTACCACCGCGACGACGGAACTGTCTTCGGAACCCACCCAGGGAATTGCAGAGTTTAACGACCAATCCCCCTCTGATATCTTTTTCGACATAATAGGTGAAACCGAGCCATTTGTCATTCCACCGTCCCGAGGGACAGTTCCTAGGACAGTGGACAAGGAGGACGAACAAAGTCAAGTGAATAACTTAGCTCACTTCTTGGCCACCTGGCGACCCTGAAGATAATGGCCTCTGACAGCGATAATAGCGTCTCTATCGCTGTCTGCGACATGATGGGCGACGCCCACAGAATAATGGACTTGTGTATTAATTACGTGAGGGCCATTACCGACACTTGGTCTTTTCTTGTGAAGGCTACAGCCATTTACGAGAATATGCACCAGTCTCTGAAAGTAGTCCTGGCCAACCCTAGTGAATACAAGGATGTTTTGGTAGAGGAATTGATGGATAAAACCGACTTTTCGGAAGCTTTCGACAAATGGATCGACGGTAAGAATATCTGCAACCCTCTCCTGAAGATGCAGGAGGTTATTACAGTAACGAAAAAACACGCCCCGGGCAAGAAGAAGCTGCTGGGGAGAATGGTCAATAAGGCCGGACGACTAGGGAAAAGGGAAGGGGAGTCTGACATCGTCAAGTTTTACACCGAGCGGTCAGGAAATAACCATTACACCAAAAATCTCACCTTAAAAGTCGAGGTGGATAATAAGAGCGGAGTTACTCAAACCTCAATAATCATGTTGGCTCTAGACTCATTCACTTCTCTCTTAGCTACTTCCTCTATGACGGGTCTAACTTCCACAGGTGAAGATGACGGTGAAGGCTCTTTCGACCTGTGCATACCAACGGGCACTACATCCGAAATGCTGCTGCCTAACGCACCCCATCAGAAAGGTTTTCCCGCGGGATTTCTTGGCCCTTTCAATATATGGTACAGGTCCGCTAGCGTTGCACAAATGGCAAATTATTATAATGCGGTGACCCGTCCTACGAGTGTTTCTAATTCGCTCTTGTCATTTCTCAGGGAAGGTGTGGCTTATAACAGTCAGGCTCGCTCAGCATTATTGACCGTATCGCCGCCAGCATCCACTGCCACGTCTCTAAAAAATCCGCCCATCGAACGTACTAGTCTGCCCATGTGGTACGAAGACAGTGACGATAACAGTTTCGAAGAGCTCGCCGCAGGCGATCCCTTCAGAAGCACGTCGGTGACCGTTAACGATGACATGCCCGGACTCGGCAACATTAGGTGCGATAACGACAAAGACTCAACCGTGCAACCATTGTCAGCCATCTTCTGCACAAAAGCCAAAGCTCCCAAGAGAGTGAGAAAGCGTTTACGTAGAAGTGACGCTATCGTTAATCCAGCCACTTTTATCCACAACTTCTCCAGTCAGTCCCGGTGTAAATTACCCACCCGCTCTTCATCGAAATATACAACATTAAACTCATCTTCGTCAATGTCGTCCAAAAGGAGCAGTGTCAAACATTCTATGGCGTCCGACCCATCTTCCTCCATGTTCGTGTCATTATTCATGAGACCCAATGAAGTTAAAGCGTGCATCAACACGTGCTGTTCGCTAAGAGGATCTACTAGGTTCAAGTCTTTAGTTGGCAAATACGTGACCGTTCAGAAAAATCAATTGGAAAGGGTAAAGGTAGCGGAAGACGAGGTGATGTCACGCCATCACATCTGGAGGACCACCCCCCGGCGTAAAGGGAAGAGGGGGAAACAAAATCATCACCGCCGTCAAAATACAGGAACAACAACAGAGCGAGAAGGCTGGGAGTGGCACAGTCCACCTAGCCGACGCATCGTCGTGCAGGATCATGACAGGGGCTACAGTTGTGAATTAACCTTCTCGTTGGAGTGTACAGAGAGCAACCTATTTCAAAGTGTCAGTGACGCGACCACCCAAGCGAAACAGTGGGTCCGTACGTCCAGCGAACTGATGTTCAATCTCGATTCCCTGAGCGAGTGTCTGCCCAGCACGGGCATACCCTCTTTGATGATACCCAACCTGAAAAAGACACTGTGTAGCATTATCGGAGGGTTGAGACCTACCATAGGCTTTAGGATCGCCGATACTAGAGAGAGTTGCCCGTGGCCCGCAAAGTATTTCTCAGCCGTGTCCGTCACAGGAATCTCTTCAGAGAGGTACTACAAAATAATAGAAGTGATGGACATTTTGTTTTCGGGAGGCGCTTTCGTCACTGCGTGCCTGAACAACTCGTTCTTCTCTGAAAGGAATGTTTGTATCACTCACTCTGCCTGCAACCCGAGGAAAACGTGGCCTCACTTGGATGTGCTCAGGCTAGCTTTCTCCACACTGCGTTACGCAATTGTCACCGATAAGACGCTGCGGAAATGTGTCGAACAGCAACAGCAGCAAGAGCAATGGCAACGATTCCTCCTGGGTCCAATGGAACAACCGGTTTCCAATGCTTTAACGGCCACAGTCACCAACGTTAGGAATTACTGCGAAGCCTCTTCCAATCTCAGAAATATAAGAGACGTGCAAAAACGGATAGGGACTGAAAGTCTGAGAGTCCTAGAAGCACACATCGGACAGCATGGAGCACTAAATGCCCTCTTCGCTATGACAGTGCAGAGAGAGTATGAGGCGCATACTAAAGTATGGGGTGTGAATCAAGCTGTGATTGATATCATAAAGAGGTGTTGCAACATTGACAAAATCTTAGCGAGTTCTACACATGGGTTGTGTAAGCACGTGACCAATTTGATTGAGGAGAAATGGCGGAGGAGGGAAAAACGCTCAGAATGCCGTTCATGTTTTCCTTCCTCGGCTTCTTCCTCCTTCTCCTACTGTACATGTAGGTCGCCTGAACTCGCCGGAGGGAGGACGGGCAGGATTGGGTCAGAGGAAGCAGGTGACTCGTGTTCTCCCGGGTTAGTCTATCATGGATCACAGGACAGTCAACCACGGCGGGATAATACAAGCCCAATCTCCCGTAAACGGCAAGCTGAATTAGCCGACTCGGCCAACCTTCTTAATTTAGGAAGCTCTGACAGTTCCGAATGCGAAGAAAAACATGAAAACGTATTCAACCTCGCAAAGACACTTACCTTCCCCTCTTTAGCCAGAGCCACCTCGAATCTCATCCGTTAGAAGATATTGTAGCACAACTTCTTGTGACAAAAGGCAAAAAAATGGAAAAAGAATAAGAGGTCCCCGACGGCTACGGAATATATCCATCTCCCACCTCCTTCTTTTGGAAAAGGGGACCCTTCTAATTCAACTATACCATTGGGGAATAGAGGTCCTGTTGTCCAGGTGAGCGAGCTGGGCAAGGGGGTTTCTCTCCTGTGCGATAAGGGACTCTCCGTCACTCAAGCGACTGCCTCCGTCATCCTGTCGGCGGGGGGGCAGATGTGGCCAAAAGTATCATCGAAACCTCAATATTGATTAGATGTGCCTACGTGGTGGGATATTTGCGTGCCGCAGGGGTGCCCCGGTTTATACTAGAATATAGATGATAGCAGAATACACCTGTCTATTCTTCGACAGATGTTAGAGGATATTGGCAATAAAGATCTGACTCCATAACTACCTTGGCGTTTAATTAGAAATTTTATTTCTGATGAAATGATTACCAGGAATGATGATAAATTGAAATTAGTGTTGAATATGGGACATTTCATAATGCCTAAGCTCAGGAAACAAATTATTATTGGTCAATAAATCAATAAAAACACAAATAAATGAAATTGGTTTTATTTCCCCAATGCCCCAGAAAGTCATCTTGCAACTGACCTGCCCGTAATACTAATGTTAGGGATCACTGTGCGTAACTGGCATTCGGACAAGAATGTTTCTTAGGGACGTCACAAATAAATGAAAATGGTTTTATTTCCCCAATACCCCAGAAAATCATCTTGCAACTGACCTGCCCGTAATACTAATGTTAGGGATCACTGTGCGAAACTGGCATTCGGACACGAATATTTCTTAGGGAACGTCACTCTTGCAACTGGCCTGTCCGTAATACTAATATTAGGGAACACTGTGAATAACTTCAATTATTGGCTCTCAGGGCGAAATTGGCAGAAATAGGAATAGCATTACCAGAACTTTTGCATTAGGTTCAAGCATTCAAATTCCAAGCCCAGTGTCCCTGTAAGGCCATGTGCCCGCTGAAGGGTTAAATGGTTAAAATGTGTTTAGGCTTAACAAACAAGTCAGAAATGTGGGATTTGAAACTGAAACACCCTCCCATCCTCTGTGCCGCAATGTACGTAGCTGGCCTGTCCTGGTGTTTTGCCGAATAGGCCTTTGTGATCCAAAAACCGAGAGTTTGGCTGGTGTACAAACACACTGCTGCTGGATCTGCCGTCCTCGTGACGAGTGTGTTCAAAACATCCTTCAAGGTGTAAGCTAAACCATATGCCATAGTTGCCGTCGAACAGGGCTCTCCCAGCAAGTATTCGGGAGCAGTTTGCGGACATCTGCAGAGATCGTCTCTCGGGAAGTGTCTGTCTACGCTCATTCCGTTCGGCATCGCCAGTCCAAAGTCTATCATGAGGGGTTGACCAGTCCTTCCGTCTATGACAATATTGTCGCTCTTTATATCCGGATTGACGACATATTGCTGGGACAAACGCGTCACGATGTTGGATATCTCGCTCAAAAGAAAAGGCAATTCGTCGAGAAGGCGTTGTCTCATCAAATTGACAACACGCGTGGCCGTGTAGGTGTCCATGACGCTGTGGTGACCGGTCACCTCCATCGCGCCAGAGGGGAGGCGATTCGTGGCCTCAAGCATCTTCAACCCCAAGAGACACCCCACCCTGTGTCTTCTTGGACTCATGTGGTGCTGTATCAGGGGTTCCCCCTCATTAGGGCCTGGGAAGACATGACTGCCGTTAAAGTCAGCATTAATCACGGCATCAAGACTTATACCTGCAAATGGCATCTCCAGACAAAAGGCCTCTGGGCACACGCCTGTCACACCAACCGTTCCTTTTATGGGACTGATATTGAAACCGACAGCCGTCTCTATGACAAATTCAGGGTAACTCATCACATCAGTCAGAAACTTAACCACAGTTCCTCGAGATGGGACATAATACACTCCTACTTTTATTTCGTAGAATGTCTCGTCTTCGCCGATAACCGTGGTGCAGTCCACCTCTGTGTGAGGAATGAAGGAAGGCATATCCAAACATACTCGCTTCTCAACCCACTTTTGACAGGCGGCTGATACTTCCGCAAGCAGCGTCTTTTGCCTGTTCTTCACTCTGTGTTTTGCATCAGCATCCAAGTCAAAATATATTATCATGTCGTCCAGAGTAAGCCTACACTTTGACTCATTGTTGTTATTGTTATTGTTCTTGATCTTGTTCTTATTCTTGTTATTCTGAGCGAGCTCCAGTAATATCCATGGATTTATACAATATTTCGTCATAGAAACCGAACCCATCAGGCCCACTGGCCAACACTTGGATGTAGACGGTCGATTTTCTTGTGCCGCTCTGCGTGACTTTTGCACCACGCCCCTTGCTCTTTGAAGGTATTCCTCGTAACGTAGCAGAGTTGATTGCAAGTCTGGCAGAATGGTTCTACTGGCAGCATATTTGCCAAACAGGTTATTGTTACTAGTATCCTCTCCTTTACTGTTAGTATAGTCGCCGAGACCCGCATTACACTCGACCCGGCTGAAATACACGGGCGGGTCCTCCACCTCCTCCCATTTAAGTGCCTGTTTCCCATTGATGTGAACCTTGAGCGTGTCCATAATCGGGACACATTTGACACCATGGTAACTGTCTTGATCCATTCCCGCTCTCAGGATCTTGGGGATGGAATGCCACTCACACATCAAATTGTATTTCACAATCCGGGTGTTCATGGAGCTGCCAGATGCATAGTTGGACATGGTCGAGTTCCCGGGTCCGGCAATGGAAATGCATGAGAGATGGAAGCTGTTCGTCTTCATTGTCGTCATCTTCCTTTTCCTAGAGAGGGGCTCATGAGTTTTTCCAATGTTACTACCATTACACATGTCTTTGTTTGAGCCTCTTCTAAAATTACCGATCTTACCGCACCCACTAATATTAGCGCACCCACTGCTATTAGCGCCCGTACAAGATGACACGTTGACGATATTTTCAACAGACACCGTGACTATCGGTGTCCATTTTACATTAGCATTGTTGCCTTTGGAGGACCTGGCCATGGTGGCACTTCCGTGAAAATCGCTATTGCTCCTATAAGAGTTAGAAAGTGCCCGATTCTCAGAGGTTGCATCTACTCGTGCTTGCATCTCTCCTTTAATGTTGCGCCCCCTCAATGTATAGGTGTGTTGTGGTCGGCCGTCACATCTGTAGCTGTCTCCCGTGCTGTTATTATTGACCCTCCGTCTAGCTGGGCCAACGATGGCGGCGGCGACTGGAACAGCTACCGCTGGCCGCATGGTTGATCCTAACTGTCTTTCATTTTCGAATCCCCGTGGTGGCAAATGCAACTGCTTCAACTTATCGAAGCGGTCAGCGTTAAGAGTCAACCGGCCAAGAGATGCACTGGAGTTTGTTCTTGCGTCCTTGTAGTATGACGACCAGGGCTGGTCCGGGAGTGAAGAGGGGTATCGGCTACACGTTGATTGTACTGCGCTACCGGGCAACCTCTTCACAGGTTCAGACATTGCCACTACCGCCATTGTGGCAGACGGCATCTTGCCGGACGAGCGTTTGCCGGTACAACTACGACCACGATGTCTCGTCGGGGGAGGCGGTGGAGGAGATATCAAGATGGTGCTCCGACGTCGACGATACATCTGTTGCTGTCGGGGTTGCCTTTTAATCCTCTCACCGTCATCTTCATCGTCTTTGGCTTTCGTCTTCTCTTTTTCTTTTTTGAGGTTTCTGGTCTTTTTATCCATATCGGCTATCTAATTCTTTTGTTC
Source organism: Paralithodes platypus (assembly GCA_032716605.1). Lineage (NCBI taxonomy): Eukaryota > Metazoa > Arthropoda > Malacostraca > Decapoda > Lithodidae > Paralithodes > Paralithodes platypus. The sequence continues at coordinate 30,328,257 of CM064579.1, forward strand.
TATACAACATATATACCCTTGACTGAGTTTGGCGGTATACTCGTTTTGTTCTATCCTTGACTGAGTACAATATATAACTGAAGATAAGCGTACATCCGGGGGGCCTTTTAAGCCTTGCACGTCCTGATGACGTAGAGGTTGCCAGATTAGCAATAAGAAATAGATTTCTCTCACTCTTATAATTACCTCTTCAAAATTAGTTTTCTACCCACAGCTAACTCAAAGACAACTGCAGAGGTTGAAGTAAATAAACTAAAGGTTTTTCTGTGCAAGGCTTTAAAGTATCCCTAATAGGCTCAAAATTATGTCAAGGACGTGGTCTCTGGAGGGCAAACGCAAACGTGTTTTAAAATATTAATTATTCATGTACGAATGAAGCGGTGGGAAGGACCCCGACGTCCCGTTAAAGTGGCCTCTATATCCCGGTATCTCTCTCAATGTTGCAGAGCATTCGAAAGATAAAGTATTTAACTCTAGTGTACTATCGCCCATTAGGTCACACTGTTGGGCGCTCCGGCCACAGACAATATGACGTCGAAGCCTAGATTCTTTAATAGCATCCACAACGGAAGTGAGAAAGTATCCCTTGGGAAGACTGCTGCGCATGATCTTGGTGGGCAGACCATGGGGGGCATAACACCAAGAAAGGGGAGACAGGCTCAACATCAACACCTGTCCGCAGTACCTCCACCTTTTCGTGGAAACAGCGACTGGGTAAGCGTTAATGTTGAGCAAATTCCTCAAAGTGGGATACAAAACATTTGTCTTGACCTCTTCCGCTTCGTGACACAGAGGGCACGGTCCCTTCCCCGAAGGATTGCAGCTGGTATGATAAGTATCGTAGAGTGCGGCATAGGGAGTGGCCGAACTAGACAATAGGGGGTTGCAGGAGGTTTCCATGTCGAGAAAAGCAAATTCAATCTTAGAAGGGGGGGATGGGTCGAGGGAACGACAGAAATCCCAAAAATTACTGGCAACTGGTTGTATGACCGTGGAGTTCCACTCTCTCCCAAATGGGTTAGGGACTGTTAATCTTTCTTGCATTGATGTCACAAATTGTGCTTGAGACTCTACGGACAATTTCTTATTTGGGGAAGTGGGCCGACAACGACTAGCCGGATCATAATCTTCCTCTTCACCTAGGTGTGTTGCTTCCTGCTCCTCCTCCTCCTCCTTGTCCAACGCTCCTTCCTCGTTTTTATTTTTCCCCTCCTTCCCGTTCTGCGGTATCGGTTAATTGGCCTCATTCGCGTCGTCCAAGATTGCCTTGTTGAAAAGCGCGAAGAGCATCTTGGGTCCTTTATCGGAGACGAACTTACTCATGCTCATCTTCCACTTTATTTTGCTCAGCTGATATTTTTACCATTGAAGCCCACACCTTGAGCGTAGAGGAAGCCATACACACAATGGCGTTACCAACCACTTGCATGCAAGTGGAACGGGTGAGGGAATCTTCTTCAGAGTGTGTGTCCACTAAATTACGATTATCCTTTTTCAACCTTTGCAGTTGCACAAATCGACTCAGTAATCTATGCGCATTGAGATTCTTCACCTTCATTTTCAGGAAACTTTTTTTCGGACAGTGTCAATTTACCGTCGAGTTCCTGCCCTGACGCCATGACCCAACACCTGGCAAAAGAGATTGCGACCATGCGCAGATACTCGTTAACGCGGCCCTTTTTCAAATAGTGTATCACATTAGATTGCCACCAGTTGACCGTCTTTAGAAATAAGCCTATCCCTCTTTTAGAGAGGGAATTGTCGTTAACTATGCCCACGTCATCCGTGAGGAGGCCCTTGTCGGTGCCCGTCGATAATAACGAAGTCCAAGTATCTAAAGATGCCTCGACGGCCGTACCTGTCTCCTTCATGAACAGTTTGGATGCCGGCTTCCCGTCCACTGTTCTGTTAACGAGATTAGTTATATTTCTGATAAATAAACGTTTCCTTTTATAATATCTCGGTTGCAAAAAATCCGTGCAACAGGTCTTGGCGTATTGTGACCTCCTGCCATTCTTAGTTTGGAAATGTTATTTGTCCCTAAGCCCGTTACCGTGAGAGGGGTGGGGGTGAGCGGCGCAGGGCGAGCTATAGCGGTGGAGGCCCTAGCCCAGGCTACGGACAATGAGCACACTGGAGGACAGGTAGTGTCTACAAGCACAGCGTATTTACGTATAGCCGGTGAAATAAAAAATCTAACTGCCCAGCCCCACCCAATATATTACGATCCCGTGAAAGAAGGCTATTATCCAAACCCCATCAAGAATTTACTGGTGGCCGAAAAATTTCCCCGTACCGTTCACGAGTATTTATCTATAGGGAATCTGGATCTTGTGCCAAAGTAATGAGTTATTTCCTCGGGATAGATGATATTGTGGAGAAAACAAAGAAGAATCAGCAATGGCATCAACCATTTCATGATTGCTCGAGAGGTCTCTCTCAATCAACGAAGCCCCCAAAGCAGCAACAACACAAACAGGCCAAAGTTCATGTTTCGCCTCTCCTTTCCTCTACAATCCAACAACACCAAGAGGACGAGGAGGAGAGGGAGAGGAAGAAGAAAAAGGAAGAGAAGGCGAGGAAGAAGAATAAAAGGGATGAGGAAAAAGAAAATCAATGGCCGTGTTCAACCTTGACGCAGCCACGGCCCACGAGACCATCAACTAGCATAACGACGGAAGAGCAACAAAGCAAAGAGGCTACTCTCCTGAAAGAATTGAACGAAGCCGATTCCGAAATAGGGAGAGGGCTCTCTATAGTTGTGGCGGCCGCTAAGAAACGTACCGACGCAGTACTGGCGAACACTAAAGCAAACCAAGAGTACAATAGCAAGGCCAATGCTTTCAATGTTCTTCTGCATTACATACGAGAGGGTGGCTCGTCTGTGATAGGGAACCAAGTACACAACACCGCACTGAGGGACGTGGTGGACACCGCCATCACGGAGTTAGATGTGCGCAAGAGGTGTTCCGTTATATTCGACGAAGATAAAAGCATAGACTTTTTCAATAAACACCAAAACATCATTTTGCAAATGGCCATTCAGAGGTTCGGCATTCCCACGACATCAAAGTGTAACGACATTGTGGTGAAAGTCGGTTATGTCAACCCCCATCCTTCTGCCCTAATATTGGAAGACACCGGGTCTAGTAGCAGAAACAGGGTCAGTCAGAGAGGGAAAGGGAAACCCGGGCGAGCAGGCGGATTAGGCGGGAAAACAAATGTTCCCAGTGTTAATGAGACCAAGATCGTGATCGAGAAAATAAACAACACAGCAAAGTTGTCTGAAGGAGGGGTCCTCCTGCGGAACAGAAAGGCGAGAGGGCTCATCCCCTCTTCCTTGGAAGAAGCCAGAGACAACGAGAACGAGAGGAAACCCAAGAAGGGGAATAAAGCACCTTGTTCACAAATGCTCATGGAACACACCCTCAATGAGGAAGGCAGGGCCTGTTACCGGATTAAGGGCGTACCTCACCATGTCATGAAATACAACTTTGAGAGCAAAGGTGGCTTTAACCAAATAGTTAAGAAAAAGGAGGATGAGCAGTCGGATTTACCTCCCGAGGAACGCACCAACTTGGACGTGACGAGAGCGAGGGCGTCCCATGTCTTTACCTCCCTTAGACGCTACGAGCCCGATAAGCTAGTGGCTTACGCGTGTGACACTTTCTGGCAACGACGACCTAAGGTGGTCGAAGGTGGTCCCAAGGGGGTCCGGTGGGAAGAGGTGGTGGGTTGGGAAGAGAAAACCACCACTTCGACGGAGGCGATGGCCTTTGCGGTCGAGCCCAACATGAGGGATCACCAATTTTACCTGCTGGACTCATTTTCTAAACTGGCCGGTTTTCTATTGGACAGATTTAGACCGCTCATAGTGAGAAACGTGTCGGGCAAACGGGGTCTTCAACAACGCCTGATCAAACCGGTGGTCGATGCCCCTATTCAGTACAAAGAACTTTGTACAATTATGGACGACTCCTTGGACGTACTTCTCTCTCTGTCACAAAACACGGCCTTCACCAAATCATCAGTCACTGTCTACAGGAGGAAATTCAGAAGATACCTGCTCTTTTGCTTCAGCTTGTACGCTCTCAATCGCGAGAGACATAGGAAGGAAGTTTCCCCCCTCCCTTACAATTTTTTCAACTTCTTCGCCTATATGTACTGTCATGGTCCCACTGCCATGTCAGCGACTTACCTCAGCACCCAGTCCTTCATATACAATCAGGTGTTCAGGCCAGTGTGTTCCGGTGCCCCAGCCATCTCCGCGAAGAAATTGCTGGATATAGACTATTCTGTGTTGAGAGGGGGAAAAGCGGCTGTTCGTGACTTTGGAGATCCCGTAAAGACGAGTATACACACGAGGACCGTTGTGTCCTTTTTAGGGTTCGCCGAAATTATTTTGTCCGTCCTGTGCCAACTGATGAAGTTGACGGAAGGTACCTTGAAGGAGAGATGTAGGTTCTCCATACACAGTTGGTGCGACTCTCTGATTTTCACCTTTCTCACCTTCGTATTCTTTCACCGATTCAGCGGAATCAAGAATCTCAGTTTGGACAATGCGCTCAGGTTCGTGCTGGGGCAGACGCACCTTCATCTGAACAAGGTAAGAGCGCCACGATTAGTAAAGGCTGCCACAAAAAGACTCAGAATTGTCCCCGATCCCAATAAACCGTTTCCCTATTCCTCCTCCTATACTTCTCCCATTCGGGGTTTTGTTAACCACATTAACTTGGATCAACGAGAAGGAGAAGGAGAAATAAAAGGTAGCGATGAGTTCTTTGATACTGAAGGAGAAGATGACTATGACTCAAATGAAGGGGAATATGACGGTGATAATCATTTAAATACTACTATTACTACTACTAATAATAATAATAATAATAATAATAATAAAATAATAATAATAAGAAGAAGAAGAAGATAAATAATAAATCTACCATTACTGAAAAACGACAATAATTGACACACAGGGACGCCCTAGTGGTATCCTACCCTCATCTTCTGGGCTTACCTTACTCCATACAAGCCACCTTGGGGATACCTGTGAGCCGTATGAACCCTCTCATGGCAACAGATAGCGGTACAACTGCTGCAGCATCGGGCACTTTTGCACCTAATAAGTATCGCATGGGTATCGACGTTCCTGGTGTTCCAGAGCCACCTTCTCCACATTTGGGTTCGGCGATAGGACAGTTGTCCATGTTCGAAAATCCGGTCAGTGGGTTGATTGATATGTATTACGGACCCAATACATTCCATAAAATATTCAAAGAAACAAAGATGGCGATGGAGGCTGCCGAGCCGTATACGATATCCTCCGTTGCTCAGCCACACATGCCTTGTCTGGCAACCCTTTCATCTAGCGTGGCGGTGGAGGACAGCGAAAGGCCCAATGCCAAAGATGGCCGTGGTGCCTCTTCCCTCCCCCAAACAAATAGACAGAGCCATAAGGAGGGGTCTCTGTTCACAATACCCAAGGACCTGTTACGCTATTTAGAAGCTTCGCCCATACGCATGGTTTTCTCCATCGTCCGAGATTCCGAAGGTGAGGAGAGGTACCTGGCTCTGGGAGATTTTGCTCTCGTAGCAATTTGGGTAAAGATCAACATTTTGAAAGCAGACTGGAAGGACAAGTGTATCGTCAAGTGTAATTACGAATGGTTGAGCGGTGTTTTCTGTCGACATTTACTATTGTCCGACCTTACCAATTTTGGGGTGTGGGGAGACGCCAAAATAATTAACAAAGTTGACTGCACAACCAACACGCTGCATAGAGACGGAGTTCACCTCCCCAGCGTCAAAGATTGTAAGTTTTTCACCAAGCACACTTCGCTCGAAGATCGGAAGGGTCTGGCTTGTCTGCATTCACGGGTTAACGTGAGAACCAGAAGTCATGTAGGGAGGGTGACCTCCACATCGTGGGCAGTGGAAGCTCTCAAGACAATCTCGGGCGGCGACAGGGACATGTTCGCGAGAATGGCCATGGCTCTGGACGCCTACCACTTGGGACACACGAACGCGGCCAATTTCATTCCCTACTTTAGTAAAAACTGCATCAGCAACGAGCGAGAAATGGGGTTATGGGGTTACATCAAAAGAACCTCCGACAAGTGGGGAGATTGTAGGCACCAATCGATCAGGGCTAGACCCAGGTGAGGTTATAGGCATGTGATAAAGAGTCGCTGGAACTCCTGTTTCACTTGCTTGGCCTCTCTTACTGATTTTCTTTGTGCCTCATTTACACTGAGAGCAATCCAGCTAGCTCTCACAAACACCTCCTCCTCCTATCCACTTCACTACACTAAACATGCACACCACACTTCATTCTTCCACACCAAAATTTAAAAAAAAAAAAACGATGAATTGTAGCCCAGCCTCGGAGTCCCCAGGGGTGGGGACCATAAATGCCCCCTCACCCGACCGACCATCCCCTGACGTCCCCACACAATTACCTGGACCTCGGCCTGTTACTCTTTCTATTAATTTCTGCAACATTCGCGGACTTTCCTCTAACTTTCACTCTGTTGAGCACCATCTCTCCTCCTACAAACCTGATCTTCTCTTCCTCACCGAAACTCAGGTGTCTGTAGCAACATCCAGCAACCCCTTCTCTGTATCCTCCTACTTTCTCTATCCTAGTTTCAAAGCCAAAGGCGGATGTTGTGCATATGTGCACAACAAACTCACTTGCTCTCGTGTTCCCGATTTCGACTCCTCTGAATTCTCAACTTTATGGCTCAAACTTTCCTGTCATTCTCTTACTAAATATTTCTGTGCTGTCTATCTTTCCCCTAACTCTACCAACTTTCCCAAATTCTTTGACTATCTAAACTCTACAGTGGAACACATTCTATCCATTTCTCCTTTCTCAGAAATCTCCATCTTAGGAGATTTCAACGTTCACCACCACCATTGGCTCTCCTCTCACACTACTGATCCACCTGGTGAACAAGCCTACGTCTTTTCTATCCTAAATGACCTAGAGCAGTTAGTTCAGCAACCCACCCGTATCCCGGATCGCATCGGAGATCGGCCCAACATTCTTGACCTGTTTCTAACTTCTAACCCTTCTTCTTATACTGTCGATCTTTTCTCTCCTTTGGGCTCCTCCGACCATAAACTTATCTCTGTCACCTGTCCTATCTCTCCAGTACAGCCACCCGATCCTCCTAGCCGGCGGCGCTTGTGGCACTTTGGCGCTGCCGACTGGGAGGCTCTTCGGCAGTACTTCTTTGATTTCCCATGGAATGATTTCTGCTTCCATGGCCGAGGACCCTCGGAGAGTGCTGAACGCATTACCGAGGTAATCCTATCGGGCATGGAAGCATACATTCCATTCTCTTTCTCTCAGACTAATGCTAAAAAATCTTGGTTTACTCACGCCTGTTCTACTGCTGTCCGCAATAAGGAGGAAGCATTCAAACGGTACCGACGCCTTAAAACTCAATACTCTCATTCTTCATATGTTTCTGCCCGGAATCAAGCCAAATCTGTTCTTCGACTTGCCAAACACTCTTTCATCAATAATAAATGCACTGAACTATCCAACTCTAGCTCTTCCCAAGCTTTCTGGCATCTAGCCAAAAACCTCTCCAACAATTTCTCTTCCTCGTCTTTCCCTCCCCTTTCCCACTCTGATGGCACAACCATCACTTCTTCCTCTGACAAAGCTAAACTCTTCGCTCAAACTTTTGCTAGAAACTCCACATTGGATGATTCCGGTGCTATTCCTCCCTCTCCGCCCTCCTCTCTCTTAATTATGCCTAATATCCTAATCTCTTCTAAAGATGTACTTTCTACCCTCTCTGGGCTTAACACAAATAAGGCGTACGGTCCGGACGGTGTTCCTCCTGTTGTTCTCAAAAACTGTGCTTCCGTGCTGACTCCCTGCCTAGGCAAACTCTTTCGTCTCTGTCTATCCTCTAACGTCTTCCCTTCATGCTGGAAGTTTGCTCACATTCAACCTGTCCCAAAGATGGGTGACCGCTCTCAACCCTCCAACTATCGTCCAATTGCTCTTATCTCTTGTCTTTCTAAAGTTTTTGAAACTATTCTTGCTTCCAAATTTCTTAAGCATTTCTCTTCTCATAATCTGCTCTCAGATCGCCAGTATGGCTTCCTTGAGGGTCGCTCTACTGGTGATCTTCTTTCATATCTTACTAACTCTTGGTCATCCTCCTTTCGGGACTTCGGTGAGACTTTTTCTATTGCACTAGACATATCGAAAGCCTTCGATAGAGTCTGGCATAAATCTTTAATTTCTAAACTACCCTCCTTCGGTTTCTATCCCTCCATCTGTGCCTTTGTCTCTAATTTCCTTTCCGGCCGTTCCATAGCCGCGGTTGTGGACGGCCATTGTTCACTTCCTCACCCTATAAACTCCGGTGTTTCTCAAGGCTCTGTCCTATCTCCTATTCTCTTTCTAATTTTTATAAATTATCTCCTTAACTGTACCTTAATTCCCATCCATTCATACGCAGACGACTCAACCTTGCACTACTCCATTAGTTTTTCAGAACGCCCCAGCCAGCAATCCCTCAACGACAAACGTAATGAAGCCATAGAACTCTTAAATTCTGATCTAAATACTATTTCCAATTGGGGCAGAGAAAACCTTGTTAACTTTAATGCTTCCAAAACCCAATTTCTCCATCTATCTACCCGTCAGGATCTCCCAGCGGACTATCCCTTATTCAACAATACAAAAATCAACCCTTCATCTTCTCTCAATATTCTTGGTGTCTCTTTTTCTTCTGCTCTCATTTGGAAGGACCATATTACCAGTCTTGCTAAGGCAGCCTCCCAGAAGCTGGGTGTGCTCAACCGCCTTAGGGGGTTCTTTTCCCCTGCACAGCTTCTTGCTCTGTACAGGGGCATAGTGCGCCCTTGTATTGAGTATTGTTCACATGTATGGGGAGGTTCCTCTCACACCGCTCTCCTAGACAAAGTTGAAAGGAAGGCCTTTTGTATCATTAACTCCCGTCCACTCACCAACTCTCTGCAATCTCTCTCTCTCCGCCGCAATGTTGCATCTCTCTCGCTATTCTATCGCTACTATAATAATCAGTGTTCCTCAGAGCTATCCCAGTGCATACCACCTCCTTTACGTAGGGCACGTGGTACCCGTCTTGCAACTCAATCCCACCCCTACTCTGTGCAACTCTCCAACCCAAGAGTGAAACGTTACTCTCAAACTTTCTTCTACTCAACAGCTGAGCTCTGGAACTCTCTCCCAGAATCAGTCTTTCCCTCTTCCTATGACTTAAATTGCTTCACACTCTGTGTGTCCAGGCATTTTGGCTCGAACGTCCCTTGATTTTGGCCCTGTCACTCTTTCAACTATGGGGGAGGCACTCGCTATAGGCAGTTATGCCTTTTGCCTCCCTCAATCACATAGAAATAAAAAGAAAAAAAAGAAAAAAAAGTTGGCCAAAGAAGAAATTACCTTGGGCAAATATTGAACACTGGATAGGGCGGGCGTGGCCAATACTGAGCTAGCGGCCGCTGCTATCGCTATCAGCTCACATGTCAATCTGGGCGAAACCGAAGCAGAGTTAGACGAGACGGCCAAAAAACAAGGCTCTAATATATTTTCGCTCAGTTCCTCGACAGCAGCCAATATTTCGAGGAACGAAATACGTCACAGAGTGCTTCAGCGGATAATGCTCGGGTCTGCGCCCCTCCCTGAGGAGGGCGATGGCACATTATCAAATTCCTACATTGAAAGACACAGGATTAAACTCAAAGACTTGTGGTCGTTCGGCACACCCGAATTAAAGAGAAAGTTACTCGCAGGGGAATCGGTCTCGATATTGTGCAAGAATACGAGTTTCCTCCACGCAGCCATTCCCGACAACCTGGTTAAATATAAGTTCGACGATACTCGGAACGGGTTCCACCTTCAATTGAAAATACAACACAATTCCGAGAAGTGAAAAGAAGGCAGTCTCGAACAACTTAACGCTGTTGCCCATTCTGACAAGTGTCCCTTCCCCGCCGATGCTTCTCCATTGTCCATTGGTCAAGTAAAGCGCCGCGTAGGACCGAGGGGAGTGGTGACAACCAACAGTGAAATCATCCAATACGATAAGTTGTCATTGGCAAATTCCGCCGAAAGTAGAAATAAAATAATCGAGAGCGAACATAGGTGTCATATAGCATCCCATATCAGACAGATTTGTTCTCGTAGAGAAAATACATTGGCGGCCAAAGGCAAAAGAAGACAAAGGTCTTCAGGATTCAGGCACGACCGGGCCATTAATGCTAGATCTTTGACGCAAGAGGGAGAAGCCGTGAAGGAGAACGACCCCCTAACGGACGGAGTGTTGGCACTTATAGAGAGTCTAGCGGCACTGATCAATTAGTCCAAAGCAATGAAAAAGATATCGTCGACAACCGCGGAAGCTCTTTTGAGATGGTATAGGAAACTCGGTTGTGATTGCGCTTTGAGCGAACGCCTGCATCGCGTACTGGGTTCATTGGGGGAGACCGGGGTGGATGCGGCATCCGTTAGAAGCAACAAGATACTACCTATGGATGCGAGCGATTATTTATCTCCCGGTACCCCCGATAGGATACGGCGATTAATGACCGCTATATTGTCGGAACGGAGCTTGTCCCGTCCGGAACTGCTATGCGAGGTATTTGTATTAAAGAGTCGCGTTGTCTATTGCGCTTGCGACGAAACCAACGGAAAAACTCCCCTTTCCTCTTTCACCATATGGGAGCCTACGCGGCAACGGCGGCGTAACGAGGACGGGTCGGTGGACGGAGAATATGTACCGACCTCCGAACTGCTAGCCACTTGCTCTTCGTGCACGGCCGACCATTATTTAGCGGCAGGGTCGTCTGCCCCGTCCCCTCCGGTTCATCCCGTTTCTTTTCCCGAGTACCTGCTGAAGTTAGTAGACTCGGAAGAATATTCGTCCGATCAACAGAGAAGAGAGTTACTGAGACTGTACGCGATCATCGTCAATGCTTCGGGTGGTTGCGGCCGGGGGGGGAATTCCCAGCAGTCTAATTTCAGGGGCTCGTGGACAAATCTCGTGTTCAAAAGTGAACCCCATGCCATCGACGCGGAGGTGTTGATCAGTAATGAGATCACGTGCTCGGTGCGCCTTCAACCCAAGTGCATATGTTCAGATCTTTTGTATGCAGTAGTTAGCTTAGTGGTAGAAGACCAGACCCCCACTAATAAAAATTTAGCGTCTCTGAATATGGCGTACAGGTTAAACGACATTCAAATAGTTGGAAGCGGCGAGTTCCTTTATATCCGCTACAATATTTTTTCGGAAGAGTCGTTGTTCAATGATATTACCCGCCACGAACCCGATATGGCAAAAATCCTCTCCGAAAACACATTTAACGGCCTTCCTGTCAAAACGAAACCGGAGAGAGAGGTCCAGGACTCAAACGCCTATAGAGTGGCCGGTGGCAATGCCGCTCATGTCGATATGCGAACGGACAATACTGTCAATTTGCAATCGCTCCTCAACACTATCCTCACACAGGGCAAACGGAACAGAGGGGAGAACGTGCATCGCAACAGAAAGAGGACGAGGAAATGTACCGCCACCATGCCCGAAGATGACATCGCCCCTCCCCGCACGGCAGACAACCCCCCTGCGGAGCAAGAAGACTTTAATATGGAACGTGTCGTCGTCCCCCAACCTCAAATCGAGGAATGTAATACGTTTCAGGGAACATGTGACCGACAATAAGATTAGAAACTATAAACTCAATGTCCGAGAAGGTTTTGCGAATGACTTACGGACCATTTCCATCGAGGCGACCCGACTGTCACAGCCTAATAACAACGGCGAAGATAAGAGGATTATATTACTCCCTCCAACGTTTGTGTTATTGAATCCGCCCATCATTATTCGACGCGCCTTGAATCGTTTTCAAGTTGTTTCGGGAATAACGCAATATTTTGACAGGGTAGAGAAAGAACTAGTTTCGCGTTCAGAGAACATCGCTCAACCTGACAAGAGGCTGTATGCGCTTGATTCCAATGCAACTCACGCCTCCGTCTTAGCCATACTGAGAGAGGTCAGAGAGAACAGCTTACTTTACGCCATAAATAAGGTTAGAGAGGAGGGGTACAGAACCTTTTTACATTCGTCGGCCTCTTATTCCAAAATCCATCTCGCCTCTCGGGAATCGGAGGGCAGACAATTATGCACTGCGAAAATCCTAGAGTTGCTGGCGGGATTGGTAAAATAGCGTCAACTCCGGGCCTCGCGTTGACCGTGGACAGAAATAAACTATTTGCTTTTTCGTCCAGAGGGGATTCCACAATTGTACTATTAACGTGCAGCGATTCCTATGCCAAGGCGATAGCTGAGAAGAAGCATCATGTCCAAAGGTGCCTGGAGACATGTATGGGATGGGAGAGCTCGCCAACTGCCTTCATCACAGCCCTTGCCCAAGAAGCAGCCGACAGTGTCGCGATGAGAGAATCTTCCCTTTCCGGATTTTGCCTCGATTTGGGAAGTGCCATGTTTGACGACACTGAATCGGGACATTACTCCTCCTCCTATTCTTCCCAAAAATGTGGGAAGAACAACACCGACAACATTGACAATACCGCCGCCAACGGTAGTACGCAATTGGGCCACTGTAATACCCTGAATTGGTTCAGGGTTTGTTCACCCGCCTTGGAATTACACGAGAGGTGCACTTTGCTCTCTGATGTTATCTGTAACACCAGGGCCACCCCCGAGGTCGTTCACAAGAGAAGGGTTCTCTATTCAGACGTTGTGAGCTTCCTCGTGGCCATGGCCATTCGAACAGTTTCCCAGACAGGGGGTCGAATGGTGTACATCCCGGACGGCCACTGTGTTTACTTGGCCAAACCATTGGCAGGATCTTCCGAGGCTGTCGAAGAAAGAGATTTCAGGTTGGTTGTCAACGACCCGCTGGGTAATGGGTGGAGGTTCCTCGAGGACAGCAACATGACATTTCTCGTCGAGAGCATGAACCGGGGACCAGAAACATTGGTAGAGTTTTGCACTAAATCCGTCTAACATTATTTGACCACGGGATTGAATGCGCTTGTGATGAAGGATATTGTGAAAAGAAAGAGTACGGAAGATTGGTCTCCCTTTACAACTCAGACGACAAACACCACCTGGAAGACGGTGATCACCACCTCGGGTAATTCTAATTTCGCTGGCGGGGGAGTGGCCAGCTACATCCATCAAAGGACGGGTGCCATTCAACATGTCCCCGTTAAAGAATTCACCGTGAGTGTGCGCTTGGGTATGTCTCAACAGGAAGGTCATAGAAAAGTACAGCTGATAATGAGTCCGGTCGTCGCCGTCTCCTCCTCCAACTTCTCCCAGATGCCGACGACACCTGCTTCTAAACGACGCAAAGAAGACTACTGCTCTCCCAGCATTCTCCAGTGGCTCAATATTACCGGTACCAGCAGCGATTACAACCACCACTGCCAGCCATCGTCAAGGGGCGAAGGTACTTCTTCTTTGTCTTCCAATGCGGCCGGTTGGCTGAAAGGGTTAAAAATATCGGCCCGTAAGGATTGGCGAACCTGCAACATACGATACAACTACAACCTCCTACACCCAGACTTAAATGTGTGCACGCTCAACAAATTTGAGAAGAGTGAGACCAGCAGAGGACGTGGAAGTGTTCCTGAACGCAGCTGTGCTACGGTAGCCATCATGACCCACCAATCTTATTTAATGGGAGGAGAATTGAAAACAGAAGGCGAAGTAGAGGAAGTAGCAGAGGCTGCGGGTGTTGGTTCTCTGGATACAGAGAGGTTTGGAATATTAGCCATGGCCATTACCGACATTTTTGGGTTTGCGTCAAATGGTGAAGAAGGGTCACCTATTCTGATATTAACCAAGAGAGATTATGGGTACTTGTTGACAATCATAGGCAACTCGCCCGACGGTCAGGCTGTGCGAGTAGTCCGGATCTTCAAGCCGTGTGGTAACCAGAGGTTAGAGCATGAACATTACACGTGTCCCTGGAGCGTCAGTTCCCCCAAATCATTCCAAGCTAGAAGCGCAGAACCCATACAGATAACCTCTACCGTATGCCGTAGAGGCACTAACAAGCGATTTAAAGAGCTACTCATGTATACCCCACGGTGCCTAATGCATCACAGTTACAATGGAAGCTACGTTCATCTATATTCCGACAATGATGGATCCATCGTTACCGTCTCCTTTAACAAAAAATTTGACATTTTGAACGATGATAGGCCTTTAATTGCTGTTGCGGTTGCCACCTCCGGCGCAGACTGTGAGGTGGCGTTAAACAAGAATGTGTTGCTGTGTTCCCACGAGGTGGAAAAAGGAAAGGAGAGCGATTTCATCAGGAATATCTTGAGGCTCAGATGGTTGGATCTTTCCACAGGGAACACGATTCAATCCGAACACTGGGTGCCAGGTACCCAAGCGGCTACCAACCCACTCTCTCTCTGTATAATGGCAGAAGGAGAAACAGTAAAGGAAAGCCAACAAGAAGGAAAAAAAGCCACATCCTGAGACGAATGTATCTCCCAATCACCATCTCCCTTTGAACATTACTGTCAATGTCATTCTGAAAAAGCACTTTCAAGTTTCCGACATAGTATTTCTGACAATACCTTAGGCATTTTGTTAATTTAATTAGCCCTTTACCGGGCACTCACCTCTCCCACCCTATTTCAATTAATCCTTTAGCGGACATTTGGCCTTCTATCTATCTATCTATCTATATGCTCAGGCCCAATCCCCATTTTGGGGGTAGCCGATTGGCCTTACAGGGCATATTAGAGGTAAGGTAGGAATAACCCTTTGACATGTGGACCACCTGGCTAGAAATTATATTATCGTGTGTCTCTCACCTCCTCACCTTGGGACGGCGAGTTGTTTGCCTGCTAAAGTGTTAAAAATAAACAATATAAATAAGATATCTGTGTTTTATTGACAACAAACGAACGCAGTGACGTGCATGCAATGTGGTATATGTCAAGCATCCCTACTCTCCCAGGTTTGTTTTATTGACAACAAACGAATGCAGTGACGTGCATGCAATGTGGTATATGTCAAACATCCCTACTCTCCCAGGTTTGTTTTATTGACAACAAACGAACACAGTGACGTGCATGCAATGTGGTATATGTCAAGCATCCCTACTCTCCCAGGTTTGTGTAGCACGTTCCCGCCCCTCTCGATGTGCCATTTCTCGAAATCGTGTTTCTTTGAATATATGCTGTCCATTATGTTCCTCCTCACCAAGTCCTCCGGAGAAACCCTGTATTTCTCTGAATGTATGCTGTTCAGTATGTTCCTCTTAACCAAGTCCTCCGGAGTAACCTGTAGCGCAGGTAATATACCGGCCCGCTTCTCCTTCCCAATATCCGCCACTGTTATCGCATTCAGATTCATAATATCCTCCGCCTCTCTTTCTATTTGCTCATTGTATCGGGATTGCTTGTCATTGCCCGGAGACGACCACCGAATCCAGTCCAAACAGGCCAAATGACTCACCGTGCATGCACTCTCGTAACCCAACAGGTATTCCAGGAGAGCGTGTCTAGCGGGCCGAGGATTGAGGTCCCTAGTTTTTAACATGTCCAACATGTAGAGCTTGTGGTTCTCCTGGTTACGACAGGAATACAACACCTTTTGAACTTGGCGCGCCACTCCCATCCGAGGATAATTCCGCAAGGCTAAAGTAGCAAGAGCATCGTGTGGTCTGAGCCACATGGAAGACAGCCCCATACCCCTCACTATACCGCACCGGGTGTAGAGGCGCGCACTCAACCGGTACAGGTGACCCGTCACCTCAGTCGCACTGGCCCTACTCTCCCCATGAATGAACCTATCCATATTCGAGTTACAAGCTTTTCTTACTGTTTCCATTAACTCGATGGCAGCTTCAACCACTTCCATTTCTTCTGGCACGCACTTGTCATTGCATTCAGCATATGTCTCACCAAAGTTCCGATAGGCGGCTTCGTCACTGGTTAACGACTCGCACGTGACAATATAGGTTTGACTCCTGTAAGGAGATAAAGAAAACCTAATATTTAGTAGTGGCCCCGTAATCATTGACGAACATGCCTATTACATAAGGCATCCTCTTCAAACACTAATCCGCCGTAGTTTGAATCTACCGCGCAGAGCATTTAAAATCTGAGGAGCCTTCATCATGAGCGCACGTGACCTCACTCATGGCTTCAGTCATTATGAATTGGGTTCTCACTACGAAAAAACTTCGTAAAAAATAAAAAACAAAAAGAAAATAAGAATAACTATCCAATAAGCTTTCCATCATATCGTGGATGTACTTGTGTGGATCTTTGACCAGATGCTGATTCAGGCGTCATTCTTCCTTCACTGACATATCAAGTAAACCAAAATCCTTAATACATCAACGAATGGGAAGGGGATGGTCGGGAGGGCCCCAGTCGTCAATGATTACGGGGCCACTACTAAATATTAGGTTTTCTTTATCTCCTTACAGGAGTCAAACCTATAATTTATTAGTGGCCCCTCCATCATTGATGAACATGCCTGATTTCTAAGACTGGAGGGGGACATTCGTAATCATATCATAACTCTAGAAAAGCAGATAATCAAACAACCACATAGTATTCTTACTTTTGTAAAAAAGAGATATTCGGGTGCATAAACTTTATACAGCCTAAATCTTCAAAAAGGGGTACAAGCAGGAGCGTGCTTCAAAGAAGCCTGCTTGAAAAAGGGTTAACTCTGAGACTCTGTGCACAGATCTGCTAGTTAAGAAGGCACCCCACTTAAAGTAAGTGGTGAAAACTAAAAACTTATAAGTTTACATGTGCACATATAAACCCCATTAACTAGTGGATATATTCCTAAAAATATAACCAAACATAAATGAATTCTTGTACATTCGTAGAAGTACTGAACTCGTGTACTTATGCAGAAGTAATTACTTCAAAAGTAAAAGTCGTAGTTGCAACTACTGAGATTTCTCAAAAATCTATTGCTTCACAGCCAAAGCTACTTACAACAAGAATTGTTGTAACATAGTCCATGAGCCAGGCCAGATATCGGTACCACCTGGGGTGACTAAACACGAATGGTACTAAAATGTTTATAGAGTGACTGTAAGTACATTAAGATATGATAGCCTTCTCGCACTGGTAGCTTAGTCTATTTTTTTTTATGCAATAGGGGCGCTACCCCAAAATAAAGATTTTTAGCGTGACGCTCGGCGTTTTCCTCATTTTCTTTAAAATCCATCACACAATCATCGCGAAACTTTGAACACCTATGTAGAATTATATTCTCTACCAGAGTTGTTCCTAGGTATTTTTCAAATTTCCTCATATTTCGGAATATACTCTATATTTTGGGTATTTTCCTCTAAATCTAGAATAAATCCTTAAATATGGGGAACATTGAAAAATATATTCTAACAGCTCTTGTAGCTTATTTGATTCTCTACAAGAATTATTCCTATGTGTATTTCAAGTTTCTCCATATTTAGGGGTTTATTTCATATTTGGGGATTTTTTGTTATATTTTGGGGATAATTTATTATTGGAAGGAGCAAACATATGTAGAGTGGTTTCCATGTAATGTGTTTGTTTGTTCATGGTTTAATGGTGATATTTTTTGCAGGTGTGTGTCGACTGTTTGACGGCAGGATGGAACCATCTGCGAGGAAGAGAGCACGGATCGACTGTATCATCCACTGCTCTGATGATGACAGCGATGCTCTGGTGTCACCACAGGATTTGGACTCCTGGAACACATTGCTCAGGGCTGCAGAAATCAGGCAGCATGATCCAGTCCTGGAAGCAGCCAAGGGCCTTGAAGAAGGAGGAATACCACACATACATTATCACCGTAAATGTCGTAGTCTCTTTACAATGAAGAAGTCACTGGATTCTATCCTTGCCAAGGGTGTCAAGATAGAATCAGCAAGCGTCGACCCCAGGAGGAGGGCATCAAGGGATGCCCCTAGTACTAGCAGGGTGTATGCCAAAGTATGTATCTTCTGCGAGAAGTCAAGCAAGTACATAAAAACAACAAAGACAAGGGAGCCACTCATACAGTGTGTTGAGCTACGAGCAGATGAGAAGATTCGCAGAGCAGCAATAAGGAAACTCAACCAGAGAATCCTTGGTTTAGTTAGCAGAGACCTTGTTGCTGCAGAGGGTCACTACCACAAGTCGTGCTACAAACTCTTCACAAAAGATGATTTCCCAGCGGCCGCCAGGTCGGGTGCAGGTGAAAATCAGGAAGAAAGCGAGGAAGCACGCTACGAAGAGGTTGAGACAGAAGCCCTCGAGGAACTCTGCTTGTATATAAGGACCAAATTATTCCCCAACCCAGAGGTACTGCCTATGACAAACCTCACATCTAGGCTTGAGAGATCCATGATGTCCCGTGGTATTATCCAACTGAAACCAGCGACAAAGAAACATGTTCGCCGAAAGATTGAAACCGAGTTTGGAGAATCACTACGCTTTGTCCCAGATGAGAAAGGAAAGCTTCTAATCTATCCACGCAGCCTCTCAATGGACGACCTTGCCCGGCAAGCACACAAAATGGCAAAAGACCTGCAAGAAGCAAGAGCAGCTAACTCTGAAGATGTCTTAACCAAAGCAGGAATGCAGCTGAGGAATGAGATCAATAAACAAGATGTGAGTCAGCCATGGCCTCCCGATACAGATCAGAATGTCATTCCTGCAGCAGTCACTCAATTCCTGCACACCCTGCTGACAGGAGAGTGTGAGTGTGAAACTCCCTCTGAAAGAGCTCAACGTCTTGCCACTTCCTTTGGCAGTGACTTGGTCTTTGCTGTTACCAGTGGCAAGACAAAACCACCCAAGCACGTACTGCTGACCAATGCTGTAAAGTCTTTGACAGGAAACACAGAACTGATCCGAACTCTGAATCGTCTTGGTCACTGTGTGTCTTACTCAATGTTTGAGGAGATCGATACAGCCCTTTGTATCCAGAAGCTGGAATGCTCAAAGGATGACATTCCACTGCCAGCAAACATCTACCCTGGTGTGTTCACAACCCTGGCCTGGGATAACATTGACCGACTTGAAGAGACCCTAAGTGGAGCAGGTACTTCTCATAGAGTCAATGGCATTGCTGTCCAGTCCAAGGTTGCAGGCTCTGTGCCAGAGAAAGTCCTGCCAGAGATTACCAAGTCCAAGATAAGAAGCATCACTCAGACATCATCAATGCTGCCAATATACAATGTTGGGCGGCGGGCAGGGCCACCTAGGATTGAGACTGCGTATGTCGACACTACCAAGGAAGTCCAGGATTCAAAGACAAAGAACCATATCTGGCTTCTTACTCGAATGTCAGACCATGAGGACCAGTCCATCAGCAGTTGGACTGGGTTCAACATCAAAATGCGCAGAGACATTGCAGTGGTTCAGGACACTGTAAGCTACCTGCCCACTATCAATGCTCCCGCAACAGAAATGTCCACCGTTAATGAAATCTTGGAACAAACGCATGCTATCATGCAGTCCTTACAGCTTAACAAGATTGTGTGCGTGTTTGATCAAGCACTCTATGCCAAAGCTGCCGAAGTTATCTGGAAACAAGAGAAGTTCAAGAACATTATCATCAGGATGGGCGTCTTCCACACAATCTGTAATCTCATCTCCACCATAGGAAAGAGGTTTCAAGATGCAGGTCTTAGAGATCTGTGTGTGGAATCAGGTATCATCGCAGAAGGATCAGTGTCAGGAGTGATGAACGGCAAGAGGTACAACAGAGCAGTGAGACTACACAAGCTCGTGTATGAAGCACTGATGAGGCTTGCATGGAAAGGCTTCCTTTCATGGCTAGAAGAAAACCATTCAAGGGACATACACCATCTAGATGAAACACTGAAGGACATCAACAGCTTTCACAGCAATGTGTCTCAGGGACTCTTTCAAGAGCTGATGGAGAGTGAATCATGCACACATATCATGAAGCTTTTCCAAGTTTATCTTGAGACCCTCAGAGATGAACACAACCTCTCAGCATTCTGGATGTCATACCTGGACATGGTTGAGATCATGCTGGACTTAATTCGAGCCTCCAGAGAAGGCAACTGGATGCTCCACCTAGGAGCAATCCGACAGATGATACCGTGGTGTTTTGCCTATGACAAAGTGAACTATGCCCGGTTCCTAACCTACTACTATGCCTTGATGTCTCGACTGCCCATTGAACACCCAGAGGTCCATGAACACTTCATGCAAGGTGGCTTTTCGGTCCAGATCGGTAGCAAGAATCCCTTTGGACGGATCCCTGTGGACCAGACAATCGAAGAGACGATCAACAAAGACACCCAGACACCAGGGGGCACAAAAGGCTTCAGCCTGAAAGGCGGAGCTGGCGCCAGGTACTACCTGACATCGGAGTATCGCAGCAGGTACTTAAGGCAGCTCAGGACTATGGTAGTAGGCCAAAAGTATACTGACTTCAGCCACCCAGACCTACAGATGCCCAGGATTAGAAGAGATGAGGCCGATGTCCAATCTTTAGTTCAACTGATGGAGACCAGCTGGTTGAACCCCTTCAACGCAGAGCAAGAAGATCTTGTCAGTTTGTCAACTGCGACTATGGCACCACCAGAAGTTGTCAAAGACCTTCTAGGGGCCTACAGAATAGGAGAGGATGCATATCAAGCCTTCAAGGAAGAGCGCCTGGAGATCGATACGCCAACTATACAGTTTCATGACACGATGACGAAGACGAAACTGAGAACGTTCACTAACATCAGAATGAAGCCACGCTCACAAGACCATGCCAAGGAGGTTATCTTAAAGGCTGACAGGAACCTATTTGGCCAGATGATCCTTGTTGCCGAGAACAGAAAGCTCAAAATGAGTGATGTCTTGGCTCATCCCCTGGGGCCTTTGCCTTGGGCACTTGCCAGCGGTGATGGGTCTCTCCGCAAGACCAACAAGGCTGCCCTCGCAAAGGAGTTAGAGAGGAATGTTTCTCCTGCAGAAGTGATACCCGAGCCCTCTGCTACCATAATTGATGGGATGAGCCTGGTCCACAAACTGAAGGGAAACGACAAAACTTTTTCACAGCTTGCAGGTACAGCACTGAGTCACGCTGTTCATGAAGGTGCTAAGAGCAGGCGCATTGATGTTGTGTTTGATATCTACAAGGAGACATCCATCAAGGATGCAGAACGAGCCAAAAGAAGTGCAGGCACAGGAATTCATTTCAAGAACATTCAACCTGGGCACAACATCCAGCAGTGGAGAAAGTTACTCGGTAGTTCCTCCAACAAGGCAAGTCTTATCAAGTTCTTGGTAGAAGAATGGAAGGCACCACAGCACAGGGAGAAGCTCAAGGACAAGGAGCTGTATGTCACATGTGAGCAGCGCTGCTTCAAGATCACCAAAGAGCAGTGGGAAGAGGCTCCTGAGCTTAAGTCAACTCAAGAAGAAGCAGAACACGCCTTCTTCTCCATGCACTTCATGCAGCAGAATCTGGGAACAAGTCTGTCATCATCACTGCAGAAGATACAGACGTCATGGTGTTGTGTCTTGGCATGTGCCACAAGATCCCATC
This sequence comes from Paralithodes platypus, assembly GCA_032716605.1. Classification (NCBI taxonomy): domain Eukaryota; kingdom Metazoa; phylum Arthropoda; class Malacostraca; order Decapoda; family Lithodidae; genus Paralithodes; species Paralithodes platypus. The sequence goes on from CM064579.1 coordinate 30,349,820, forward strand.
CCATCTGTTCCAGAAGTGCGGGACGAAGAACCGGACAAGATTCCTGGATATCACCACACTGAGCCGCACACTGGGAGGCAGCGTGTGTGATTCATTGATTGGTATTCATGCCTTTACAGGCTGTGATACCGTCAGTGCATTCGCTGGCCGAGGGAAGATGACGACACTCAAGCAGGTGAAGATGGACAAGACATACCAGCATGCTTTTCACGAACTTGGACGCTCATGGGAAGTGTCTCCTGAACTCTTTGAGAAGCTACAGGAAATCACCTGCCACATGTACCTACCATCTACCCACACAACTAAGGTAAACAAGCTTCGGTATGAGCTGTTCTGTGCAAGACGTGGAGAGGTAGAGTCAAGTCAACTCCCTCCTTGTGAGTACTGCCTCTTCATGCATGCACTGCGTGCAAACTACCAGGCTGCGATCTGGAGGAGAAGTCTTCAGAGCCAGCCATTTGTTGCGAACCCAACAGACTGCGGTTGGATGACAGATGAGGACGGTAAGCTTGCCGTCAACTGGATGCGAGGCTCACCAGCACCAGATGCTGTTATGCAGCTACTGTCTTGCAAGTGTGTGCGGTCATGCGAACTCCCTAAGTGTACTTGCCTCAGCAATGGTCTAAAATGCACGGACATGTGCAGGTTACAGACATGTCAGAACAAGGCTATTGAAGAAGAGCCGGTGGCACAACAGTCAGATTCCGAGTCTGACGTAGATGATATTTAGGAGTAGTAATTTGCCATAATAGTATGTACAAGCCCATGGCATGCTTAGTGTGTATTTACAGGACTTGTATTAAATGTGACAATTACTATATGCATTTTGTTGACATTTAGGCATTCCTGTCCCCAAATTTGACATTTTAAAAAATTTCGGAATTTTCGGTAGGGTATGTCTATTCAAGAAGTGATAACGACCATTAAGCTACCAATGTGCAAGGGCTATCATATCAAAACATAAACTAGAGACATGTAGCAAGCTAAAAACACCTAAGAGAATTAGTCACCCCGGGTGGTACCGATATCCCAAAATTCGGGTCTTGGCTCATGGACTAACACTACTATTGGCCTTTAGCACAATTTCCTGCAATGAATACTACAGATTTTTTTTATAATACAATGCCTACAACCAGTATCACAGCTCGTATGTTCCGAACACATACTCCGGAGGGGTCTAGGGTGTCCTATGTCACACTGACTGCACCCTCCCCCCCCCCTTTTTCTTGAAATTAAACAAAACGTGACTAAAAGGGCCACCTATACCCTCTGCCGTAAAGCTATACATGGCAAGGAAGGTTTGTCCAGAGCTACTGAAAGGTATCGAGGCAAAAACTCCTGATTAGAGGCCCACAACTGTGTGGACGTAATAACTTCCACCGAAAGATTATTAAGGAAACGTAAAGAGGCTGTCCCCTTGCGTAAATCGTGGGTCTTACCCACAACGCCGGGATTCTCCTCTTTAAAGTTCTCGACCAAGAGAGAAGCCAGTGTACGCTCCATCAAGCATTCACCCGGACTTGCGACCCATAAAGCACCCTGGTGATTTAGAGGTGCCACTCTTAAATATTTGGTTATAGCTTGCACTGGGCAAAAAAGATGGTGCACCTTTCCCCTGTTTAACACCGGCACCGTGAACTCTGAAAACACGTGTTCACTGTGCTCAATCTCGGCTATGAATCCTGGGGAAGGTGCAATGTGAATACACTCATGAAGCCTATCCAACCTGAGGCAATTAGGTGCGTTGCTCATCGCCGCCAGCTCAGATACTCTGTTCCCGGTAGCCAAAGCCGTAAGGAATACTGACCTTTTGTAAAATCTGCAGTCTTTGGTACATACGGGAACGAGAATAACGACGATGCTTTGTCCAGAGACCATGTAGGCCTGAGCCGACGGAGAGGTGGGCGGAGTTTAAAACCTGCCCACATAAATCACTGTTAGATAAATGTTTCTGCATGAACAGATAAATTAAAGAATAAACAACCAACGCCACCGAGGGCACAGTTTGTTTTGTTCTAAGAATCCGAGACGTAAAAGCTTGCCAATGCGATGGAAACTGTCGCTTTGTAGACTGGGTATATTGATTCGTGAATATCTTGGTCACGTCGCTACCATATGGTGCTAGCCACTTGGCCTCCTGAATGTCCAAAATGAACAAGTCCGCGAGGTTTCTAGGTTGCCAATTGTGTTCTAAGTGGAACACACCGACCAGGAGTGACACTGGGTGCGGGCACCACGTGTTCAACTGCTGGTACCACAATTCGCCGGCCACAGGGGCGCAATTAGCGAGACTACGCCTCGCTATTCCTGTAGTTTGTTGACTACGTGGCACATTAGAGACGCGTCTGGCGGCGGAAAATAGATAAATGGAAATCAACCTGTTCCCGTCCGTCATCAGAGCGTCAGGTCCGCCCGCCGGCGTTCTCGTCCGGCGGGTGAGGTACGACTGTGAGTATCGCCATACACCTTGGCTGTGGCTGTCCCTCGCTTGCGAGCTCGGTATACTCCCTGAATGGGAGCCCTCGTCCGAGTCCCGTAAAGGTTTATGATAATTAAAAGCTCCCATAGCTCATTAACACATTGAAAGCAGAGCTGGTGAGCAAAATCATAAAGTATACTAATTAATTTAATTTATATTTAATTGTATTAAAATAAATTACTATAAATAATCTGACATACGGAGCCCTGTATGTTAATTTAAGAGTTAGAATTAGAGTTGAAGGAGCCCACTACCCAAACGGTGAAGCAGACTAGCGAACGAGCGAGTGGGCAAACCATCTCGCCCCATACCAGCATGCTAGCCTTCACACCTCGATGACCGATGCTATGACGTATGATCGACGCCCGGAGCTGTGAGTGGACCACGCACCTGTTATGTGATTCGAGGAGCTATGATTGGAGTGCGCACCATCACTCGCCTCCTGATTCGTTCCTACACCATCATTGTTTGGTATATAAGACCCGAGTTGTGGGCATTCAAATCAGTCTCATTTGGAGTTGGGGAAGGTGAACTTGCAGCTGGAGGAAGACGGGGTGAAGTATTATAATGGGATTGTGACTGTCAGTCAGATTATATAAATGTGTGTTAAGTGTGTTCGGTGTAAACACTTACGTTTTGTTGGTTAGTCAGATATGTGATTGGGAATTAACGTGATGTGTTTAATGTGTGTAATGTGTTTAACTATTTAATTGGGAATTAACGTGAACACTACTATTATGTGTTTAACGATTTAATTGGGAATTAACGTGAACGCTACTATAATGTGTTTAACTATTTAATTGGGAATTAACGTGAACACTACTATTATGTGTTTAACGATTTAATTGGGAATTAACGTGAACGCTACTATTATGTGTTTAACTATTTGATTGCGAATTAACGTTAACGCTACTATTTATGTACTTAACTATTTGATTGGGAATTAACGTTAACGCTATTATTATGTACTTAACTATTTTAGTTGACTAACTTGTGGACTAAAGCAAATCTTTTAAGTAATTGGGTTATGATGAAAGTAATACTATTGTTTTATATTAATACTTACGAGTTCTTTCATTTTCTTTTAATTAAGCTTACATTGCTTAATGGTGCTTAGTACGGTGATGCTATTGTCTCATATTAGTAATATCGCCTTAGACTAACATGGCTGTGTTAATATTACTTATAGTGATTTTCTAAGCTGAAGAAAATTCTTTTGCTTCCAAAATATTATATTTTGCTTTTCATATTATTTGAGTGAGACCTGAATCGAATCTATGAAACGATCCTGTAACTTTATTTACTCATAATCAAACCTCAATGTTACGTGGTTAAGAAATAAATTTAACTAATTATTAAATATATATCTAACTTTTTATGTGACTTTGATATTACTCCTGATGATAATAATAATATAATACTATTAACGTAAGACAAGAACCAAGAATAATTACATTAAATATAAATAAAAGGACATAGAAGAAAACTATCTATTCATTTCAAAAAGGGTAAGAGACAGAAATATTCTTACTTTAATATTTATCTTTCAAGACTTTTTATAAAATTAATAGTCCTTCTTTAGCTATAACTTATTCGGTTCATAACCATAGCCTACTAAGCTTCGGTTAAATAATAATTCTTTATAAATACTACATGACTTTAATTAGTTTCAGTATTTTTCATAAGTAAGAGTATCAGTCAATAAAGGCTACCAAGTCCTAAGATCCAAAAGGAAAGGAAGCAACAACAGGAAATTATTTTATTAGATTTTACTTTTGTTTTGCCTTCAGCTGACTGATACCTTAATATATATCTCTGTGCTATCTAGATTCATCAAGTTAACCACTTGAGGATCAAGATACGTAACAGAAGAGTGGCGACCTTGCCAAGGATTCGTTTCATACAGTTTCACTCAGTTTCATTAAAGTTTCACTACTTAAAAATCAAATATTAATCATGCCTCAACTAATTAATAACGAAGATGCTCGAGTTTTCATAGAATCAGAACCCACAGCCCCTGATATTGACTGTCTGTCAAAATCCGAACTGAAAGTGCTTGCCTCACATCTCCAATTAACTGTCTCAAACATGTCTAAAGTAGAGGTGGCTCAGACCATAAAAACCCACCTGTTCCCTGTAGAAGGCGGGGAGGGTGACGGAGCAGTTGGTGGGATCCCTAGTAAACTTAGCCAACTTGATGAACAATTGCCACCTGGTTTGACCGGTGATCAAGTACTGGAACTAGCCAGACTAAAAATAGAAGAAGCCAGAATAAAGACCGAACATTATCAATATCAATATCAAACGGCTCAACTAAATGTCAATACAAATGCTCCCGTAATTGCTCCCCCTCTGGGATTGACTATGACTAGTGTCATTCCACCCTTCACTGAGGATAATGTGCAGGATTTCTTTGTTTTGTTTGAGGAAGTTGCTGGAGGTATGAAGTGGACAAGAGATCAATGGCCTTTTATGTTACAAACTGTTTTGACAGGGCAGGCTCGAGCCACGTATTTGTCAGAAGTAGCAGAAGTTAGGCAGGATTATGACAATCTCAAAGAAGCTATCTTAAAAACCTATCAATTGCAGCCTGAGGCTTACAGGCAATCTTTCCGAAAAAACCAGAAGAAAGTAGAAGAAACCCATAAGGTATTTGCCAGGACCATGACCAAAACTTTCAATCATTGGGTCAAGAGTAAGAAAGTCACAAGCTACAACGATCTGAAGGAGTTGGTCCTGTTAGAAAATTTCCTATGGAAAATTGATTCTTCTGTATCCTATCACTTAAAGGGGAAAAAGGTAGATTGTCTTGCTGACGCCGCTGACATGGCTGACACATACGTGCTCAACAACAAATTTCGTGGAAAGAAGCCCTACGATAATTCTAGTTCTAATTTTAAGTATCCCAATCACAAATCTGACCGACCCAGTCACAAGCCTATAACGTCTTCCCCAGCTAGCCAAAATAGAAATGTTCCCCCAACTAAAAATGCGACTCAGGGCAATGGTAACAGAGGTGGGCCCCAAACTAATAGTAATGCTCAAAGAGGGAACTTTCCCGTATCCCCTAAAGTATGTACATTTTGTGGCATGAGAGGCCACCTAGCTTATCAGTGCTGGGCCAAGGAAAAAACCGAGAGATCGGGCCAGACAGTTGCCGCCGTATCTCAAATTCCATGTGTGCCTTTAATGCAGGGCTCCCGACAGAAGGAGTACCTAGCACCAAATGTTCCTTTAATGCAGGACTCCCGACAGAAGGAGTACCTAGCACCAAAAGTTCCTTTAATGCAGGACTCTCGACAGAAGGAGTACCTAGCAGCTAACGTAAATCATCTAGACAGGGGTGTAGTAGCATGTGTGGTGCAACCCACAAGGGTTAAACCAATAATAATTTCACCATCAGTGCAGGACAGTTACCGTCCCTTTATTTCATCTGGCAACGTGAGATTAAATGGTTGCATGCATGAGGTAAAAATTCTGAGAGACACAGGTTCTACTAGCACCCTCATGGTGAATCCTTACACTGAGTGCCCACCTGGCGAACCAGTTGTAATGAGAGGTGCTGGAGGCCAGTTTTATGCATACTTGGTAAAAGGCGAAATTGAATGTGAGTTACTACAGGGTGAGGCCACCATAGCTTTGTGTAGGTCCCAAGATATCCCTGTGCCAGGGGTAACACTCCTTTTGGGGAATGATGTAGCAGGTGAGAAGGTCCGACCAGACCCCATTTTGTCACTTTCCCCTGTTAACGAGCCACTAACCGGTGAGCTCGACAAGGAGTTGCCAACTGTTTTCCCTGTGAGTGCTGACACACGTTCAATGTCTCAAGTAGCAGTTCCCTCAGACAGAAATGTACCGAATGTAAGAGTTGATGAAAGGGATGATGAGAGTGTGAATGATGCTCCAACTGTGCCTGATGATGTGACTGAGGTGGATTTATCTGACACCTTTATGGCTCATCTTGACCCTAACGATGACCATGAAACCCCTCCAAATTGTCCTAGTGGCCTGGTAGAGCTACAGAGAGATGATCGTGAATGCAAGGAGTTAGCTGCCAGGTCCGTGAGTGAAGAGGAATGTGAGAAGGAGGGTGGTGAATGTTTCTACCTCAAAGGAGGAGTATTGTGGCGAAGATGGAGACCGCCACACAGACCAATCGATGACGGGGCTTGGGACGTCCATCAAGTAGTAGTCCCCAAACCTTGTCGTAAAGATATCATGGAAATGGCACATTGTATACCATTGGCAGGACACCTAGGTGTGAGAAAAACTCTAGACAGAATTAGATCTCACTTTTACTGGCCAGGAATGCGTGCAGATGTAGTGGAGTGTTGTAGAGTGTGTCACACTTGCCAGATGACAGGAAAACCCAATCAGAAGGTGCCTGTACATCCTCTGGTGCCCTTGCCCGTTTTCGAGAATCCTTTTACTCGGGTGGTAGTGGACATTGTAGGCCCATTGCCTAAGACTTCCCAAGGTAACATTTATTTATTAACTATCATGGACATGGCAACTCGCTACCCAGAGGCTATACCCTTAAGGACTACCTCTGCTCCAACTGTAATCAAGGAACTGCTCAAATTTTTCACCAGAATGGGTTTCCCCCATGAGGTGCAAAGTGATCAAGGAACTAATTTTACCTCTAACATTTTCCAGCAGTCCCTGAAGGAGTTGGGTATCGAGCATGTAAAGTCTAGCACCTACCACCCAGAGAGTCAAGGGGTTCTCGAACGATATCATCAGACATTAAAGGGAATGTTACGTAAGTATTGTACAGAGACCGGAGTTGAGTGGGATAAGGGGGTACCTTTTCTTTTATTTGCTACTCGTGAGGTTCCAACTGAATCCCTGGGTTTTTCCCCTAATGAGCTAGTTTTCGGTCACCAGGTAAGAGGTCCTTTGCAACTATTGCAAGATAGCCTAGTTGGCCAGGAGGGGAACCAAAACCTCCTCAAGTATGTTTCAGATTTCAAAACCCGGCTGAGATCCTCATGTGAGTTTGCCGCTCAAAACTTGACAGTGGCTAAAAGCTCCATGAAGAAATGGTATGACAGAAAAGCCCGTGAGAGGGAGTTTAAGCCCGGTGATGAGGTTTTGGTCCTGCTCCCCCTTTTTGGCCAACCTTTATCTGCCAAGTTCAGGGGCCCATATAAGATCATTCGGAGGGTGAGCATTACCGATTATCTAGTAACTACCCCAGACAGGAGAAAGCTCACGCAAGTATTCCATATAAATATGTTGAAGCCCTACCATAGGTCCCCTGATTCCTCTCCTCCAGATTCTCCCACTGTGGCAGTGAATGTCAGGACCTGTGAGCAGCCTGGTGCGGACAAAGTCTTCAGTTCTCTTACTGACCCGCAACAGACTGTTCCAGAGCCTGAAGGTATCCATGCAGACTTTGACTTGTCATGTAGCCTATCCAACTTTCAGTATAATTCAGTGGCTTTGAGGGAATTACCATCTAAACTATGTCATCTTCCCTCTGATCAAGCGAACCAACTAATCTCTGTTTTATCTCAGTCTCCCAGTGTGTTCCGTGATACTCCAGGGCTCACTTCTTTGGCCGTGCACGACATCGACGTAGGGGATGCAACTCCCATTAAACTATCCCCCTACCGTGTCTCGCCACAACGCAGGAGTATACTGCAGGTCGAGCTTGACTTAATTTTTTCAAACCAGCTGATCACAAGGGCCTTAAGCCAGTGGAGTAGTCCGGTCATACTTGTGCCAAAGCCAGACGGGAGCCATAGGTTTTGTAGGGTCTATAGGCAAGTCAATGCTGTCACAAAGAACGATACCTACCCACTGCCACGGATCAAAGATTGCATTTACCAGTTTGGCCTCATACAGCAGTAAGTTTAATTTAATGAGAGGATTTTGGCAATTAGCTCTCCCTTGTAGCGAGGTAAATATCATGCTTTTGTAGTGCGCTTTTAAGCCTTCAGCTGTGAGATGCCTTGCAGTTCGAATAACGCTCCAGCTACGTTCCGGCTATGTTCTGATGTGGTACCTGGAGACGTTGCCTACTTTGGGTGATATCCTTATTATATCCTCATTATAATCTTGCTGTTGCCAATCTGGTGGTGAATCTAATTATGTATTATGTTTAATATTATGTACTATACTCCTTAAACTCTTTTCTAGGGGGGAGGTCTGACATACGGAGCCCTGTATGTTAATTTAAGAGTTAGAATTAGAGTTGAAGGAGCCCACTACCCAAACGGTGAAGCAGACTAGCGAACGAGCGAGTGGGCAAACCATCTCGCCCCATACCAGCATGCTAGCCTTCACACCTCGATGACCGATGCTATGACGTATGATCGACGCCCGGAGCTGTGAGTGGACCACGCACCTGTTATGTGATTCGAGGAGCTATGATTGGAGCGCGCACCATCACTCGCCTCCTGATTCGTTCCTACACCATCATTGTTTGGTATATAAGACCCGAGTTGTGGGCATTCAAATCAGTCTCATTTGGAGTTGGGGAAGGTGAACTTGCAGCTGGAGGAAGACGGGGTGAAGTATTATAATGGGATTGTGACTGTCAGTCAGATTTTATAAATGTGTGTTAAGTGTGTTCGGTGTAAACACTTACGTTATGTTGGTTAGTGAGATATGTGATTGGGAATTAACGTGATGTGTTTAATGTGTGTAATGTGTTTAACTATTTAATTGGGAATTAACGTGAACACTACTATTATGTGTTTAACGATTTAATTGGGAATTAACGTGAACGCTACTATAATGTGTTTAACTATTTAATTGGGAATTAACGTGAACACTACTATTATGTGTTTAACGATTTAATTGGGAATTAACGTGAACGCTACTATTATGTGTTTAACTATTTGATTGCGAATTAACGTTAACGCTACTATTTATGTACTTAACTATTTGATTGGGAATTAACGTTAACGCTATTATTATGTACTTAACTATTTTAGTTGACTAACTTGTGGACTAAAGCAAATCTTTTAAGTAATTGGGTTATGATGAAAGTAATACTATTGTTTTATATTAATACTTACGAGTTCTTTCATTTTCTTTTAATTAAGCTTACATTGCTTAATGGTGCTTAGTACGGTGATGCTATTGTCTCATATTAGTAATATCGCCTTAGACTAACATGGCTGTGTTAATATTACTTATAGTGATTTTCTAAGCTGAAGAAAATTATTTTGCTTCCAAAATATTATATTTTGCTTTTCATATTATTTGAGTGAGACCTGAATCGAATCTATGAAACGATCCTGTAACTTTATTTACTCATAATCAAACCTCAATGTTACGTGGTTAAGAAATAAATTTAACTAATTATTAAATATATATCTAACTTTTTATGTGACTTTGATATTACTCCTGATGATAATAATAATATAATACCATTAACGTAAGACAAGAACCAAGAATAATTACATTAAATATAAATAAAAGGACATAGAAGAAAACTATCTATTCATTTCAAAAAGGGTGAGAGACAGAAATATTCTTACTTTAATATTTATCTTTCAAGACTTTTTATAAATTAATAGTCCTTCTTTAGCTATAACTTATTCGGTTCATAACCATAGCCTACTAAGCTTCGGTTAAATAATAATTCTTTATAAATACTACATGACTTTAATTAGTTTCAGTATTTTTCATAAGTAAGAGTATCAGTCAATAAAGGCTACCAAGTCCTAAGATCCAAAAGGAAAGGAAGCAACAACAGGAAATGATTTTATTAGATTTTACTTTTGTTTTGCCTTCAGCTGACTGATACCTTAATATATATCTCTGTGCTATCTAGATTCATCAAGTTAACCACTTGAGGATCAAGATACGTAACAATAAACACAATATTATCATAATATAATCATAGAAAATATATATGTTTATTATGATTCAGCTATTAAATTATTTCATTAACAAATAAAAATAAGATAGGGCTACCTGAGCTTAACGGCGTTGAACATACAGCAATGAGAGGTTCAAGTGCCGACACGACAGAGACTGGGGGAAAACTACCCCGCCCCCGGGAACTACCTGGTCACCTGGTGCAACACCGGTGCTCCGTCCTGGAAAGAGAAATTTCCGGGGATTAATGCTCATAGGGTTACACCCAAAAAATGGTACAAAATATGTGCCTCAAAACCGCCGGTCAACGAACCGTAGCACTCCACCACTACTTTTCGTTGTCCTTTAGTTTCATATTAAAGATTTCAGCCTATCTTTACCTGTCCAGAAGATTTAAGCATATCTTCTGAATCCTCATAAAGATGAAGCATATCTTTATTAAAGATGAAGTCTTTCAAGTATCCCTTTACACTTGAAACACTAGTAAGATTCCGGCATCTTTTTATTCCATAAAAAGTCTAAGCCTATCTTAATCTCTAATCTGGCTTCTCCCAGAAGCCCTCATAGATCGCCGTCTTGAAGGCCATGATACCCTATTGTATCAATCAATTGTTTGGCAAATTATCGCGAATTGCAAATCAGTTAATATAACCACCCAAAGGTACAACCGCCGGGTTTTATATGCAATGTCAAACCAATTGTACCTGCCCCAGACCTCTTTGTAAAAAGGTCGCCGGGAGGGAAAGACTAATCAAACAAACGGCATTGTTTCAATGGCTTATTAAAGATTGCAGCATATCTTTTACCTGTCCAAAAGAATTAAGCATAACTTCTTAATCCTCATAAAGATGAAGCATATCCTTATTAAAGATGAAGTCTTTCAAGTATCCCTTTACACTTGAAACACTAGTAAGATTCAGGCATCTTTTTATCCCATAAAAAGTCTAAGCCTATCTTAATCTCTAATCCGGCTTCTCCCAGAAGCCCTCATAGATCGCCGTCTTGAAGGCCGTGATACCCTATTGTATCAATCAATTGTTTAGCAAATTATCTCGAATCGCAAATCCGTTAATATAACCACCCGAAGGTACAACCGCCGGGTTTTATATGCAATGTCAAACCAATTATACCTGCCCCAGACCTCTTTGTAAAAAGGTCGCCGGGAGGTAAAGACCAAACAAACAGACAGCATTGTTTCAATGGCTTTGAAAAGCAGAGAAAACCAAGTCCAACAGGTGTCAGCCTGATCACCTAGAAAACTGTGTGGAGACCCCCTCGACGGGAAAAACCCAGGAAGCCTGATCCCAGGCTCGACCATAGAAAACGCAGTTTCTGATGAGCCCTCAAGCGACCAAACTCGTCGGGGTAACTTACCTATTTTAGCCATCCTGACTAAAACTCGGTAAACAAAAACGGTGTTCTCGGAGCAACGAGAAAAACGCCGGAAAGGTAACCCACACTAAACGATACATTACAGGAGGGCATAATGCATAAAGCAATGAATAACACAGGAAGCCTGATCCCAGGCTCGACCACAGAAAACGCAGTTTCTTATGAGCCATCAAGCGACCAAACTCGTCGGGGTAACTTACCTATTTTGAGCCATCCTGACTAAAACTCGGTAAACAAAAACGGTGTTCTCGGAGCAACGAGAAAAAACACCGGAAAGGTAACCCACACCAAACGAGACATTTTAACACATTTTATACAAAGGGTGTGCGCAAAAATAGGGATACCTGAACAGGAGGACGTAATGCATAAAGCAAAAACCGGTGCAAAGGTAGCCATGACAGAGACTGGTGGGATACTTACTCCAGGTTCTGCATAGACCCGCCGGGACCCAGCTCTGGAAAAAAAAAAAAATCCAGGAATTAATGCCCATAAGGTTAACCCCAACATGTTCGCACACAAGTGTTAAATAACCCGCCGGGTAACGAGACGTAATACTCAACGACGACAGCTCGCTACGCGGTGGGGTTTCCTAAGTAAAAGATTTCAGAATATCTTAATTTGTCCAAAAGATTTATGAATACCCTCTGACATAATATATAAAGACCAGCATGGCGTTTATAACTGATTAAGTCTTTCCGGTGGTGTTTGTTTCAAGATTCAATTATGGAAAAAAAAATCCTAAAAAAGACGCCGGCCCCCGAATTATCTCGTAGATCAAAAACTGGGAAGCCTGACAAATATACGAGATCTAACTTCTCCCGAAGTATCTTTTTAGATCGCCATATGTTGAAGGCGGCGATACAAAACGTATCCCTCAATTGTCTGGTTAACTAACTGAATTGTAAATTCGTTATTCCCATCCCTCCAAGGAGCACCCGCCGGGTGTGAATATTTGTTTAAAAAACGTTAACCCCAATTGTGCCCTAAAGCGCCGTATGTTGAAGGAGGCGATACACAATGCATCCCTCAATTGTCTGGTCAACTAAACTGAATTTTGCAAATTCGGGCATCCCACCCTTCCAGGTTGCACCCGCCGGGTGATTTAAAGTTTAAAAGTTAACCCCAATTGTTCCTAACCCCACTTCTTTGTAAAAGATCGCCTGGGAGGAAAAACAACAACAGCATAGTTTTATATTGGCTTTGCAAAACCGAAAAAACTACAAACAACACGTGTCCGTATGAACACTGTTAGATGGGTACAGCCAATCCGCCGGGAATCATAAGGAGCCTGAAACAGGCACCCCAGAGATGCAGTCCTGGGGAGCCACAGACACCCACTCGCCGGGGAAACAAGCCTGTTTTTAAACCACGCATGGCCAAATCTCGGCAACCAGCCGGGGTTATCAAGGTGAAACCGAGAAAAACCCGCCGGAAAAAACCCACCCCGTCCAGATACCATCTGAACGCACCACCGGACCGAGGCATAGCCAAAACACAACTAATGCCGGGCCCAACATAGTCCGTGGAATTAGCCAATACACAACTAACCCAGGACACATAACTAGTCCGTGGAATTAGCCAATACACAACTAAACCAGGACACACATGACACAGTAGTACATATTTAGAAAATAAATCAATAACACTTGTATATGTGGTAAAGCTACGAGAGGCTGGCTAGGCCTAGGCAGACGGATAACATTAACATGTCGGAATATAAACAAAAAGCACTGAATTATATCACAACAGGAACCACCGCCAACACACCACTGTAGCAAATACTTCCGGCAAAGGGAAGAACTGACTCGGGACCCAGAAAAAACTTCATTAAGTGAAGAAAAATACGTTGGGAACGTCAGCAAAAATACGCTACCTCATCAGAAAGATAAAAGGAAGCAATAACGAGTAATGAAAGCCGCCTGCATCACAAAGCTAGCTAACTGTGAAAAAGTTCACCTGTCCACAACCGGACCACGAGGGTACATCCGAAATAGATGCCCCAAACATACGACCCAAAATACACTGCACTGCGGGCAACCAGCCCAGGACACTCCTGCTACGCATATCCTAACCTTACTCGATACATCCCGGAGTAAACAAATGAGAAAAAACTCACTAGGGACGCAGCAAATGCGGAACCAGCGGAGCGTGGAGAGACACGTCCGGGCCGGCTGATCGCAGAGCAGAGAAGGAAGAATGACGCCTGAATCAGTGTCTGGTCAAAGATCCACACAAGTACATCCACGATATGATGGAAAGCTTATTGGATAGTTATTCTTATTTAATTTTTGTTTTTTAATTTTTACGAAGTTTTTTCGTAGTGAGAACCCAATTCATAATGACTGAAGCCATGAGTGAGGTCGCGTGCGCTCATGATGAAGGCTCCTCAGATTTTAAATGCTCTGCGCGGTAGATTCAAACTACGGCGGATTAATGTTTGAAGAGGATAGGCATGTTCGTCAATGATGGAGGGGCCACTAATAAATTATACTCTGTGATTTTCTTTATTGACCGACGCCTAAGCTTTGCCCCCTGTTTGAACATTTGGGACATTGGAAAGGTGGCACCATTAACAGGTGCCACCGAAGAAAATGTTGCCCCTTCTCCAAGCTCCTCAGAAGGTTCTCCCTCGGCCGTCGTCCTTGCTCTCAACAGGGCCTTCATATTGTGAAGCCTCCCTTTCAGACAAGAGATGGTGAGTTCCATGTTATTAACAATCTCCAATCTGTTGGCCTCACAATGAGTATACTCTACAAAAGGTATAAAATGCTCCACGCAATTGTCCACCGCTCGAACGTGTGCCTCCAAGGGAACATGTCCAAATGTCGCACAAAGGGCATCTTCTTTGTACCATGAAGGGACGGTAGTGTAAGTCCAGAATGGGTTATTGACACCAGTCAAGAAAGCTTCGGCCGCTGCTTTCTTACTCGCGCTATATTTAACGCCGATGTCTTTTTCGCCTTCGGTGTTGACCCGAAGCTCTGAAGTGTCGGAGGTGACCTCGGGCCAACCTACAGGTAGCTGTCTGATGACGTATTTCGAGGAGCCATCGGGATTTTCCGAGTCCAACAACTCAAAGTCCCCGAATCTCAAATCAATGGTCTTGTGTCTTTTCGTTTTTTTCGATCTGGTTGAGTTGTGCCTCTTCTCCTCCCAGCCAGCATCCAGGTCTGAGGCTCCAGCATTGTTGTCACTCACACTAACATCTCCGCCTTCGTCGGCAGCGACGGCGGGTTCAATGTCATCAATGTCCTTCTCTTTAATTTCATTCTGAGTTTTTCTTTTTCTCTTCTTCTCTTTAGGATCTATTTCCTTTCTGACACTGAGAAATAATCCAGAGGGATTCGAGGAATCTGTGAATAAGATATCGGGGGAAGAGCTGTGACCAACAACTAGCGAAAATCGTCCATATGTTCCACTGAGAGTCAGGATGCATCTGATCAACAACGCCCTTTGCATCACGTTCAGACTGACTAATGGATCTTTTTTCATATTCCTCATATAGTCATGAAAGTTCTTCCTTTCTCCCTCACCCTCCATTAAAGGAACCACCATGGCCACTACACCCTTCACGTTACAGAGTTCGCTCTCCTTTCGATTTTTAAGGTTCTTCAATAGTCGCCGGGAGGGAAAAGGAGCGTAGAGTGTAGCGATGATAGGTGATGGGCAAGGTCCTGTTTTATTGAAATATTCGCATCCCGATACGTCAATTAGAGGATGTTCGTCAAATACACTCAATCTTAAAGGGGCTCCGAATAACCTGGACTTCTTGAAAGTCGAATCAACCGAACCCAAAATGCAATAGCCTTCGTCATCGTCGCCTCCGCCGCAACTATCATTATCGTCTGAGACGGGGCAGCTCGGTTTGCGACAGGTATTTCTAGGTCCAGAAAAAACAGAAACAATGGAATGTAGGGCACTGCACAGAATAGCCAAAGAGATGACCTTAAATTTGTGATACGAAATTAAACCGGGACATGTCACTTGCAACACGTCCAGATCTTTGGGAGAGAGACACAAAGCCTCGCCGGCTAGTATGGGTGCTAGGAAGGCACACACCACATTGTTCATGGAAATTATGGATCTGCATGTTTGGGCATCCATGAGACCGGCAGCTGCCTCCCAATTAAGGGCTACGCATTTGGATTGCGGATCGCTGAGCAATGTCATGAAGGGGGACCGCCGATTTATACCAGGATGCAAACTCTCAGGGCACGTCTCCGTTGTCTCACTCTTGATGGTGCGGCTGCCTCACATTGTGTCTTGAACCTTATTCCTGTCTATAACATCTGTGGCGGCAGTGGAAGTGGAACCAATGAGTGATACTAGGGTCTGGAAACCTGTGCCTGTGACGGTGGAACGTAGGAAGCCCACGCACGTGGTCACATCTATATAATCTTTGACGAAAGCCCTGATGAAAAGATTACCTGAAAGATGATTTAGATATTTCTCACGAGTCTTCAAATCCGCCCAGAATGAAGTCACCGCCTCATGCCACCCGCGGGTATAGGGAGCTCCCATGAGCCGCGCCGAGTTTAAAGTGGCCTCTTTAACGCGCTCTCTAAAATACTCCAATCTCCCGTTTGAGCATGAGAGTGCTTCGGTGTGAGGTAGGGACGACACAAAAATCGAAACATCCGGAAGTTGTTTGGCGTCGCGTTGTTGCTGGTATCCATTGTCTGCTGGCATAATATATCTCTCCTTAGAGAGGAGGTCATCTATATCTTCATCCCCCTTAACTGCATCTTCTTCCTTTATGGTATGACTTTCAGGCTCGGAAAGGGATGAGGTCACATCATATGCCAAGTAATCAAAAGATTCATCCTTCTTCAATATCGGATCACTCTTGTTACCAGGTAATTCGTCGTCTCCTACAACAGTATCGGACAGTCCAGAAGCTAAGTGTGCTTTGACCTTGGATGCATATTCCCTGGTCTCGTCTACACTAGGTACGATGTCTATAATGAAATCTGTGTCATCGGGATTACGGTCCACCAGAATAGTAGTATTCACTGCAATCTCTAATAGGTCCATTACATATCCCACCCTTTGATCCATGCTTTCCGCTAGGAACCCAGCCTCTCACCAAGACCACCGGACGAGAAGTGTTATGAACATGCAATTTTGCATGTGCAGAATCCTGATCAGGAGGGGGGTCTCTAGAGGGGGATATCTCAAGGATAACCAGTTTGATGTTCTCGTTCTTGTCTTCAGCGCTTATTAGTTATTTTGCATTATATTGGTACTTAACTCTGAGGCCATATGTCATCATTTAGTAAGTCAAAAGTTTATTTTCCCTACACAAGCGCGGGCTTCGCCCTCCGCCGCTTCACGGCGGGCTTAATGACCTTCGGCGCTGCTCAAGATGTAAAGAGAAGGAAATAAAAGGGTTATATGAACATTATTGTTTTTATTCAGTAAGTTACTCTGAAAGTTTTTCTTTTTTCCTTGGGGAAGCTCCCAGCATTATTGCAATTTATTGCAGCAGGTTTTCGTTTTATTTCTGCTCTCTTTCCCGCTTGTTCTCAATTTCCTTCAGAAGGATTTCACGATTCTCCTCTCATTCCCTTCGAATGAGTTCATCTCTCTTCATATCATATCTTCATATTCAACCACTCACACGCCTCTAACTCCACGTCCAGTTTCTCCACCGCCATATCGAAGTCTTCAACCGATATATTGAGTACTGCTGTCATGTCTTCGGGAGCGAATAGAACCTCAACTTCAGAATAACACTGGCAAATATCGGTATACTTTCGCTGGAGCTCCCTGTCGGCCTCAGTGTCTTCTTCTGGAATGATGATATTGGTGTCTACTAACCTCGTATACTCTTCCGCCAAAGACTCTTGCTCAAAAACACTTCAGGGTACACAACGTTGTCTAATGCATATGGACCCTTTTCCTTCTCCTGGGTGAAAATACTAAGTGCGTCCCAACTTGTAACGCGAGAGCAGGCAACGTACAGTTGCCCGTGAGAGAACACACGGGTGCGATACAGATACAGACCGCAATGTTGGATAGTATTCTTGTCGCATTTTCTGAAACTAACACGGTAACGCCTCTGTCAGATTGAGATGGAAACTGGCACGTCTCTATATTTGTATATACTTCTTATTCTTATTCTTATACCTTACTTATTATTAGACAGACACATGCACACTTCACAGGATTCACCTCCCGTCGCATATACGACCAGACACTCATACAAAAATGGAAATCAAACAGAATATTAGTTATAACTTTATTCCATTCCAGTAATAAAAATTGTTTAGGGACAAACATTGTTTAGGGACATTTCCAGTAATACAAATGGTGAGTTGCAGTAATATAAATGTAAGGCTTATACAGATATCAGAAATAACAAAAATACAAGAGGACAATGGGGTTATATACAAGTTAGACTTGTACATAAACTGGGTGGGTGTGGCCCTCCTGCGATTGGGCTGTTTGTTGGGTTTGATAACTTCGGTATCACCCACACCATTGGGCAACCATTCCTCAGTGACACTCTTTATGTCAACAAATTTGGGGTCATATCGTTTCAGCTCTTCACATGTCATCCACTTATGCTTAATGCTGGTGGGTGAAAGATCTACGTGCTCCGGCCACACCTAACAGTCACGAATAACAGGCGGGGGCCCTGGAGGTGATTGGGTTAAAGGGGCTGACGGTGTTGGCGCTATAGTGGGTTTGAGGGTAGTCGAGTCGTTCCTGTCGGTCTTCATTTTAGTAGCGAAGAGTGTAGCTGTCCGGGTTGCCTTGACCCTGCTGCTCGTCAAGGCACGGGAGGCGACAGGAGCTGTCCTGTGTGCGTTGGTGGTAGCTGTCCGGGTTGCCTTGACGCTCATTTTTCTATTCCTTTAACAAGTGGTCTCCTCAGCACCCGGAATAACTTCAACTCCTATTCCTGGATACAATAGAAAAACATGGATTAATAATGAGCATATTTACCAACTTCTGCCAAAAACTGGCACGACTTTACAATTGTAGTTACTTAGATTCAGAATCCTGAAAAAAACTAGTTTGATCCCTCACAAGCTACTTAAAGCAGGGGTAAACATTTTCAATTTTTCACCTACAAGGTTCCAAGTACAGTACCTCAACTTCGAATCCCCGGACTGTCACATGTGTTTGTTAATTTCATTAATTGAGTTTAGGAGTAAAGTTGGTTAGTGGAGAAAACATAATAATTAATTCAGGTTCAGTAGTAGTTTATCGAGAGGCCTTCCCTAGGGTTAAGTTCCTTTCATCTATGCATAGTCTCCGAGAGTGCAGTTGGGATATTGTAGATGCTAAGATTGGTATGCAGGATTCGAAACTGCATAATAAATCGTAGGCTTGTGCAACATCCTTTAACTGTCTTCGTGGCGCAATGCATAAGTGTGTTGATTCTCGGTGTGAGCATCCTAGGTTCTGTTACGTCCTGGGATATATAAACACTGGGCTCTTTCTATTGGACTAGGTATGCGGCAACAAGCAACAACGGAAAACGCTAGATCCAACCCTTATCTATAAACCCAGGCAACAAACCACCCTAAACCGTCAAGAGTCCTGCCTGGACAACGAGGTATCCTATGACTCGGTTACAGGGTGCACGCACTATAGACTGCTGATAGTCAAGCAGGCTATATAAAAGATCACACAATTAAGTTGACTTAAAGCTTCAAGGAAAAGATAGATAACGGAATTAAATTGCAGAAATAATTTAATAACAAACTAGAAGAAAGTACATTTAACGTTACGTTAATTAATACAACTAATCACCCCTGCGTGAAAGAAGGTCAAAGCAAACAGTCCTCAAAACATCGTACCGGTAGACAAGATGCGGGTTTCTAAACTGCATGCGGCTACTGTAGGATCTGCTGCTTAGCAAAGAAAGTACGTTACGGATTTAGAGAACTCTTAACTCATAAGCAGGAATAAATACTAGTGATAGGACCTACAGTGTATAATGGCATAGGTATAATTAAATAAAGGCAGCAACTCGCAACATAACCACATACAGGTGTGCTTCTCACTCTTAGTCAGGCAAGCCTGCTCGGACAGAGTCTCTAAGCCACACCCTGACTCACAATGCTCACAAAAACGGTAAACTGTGGCACAATAACAAGCATACAGAGATAATAAACCCCTAGCTGTTAATCTGCCAGGTGGCAGAGGTCTAGCCGGAAGGATATAGGCTTCGGATACCCGGGCTGAGCCACCTGCTCTAGCCTAAGGACGTTCCCAAGTCTGTGCGCCAAATTACTCTAATTGAAAGGGTGCTCTCTTGAGAGACTCAGATCGCAAGTATCTGACTCTCTCCTGGCGACCCTAAAACAAAAGCAAGACGTGCTAGTGCAGTGCTGAGTGGACTAGGCAAGGGCCCTCACACAACACAACACTAGACACACAGGGACACAGACAAGAAAATGCCCCCAGACTCCCACGGGTATCCTAGTAAAGTTGTGCGGGTCCACAGGACTCGCACCAGCAGACTTTACTTGAAGGATCGCAAAAAGCCTCCCCTCCGGTCTAGCCCCTGCTAACCTGACACAAGAACACACTAGCAAGCATGAAACCACCAAATATGAGACAACAAAAAGCTTCCTAGGTCTCATTAACAATTACATCTCTGCATAAGGCCCAAAATCCTATCTAGTTATCTGAGAGCTCGTCGTTAATACAATAATAGATATAAGGTCTATCAAGGGGATGGGATAATTAAATAGATTGGTGAAGTAGTGGAAAGAAGGTATACAAAGTAAGAGAGAACATTTCTAAGTGGGGTTGAGAGGGATAGATATCAAGGGGGTCCGAAGGGTACGACAATGAGGTGGGCTCTGAGTCTTGAATCTGTCTGGACCCCCCACTAGGCATGCAGAATACATCCCAGACTTGGCAACACTCAACACAGTTGCCGGGTCAAAATCCTCTACCCCGTGCGTGAGTCGAAACTAAGCCTAACGTTGCAATCAAATGCATGTGGCAGCGCTTCAGGCTCGTCCCAAGCTAAGCAAGCGAAGCAACGTCCCAAGCCGGTCTCTCTCTCCCGCTCGTCTCTTTCCGCTCTCACTAGACTTACATCTTATATATTATAATGAAACAATAAACTATCGAGAATAAAATATACTAAGATGCGTTGGTTAAGAATAAGGGCAGCTTCAAGCTGTGAAACAACATAAGAATATCCCAGACATTAGTTACATTGTCGTAGGATATATACTAAGAGAAAGCCTGCTGGCCGGCTGCCACCAGCCGGTTTCTAAACGGCTGGGCAGCCGACGCATGCGCATGCCCGCACGTGGTTACTATGCAGAAGCGTCACACCTCCCCCAAGATATAAGACCCTTGACTAAGTTCTTCATATCTAACAGAAAGCTTCTCATAGTACCACACACTGTTGCGACACAAGGCACCATATATAAAAAAAATAAAGACTGTTGCGCTCCACCGAGCAAGTTCAACTAACTCAGCGACAATAAGCGAAAACATTCAACTTAGATACTGCTACAACATCTTATACAAAATTCTACACGTTATAAAAAATAAAGAGTTTTTATAAGGTTTTTGCTTTTTTTATTTGTTTTTTTCGGCTGAACTACAGTGACAGCCTATTTTCCTCCACACTCAACCCTCAATCCTGTGGCAGTCTAACCAACATCATCCACCCTTGATAGACAATCCGCTATCACGTTATCAGAACCGGCAATATGGCGTATGTCCAGATTATACTCCTGAAGCATGAGTAACCACCTGGTCAGCCTCATATTCCGGTTATGAAACTGATTCAAGAATTTCAGAGGGTGATGATCGGTATAAACCACTACGACTGGTCCGAAAGCAGGAACATATACATCGAAGTGCCTGAGCGCCAGCACTATCGCTAGGAGTCCTTTTTCAATTACAGAGTAATTCCTTTGTGCACTATTGAATTTTTTACTGTAAAAACTCACTGGATGTTCGATACCTTCATCATCTGTCTGTAACAAGACAGCCCCAGCCACTACGCCACTGGCCTCAGTCGCCAGCTGAAAAGGTCTGCTGAAGTCCGGGGCCCTGAGTATGGGGTGGGTACATAACAGGTGTTTCACCAAGGAAAACGCCTCTGCACACTCAGGAGACCACCGGAACTTTTTGTCCTTAGATAATAAGTCAGTTAAAGGTGCAAGTACAGTCGAATAGCCTTTGATGAAGCGACGATAATAGCCTATCATACCTAGAAACCGCATGATTTGTTTCTTAGTCGTAGGCTGGGGAAACTGATCGATGGCTTTGATCTTTGTCTGTGGAGGGCACACCTGACCCATCCCCACCTCGAACCCCAGGTACAAAACTGTGGCTTTGACAAAATCGCACTTACCCAGGTTTACCACCAAACCTGCTTCATTCAGATTATTAAAAAGCTGTCCGATGTGAGCACAGTGACTGTTAAAATCATCGTCGTATATTATGACATCATCTAGGTACACCGTACAGTTGGGAATGTCGGCTACAATGTCGTTCATTAATTTCTGAAACGTTGCAGGGGCATTTTTCAGCCCGTATGGCATAACATGGCAACGATATGTGGCACCGTCCACCACAAACCCACACACCTCTCGCGCTCGCTCAGACAAGGGCACTTGCCAATAACCCTTAACAAGGTCTATCTTAGTGAGGAACTTGGCTTTTCCTATCTTATCCACACTGTCGTCCACACGAGGGAGAGGGTAGGCATTTGTGGGGGTTAAACCATTCAACCTGCGGAAATCTATACAAAACCGCACCTTGCCATCTGGTTTGGGCTGCAGTGTGACTGGGGAAGTCCACCTTACTGCACCCTCAGAAATCAGCCCACGTTTCAGCATATAATCCAGCTCTTCCCTAAGTGCTGGTAATTTAATAGGGGGAACACGGTATGGCACTGATTTAAAGGGCGAGTGGTCCCCAACATCGACATCGTGCACCGCTTGAGGAGTGAGGCCAGGATGCTCCGCGAAAACAGCTGGGTTTGAATCAAACAAGTGCTGCACAGCTACACACTGTTGCTCAGGCAGGTGCATTATCAACTCGTGAGCCACTTGTCTAGAATTCCCCGCCCACTGATCCGCGGAAACATGACAATCCCAATTATCCTCCCCCGCAGCTTGACTGTCCCTTCCTCCTTCTCCACCACGATCGCTGCAGATCAACACCGGGACAGTGAGAGGCTCGGAGGGGCGCCTCACATACTCTTTCATCAGATTTACATGGCAAAGTTGGTTCTTTTTCTTACGATCAGGAGTAACTACTAAATAGTCTAGATCAGAAACCTTCCTTACAACCCGATACGGACCAGAATACTTGGCAGACAAGGGGTGTCCCACCAGAGACAGTAGTATCAGTACCTCCTGATCTACTTCAAACCCCCTCAGCTTCACCTTCTGGTCGTATCTGTCCTTCATCTGAGCTTGTGAACTCTTAAGGTTCCGACCTGCTACCTCCAGGCTCTTTAGCATTCTCTCACGGCTTTCAACAACATACTTTAGAAGCGAGCATGGCTTTGTGACTCCCTCCCAGATCTCCTTGACTATGTGGAGGGGCCCCCTGACCCTGTGTCCAAAAACCAACTCGTTCGGGCTAAATCCCAAGCTCTCCCCAGGTACTTCTCTCGCAGCAAATAAAACGTATGGGAGACCTAGATCCCGGTCCTTCCCATTTTCCATGCAATAACACCGCAACATACTCTTGAGAGTCGAGTGCCACCTTTCCAAAACTCCCTGACTCTCGGGATGGTAGGCAGATGACACCACAGACACTATCCCATGTTGCTGCATGGTCTGCTTAAACATAGCAGAAGTAAAATTGGATCCCTGATCAGACTGGATCTCCTGAGGGTAGCCATAACGAGAGAAATAGACAAGTAGGTTTTTGACAACAGTCTTAGCCATCCCGTTGCGCATGGGGTAAGCATCTGGATACCGTGTTGCTACATCCATTACAGTTAGTAAAAATGTATTGCCGGCACTAGTGGGGGGCAATGGGCCAACCATATCGATAACTACTTTGCTGAAGGGCGGCCCAATGACAGGGATGGGTTGTAACGGGGACTCTCGGGATGACCTGATTGGGTTTCCCAACAACTTAACAAGTGTGACACTGTGACACCCATGACACGACACTCGCCTTTAACCCAGGCCACCAGAAAAGCTTGCTCAGAGCTGCCTCCGTCTTACGTGCCCCCAGGTGCCCTGCCAAAGGCACATCATGAGCTAATCTCAATAAGCTCTCACGGCACACCCTCGGTACTACTAACTGGTCCACTAATCCTGACCCGCCATCCCACTTTTTCTTGGGATCCTGATGTCTCCGATACAAGATCCCCTCGGACAAGAAAAAATCACCAGGCTGCCCATCCCCATCGCTCTCCAGTTTGACAGCACCATTACCACACGCCCTGACTTCAGGATCTTCCAGCTGCAAGGAACATATATCAGCAGGTGCGAGATTATCCAGGTTCATCTTAAATAATTTATTTCCACCTCCAATGTCCCGCTGAGCCATCCTTTCCTCACGCTGCGCATAACGATGCTGTCGCAGAGTCTCTTCCTGCCCTGCACCTGCACTAGCGGTGACAGGCCCCGGGGCCTCTCCAGACTCTAACATAGGTGCCAATAATGAGTCACCAAGAAACACTGCCGGCTCAAAACTCTCCAATTGACCAACACTTCCCGTTTTCTTGTGACCTTTCCTCCGCGGTTTGATAGACTGAGGTGGTGGCTGCAAGGCTCCGGATGTCTGAGAACGCGTCACAACACACGCCATGGTTTGTACGCTACACTTCTCAACCCACTCCTGTTCTTCCCTACTAACGTCGGCCGCCTTCTCGGCAACGACCAAGGGTGAAACCTTAGAAGCAGGCACCGCAAAGTCGTTGCCGAGGAGGAGGTCGACGCCCCCAACAGGCAAGTTCTCTACAATTCCCACATCCAGCTCCTTTGCCACACCACCCACCTCCAGCTCCATCCGCACCAGCGGGTAGGACTTCATAGCATTGATCCCCTGAACTACCACCACTCGAGCAGCGTTAATCGGTCTACCAGTAAAGTTCTTTAACAAGGTCTGAGAAGCCCCCGTATCACGCAATAGCTTAACTCCTCGCCTTTCGCCAGCCCACCTCACAAAACCATGCCCTCTATGACCCCCAAAGACGTCGCGGACAGGGTTCGAGCCTTCCGGACTCTTGAACACAGGCTGTGTCCCACCCTCTGACGAACTACCCTTGGCAAACTCAGAAGATATAGGCGACACCCCTATGCTGCGGGCCAATGACACAACCTTGTTTGGTGGCTTGTTCGAACAAGCATTTGCAAAGTGACCCTCCTTGTGACATGCAAAGCACTCTTTACTCTTTGGTTTCCCTTGGGAGTGGGAGGTACCATTAGACTTCTTATACGGGACGGTATTTGGTTTATGTTCAGTTTTATTGTCAGTGCTAGATGGTTTTGTGTATTTATGTGTATCAAAATTCTTGGGAGGGGGAGGGGTACGATCCTTTGCACCCGACTCACTCCTAGCTGCTGCTCCGCACCCTCGAATTAATGACAGTCGGAGGTCAGCCATTTCTGCTGCCTCCTGGAGAGTTCTAGGATTTTTTCCTTTATATTTAATGTTAAGTCCCCGCCTGTGCACTTAAAGAACTGCTCCAAGAGAACCAGCTCACTCAACTCCTCAAAAGTAGCTGCCCTCTCAGAACGCAGCCAATGTCGTAGTACATCAGACAAGTCCCGGGCGTGTTCTAGGAAGGTACTATCCTTGCCCTTAGTAACACCCCGAAACTTCAAGCGGTAAGTTTCTGGTTGTAACTCATAGGCCCGTAGCACAGCCTTCTTTAGCTCATCATAAACTACACAGGACTCTAAAGGTAGTGCATCATACGCTTTTAGCCCCTTTCCTAGGAGTCTTGATGAAACTAATGCTGCCCACTTTTCCTGAGGCCACTGGTGTTCCTGACACTTCTTCTCAAATCGCATAAAAAACTCAGCCACACCTAATTCATCGAACACAGGAACTAGTTTAAACAGGTGCGACAATGATTGGTCCCGATGTCTGTTACCTCCCCCAATATTTCGCCCTGTTACCTCCACTCGAGATCTCTCCAGCTCCCTGTCAGCCCGATACCTAGTAGACTCTGCCTGCAGTTCAGCCTTTCGTATAGCTGTTCTCTCTGCAGCCTCAGCCTTGGCCATCTCAAGCCGAAACAACAAATCTGGAGTCAACCCTTGAGGAGGGGAAGGTGCATTTAATGGAGAGGGTCCCTGTGATTGAATTCCACGCTGCCATTGACCATCAACTTGGGGGTATGTACTAAATTCAGGCACCCTGATGGGGGTAGAGTGGAGGGGGGGCTGGGGACCGGGGCCCCCAGTTGCCTCTCCACCCAGGTCTCTCCCTTCTAAACCCAATATCAAAGTCCTCAGCTGATCTTTCCTCATGCCACTTAGACCCTGGTGACCCTGAAGACCTGCCACACACTTTAAGCCATACTTATTCAGCTTCAACACCCTGGCAGCGGTAAGGGGCGCCTCTAAAAATCTTCTAGCACCCTCCTCGCTATCGACTAGCCACTCCACAGGTCTTTCTCCCTCCGAGCCCGTATCGTGACCTGACCCATCACTGTGTTCTGATGTATTAGACATGTTTGTGTACTGCAGTAATTATCACGGTTATAGAATGTGCCTTATCTCCTATGCAAGTATGTATATACTAATGTTATTCAAAGTCTTTTAATGTGTTATATTGGTTGCTCCAAAAAAAAAACTCTATGTCCACTGTATTCCTCTAATCATAAGGAATCTCAAAACAAATGACCACTATATTCCTCTGTTCAGTAAATCCTATGCAAGGTCGCCATTTGTTACGTCCTGGGATATATAAACACTAGGCTCTTTCCATTGGACTAGGTATGCGGCAACAAGCAACAACGGAAAACGCTAGATCCAACCCTTATCTATAAACCCAGGCAACAAGCCACCCTAAACTGTCAAGAGTCCTGCCTGGACAACGAGGTATCCTATGACTCGGTTACAGGGTGCACGCACTATAGACTGCTGATAGTCTATATAAAAGATCACACAATTAAGTTGACTTAAAGCTTCAAGGAAAAGATAGATAACGTAATTAAATTGCAGAAACAATTTAATAACAAACTAGAAGAAAGTACATTAACGTTACGTTAATTAATATAACTAATCACCCCTGCGTGAAAGAAGGTCAAAGCAAACAGTCCTCAAAACATCGTACCGGTAGACAAGATGCGGGTTTCTAAACTGCATGCGGCTACTGTAGGATCTGATGCTTAGCAAAGAAAGTACGTTACGGATTTAGAGAACTCTTAACTCATAAGCAGGAATAAATACTAGTGATAGGACCTACAGTGTATAATGGCATAGGTATAATTAAATAAAGGCAGCAACTCGCAACATAACCACAAACAGGTGTGCTTCTCACTCTTAGTCAGGCAAGCCTGCTCGGACAGAGTCTCTAAGCCACACCCTGACTCACAATGCTCACAAAAACGGTAAACTGTGGCACAATAACAAGCATACAGAGATAATAAACCCCTAGCTGTTAATCTGCCAGGTGGCAGAGGTCTAGCCGGAAGGATATAGGCTTCGGATACCCGGGCTGAGCCACCTGCTCTAGCCTAGGGACGTTCCCAAGTCTGTGCGCCAAATTACTCTAATTGAAAGGGTGCTCTCTTGAGAGACTCAGATCGCAAGTATCTGACTCTCTCCTGGCGACCCTAAAACAAAAGCAAGACGTGCTAGCGCAGTGCTGAGTGGACTAGGCAAGGGCCCTCACACAACACAACACTAGACACACAGGGACACAGACAAGAAAATGCCCCCAGACTCCCACGGGTATCCTAGTAAAGTCGTGCGGGTCCACAGGACTCGCACCAGCAGACTTTACTTGAAGGATCGCAAAAAGCCTCCCCTCCGGTCTAGCCCCTGCTAACCTGACACAAGAACACACTAGCAAGCATGAAACCACCAAATATGAGACAACAAAAAAGCTTCCTAGGTCTCATTAACAATTACATCTCTGCATAAGGCCCAAAATCCTATCTAGTTATCTGAGAGCTCGTCGTTAATACAATAATAGATATAAGGTCTATCAAGGGGATGGGATAATTAAATAGATTGGTGAAGTAGTGGAAAGAAGGTATACAAAGTAAGAGAGAACGTTTCTAAGTGGGGTTGAGAGGGATAGATATCAAGGGGGTCCGAAGGGTACGACAATGAGGTGAGCTCTGAGTCTTGAATCTGTCTGGACCCCCCACTAGGCATGCAGAATACATCCCAGACTTGGCAACACTCAACACAGTTGCCGGGTCAAAATCCTCTACCCCGTGCGTGAGTCGAAACTAAGCCTAACGTTGCAATCAAATGCATGTGGCAGCGCTTCAGGCTCGTCCCAAGCTAAGCAAGCGAAGCAACGTCCCAAGCCGGTCTCTCTCTCCCGCCCGTCTCTTTCCGCTCTCACTAGACTTACATCTTATATATTATAATGAAACAATAAACTATCGAGAATAAAATATACTAAGATGCGTTGGTTAAGAATAAGGGCAGCTTCAAGCTGTGAAACAACATAAGAATATCCCAGACATTAGTTACATTGTCGTAGGATATATACTAAGAGAAAGCCTGCCGGCCGGCTGCCACCAGCCGGTTTCTAAACGGCTGGGCAGCCAACGTGCGCGCATGGCCGCACGTGGTTACTATGCAGAAGCGTCACAGTTCGAATCCCCGGACTCCCACATGTGTTTGTTAATTTCATTAATCGAGTTTAGGAGTAAAGTTGGTTAGTGGAGAAAACATAATAATTAAGTCATAGTATTAATAGAGGTCCTTCCTTAACTGCATATATTCGTCTAATATTTACCATAATACGATTAAAAGGACGTCCCTGGTATTGAACGGGTTAACAGGCCATATATACGAAGTAGGCCTACCATTGGCGACGACTGCGGTGAAGGTTAGCGGCGCACACAACGAGACAACTGGTGGTGAACGGAGCAATGAACGACACGAAGCAGGCAACTGGTGGTGCATGGAGCAGGGAAGGCTCCGCCGCAGCTGAAACAGACGTATCTGCACCGTAAAGAGCTCCACTTCTCCTGAGCTGGTCCGCCACCTATCATCACAACACGATCACCGCTGCCACCGACGAAACCTGTGTGATCCGCCCTTCTGCCTTGTGTTTTCTGCCCAGGTCAGAATCACATCCACCACCGCATTTATGCTGTGTGCTGGCTGCCCCGTGTTGTCTGTGTTGCTGCCTCTGTGATAGTGCTAGTCGTACCTGGCTCACCTTTACCCGACGAGGGGTAGTACCACTCACCGCCCACTCCTGACGTGGACTACCGGCCAGCCAACCAACAACCCAGGCACTTGGACCACAGGGCTTTGGACAATTAGTGTCGGGGGTTTGGCATCCCCAATAGTAGCCCGGCGGGAGATCCCCTAGAAAAAAAGCAAAACTGTTAGATTAAGTAAGGAATAAAACAACATTTTGAAGTTAACCTTTTATTTTTCTCCTGTATTTACACATATATCTCCATTGTTTACACATAGATCTCCATTGTGTACACATAGATCTCCATTGTGTACAGATAAGATATATACAGCTCGCTCACCTGGACAACAGGACCTCTATTCCCAATGGTATAGTGTAGTGGAATTATAAGGGTCCCGGTCCCCTTTTCCAAAAGAAGGAGGGGTCATGCGATCCATGATAACAGTCTTCGTAGCGCAATGGATAAATGCACTTAATTTCGGTGTGAGCATCCTTGGTTCGAATCCCTGGAGTGCTACATGTATTTGTTGATTACATTAATTGAGTTTAGGAGTAAAGTCGGTTGTTAGAGGTATAGCAAGTGGCTGTGTGATCTAGCATTTTTGTGTGACGTTACCATGTAAAATGCAACTCGAAAGGTACACTATGCACTTTCCCACTGCTAGCAGAAAAACTTTCTACAACATC
The DNA here is from genome assembly GCA_032716605.1 of Paralithodes platypus. Lineage (NCBI taxonomy): Eukaryota > Metazoa > Arthropoda > Malacostraca > Decapoda > Lithodidae > Paralithodes > Paralithodes platypus. Next base: position 30,379,515 of record CM064579.1, read on the forward strand.
TGATTATGATAGTGAATATGCGAAACTAATCAAGCCATTTAGTGAAAGGGCTTGAAAAATACCAAGCCGGAGGTGACCATCTCTGACGATGAACTAAAAGCTAGGAACAATGATCTCACATTGCTCGAGTTCTATAGACGTTACATACACGCTGATGATTTTCCATTTTGAGGATGTATGCACTGAAATATGTGTGTGTTCAGAAACACTTACTACTGCGAGCAGAAATTGTCAAAACCTACTCGCAAAGAGTCGATTGCGCTCTAGGCTAACTGATGCAAACCTGTAAAACCAGCTACGAGTAGCAACGTATCAACTCACGCTGTCCTGATAGAGAAATCTAGTTGTCAATTATTTTTCCATCGAAAAGCGATGTCAGGCCGTCTCTCGGATGGCTGTAAAGGCCCCGGTAAACGACGCAGTATACGAAGCATGGCCTCGGTAAACGACGCATGACCTAGCTATACGACGCATTATACGAAGCAGTACCCCTTCTGAGCCGACGGTGTAGGAAATCGTAATAACTCTACGGAGATGGCCCACCGTGTTACACTATGTCCCGGCGTTGGACTACAACCGTCCGATATGTGCTTCGGTTCGTGTCAACATCACTCTTTCTACTATTTGTACCATAGCCTTTGGGTAAGAGGTATCCTCACCAGGATTCGAACCCACTCACTCCAGGTATATTTTCGAGAAATGATGGCGAGTCGCTTTCCGAAAAATTTAGGCCCCAGTAAACGACGCGGTAAACGACTGGGAAAACGACTCGGGAAAACGACTCGGGAAAACGCATGAGCTTAGGTATACGATTGAGGGAGAGTAGCCATTTGAATTTTCAGAATGCAACACAGCCAAGTTGTCTGAAGGAGGGGTCCTCCTGCAGAAAAGAAAGGCGAGAGGGCTCATCCCCTCTTCCTTGGAAGAAGCCAGAGACATGTGGCTTATCGTCACCCTCTTGCCTTCCCGCTTCTCAGCAGCATTTTTTGTGGTTGGCCATCACTGTGCAATTCTGTGATATGGTATATACTCGAAAAAGAAGAAAGAGAAAAAAGGACGAGTGGAGTATCTCCGACGATAGTAGGTGGAGCAGCCCAGCCAGGTAGTCGCCTCTCTGGGCGGAGTAGCCCGACCAGGTAGTCTCTCTCTGGGTATCTTTGACAACGGCCGACTAAGCACCTCTCAATCCCTTCCCATCAGATCCTCCACTTTCTTAAGTTTAGGATCAAGTGAAGTGACCTAAAATTAATGGGAGTAACTGGTACTGTGGTGCTTCGTACTAATAATTCGTCGTATAGCTAGGTCATGCTTCGTATAATGTAAATCGGAAAATAAAATGGAATTGTTCATGTTTTTCTTTTATTTGTCCTTCCTAGTTTTTACAATTTCTTCTCTCGGTGAAAGATGTCGTGGACAAATAATTGACAATTCGATTTCTTTAAATTTTTCACACACAAATTTAGACCCTCCCGAAGAAAAGAGGTTCACCGCCAAGTCAAGTCGTATAGCAGAATTTATTTTTGGTGAGTTGTCTGACTGGGGTGGTCGTAGCTCTCGGATCGAAGTATTTCCGATCGATCCCAATTCCACCAACTCACGTTGGACAGCAGAAGATCGCCTAAAGATTTGTGTGTGACAATCACGACAGGGACCCGCACAGCAGCGACGCTGCAGCAGCCCGACCAGGTAGTCTCTCTCTAGGAGGAGCAGCCCGGCCAGGTATTCGCTAGGTCATGCTTCGTTTAATGCGTCGTCTACTGTCCTAGGTCATGCTTCGTATAATGTGTCCCACCCCCAGTCAGACGCCTCACCAAAAATAATCCCACAAAAATATCTCTGGGTGGGAGCAACCCGACCAGGTAGTCTCTCCTAAATTTTGTCACTCCTAAATTTTTGTGGGTGAGTCGCCGCAGGAGCCCGGCCAGTTAGTCTCTCTCTACTGTAGGTGGAGCAGCCCGGCCAGGTAGTCGCCTCTCTGGGCGGAGCAGCCCGACCAGGTAGTCTCTCTCTGGGTATCTTTGACAACGGCCGACTAAGCACCTCTCCATCCCTACCCATCAGATCCTTCACTTTCTTAACTTTAGGATCAAGTGAAGTGACCTAAAATTAATGGGAGTAACTGGTACTGTGGTGCTTCGTACGCGGTGCAGCAAGCACACCGAATACGGCTGTGCTCCGACGAGGTACACACTCTCCCTCTCGCTGTCATGTTTCGTATAATGTGTCGTATAGCTAGTTCATGCTTCGTATAATCATGCGTCGTCTACTGTCCTAGGTCAGGCTTCGTATAATGTGTCGCACCCCCAGTCAGACGCCTCACCAAAAATAATCCCATAAAAATCTCTCTGGGTGGGAGCAGCCCGACCAGGTAGTCTCTCCTAAATTTTTGTGGGTGAGTCACCATAGGAGCCCGGCCAGTTAGTCTCTCTCTACTGTAGGTGGAGCAGCCCGGCCAGGTAGTCGCCTCTCTGGGCGGAGCAGCCCGACCAGGTAGTCTCTCTCTGGGTTTCTTTGACAACGGCCGACTAAGCACCTCTCCATTCCTTCCCATCAGATCCTCCACTTTCTTAACTTTAGGATCAAGTGAAGTGACCTAAAATTAATGGGAGTAACTGGTACTGTGGTGCTTCGTACTTATAATTCGTCGTATAGCTAGGTCATGCTTCGTATAATGTAAATCGGAAAATAAAATGGAATTTTTCATGTTTTTCTTTTATTTGTCCTTACTAGTTTTTACAATTTCTTCTCTCGGTGAAAGATGTCGTGGACAAATAATTGAGAATTCGATTTCTTTAAATTTTTCACACACACAAATTTAGACTCTCCCGAAGAAAAAAGGTTCACCGCCAACTCAAGTCGTATAGCAGCATTTATTTTTGGTGAGTCGTCTGACTGGGGTGGTCGTACCTCTCGGATCGAAGTATTTCCGATCGATCCCAATTCCACCAACTCACGTTGGCCAGCAGAAGATCGCCTAAAGATTTGTGTGTGAAAATCACGACAGGGACCCGCACAGCGGCGACGCCGCACCAGCCCGACCAGGTAGTCTCTCTCTAGGAGTCTAGGTCAAGCAGCCCGGCCAGGTATTCGCTAGGTCATGCTTCGTTTAATGCGTCGTCTAATGTCCAAGGTCATGCTTCGTTTAATGCGTCGTCTACTGTCCTAGGTCATGCTTCGTATAATGTGTCGCACCCCCAGTCAGACGCCTCACCAAAAATAATCCCACAAAAATCTCTCTGGGTGGGAGCAGCCCGACCAGGTAGTCTCTCCTGAATTTTGTCTCTCCTAAATTTTTGTGGGTGAGTCGCCGCAGAAGCCCGGCCAGTTAGTCTCTCTCTACTGTAGGTGGAGCAGCCCGGCCAGGTAGTCGCCTCTCTGGGCGGAGCAGCCCGACCAGGTAGTCTCTCTCTGGGTATCTTTGACAACGGCCGACTAAGCACCTCTCAATCCCTTCCCATCAGATCCTCCACTTTCTTAACTTTAGGATCAAGTGAAGTGACCTAAAATTAAAGGGAGTAACTGGTACTGTGGTGCTTCGTACGCGGTGCAGCAAGCACACCGAATACGGCTGTGCTCCGACGAGGTACACACTCTCCCTCTCGCTGTCACGTTTCGTATATTGCGTCGTATAGCTAGGTCATGCTTCGTTTAATCATGCGTCGTCTACTGTCCTAGGTCATGCTTCGTATAATGTGTCGCACCCCCAGTCAGACGCCTCACCAAAAATAATCCCACAAAAATCTCTCTGGGTGGGAGCAGCCCGACCAGGTAGTCTCTCCTAAATTTTGTCTCTCCTAAATTTTTGTGGGTGAGTCGCCGCAGGAACCCGGCCAGTTAGTCTCTCTCTACTGTAGGTGGAGCAGCCCGGCCAGGTAGTCGCCTTTCTGGGCGGAGCAGCCCGACCAGGTAGTCTCTCTCTGGGTATCTTTGACAACGGCCAACTAAGCACCTCTCCATCCCTTCCCATCAGATCCTCCACTTTCTTAAGTTTAGGATCAAGTGAAGTAACCTAAAATTATTGGGAGTAACTGGAACTGTGGTGCTTCGTACTAATAATTCGTCGTATAGCTAGGTCATGCTTCGTATAATGTAAATCGGAAAATAAAAGTGAATTGTTCATGTTTTTCTTTTATTTGTCCTTCTTAGTTTTTACAATTTCTTCTCTCGGTGAAAGATGTCGTGGAGAAATAATTGACATTTCAATTTCTTTAAATTTTTCACACACACAAATTTAGACCCTCCCGAAGAATAAAGTTTGACCGCCAACTCAAGTCGTATAGCAGAATTTATTTTTGGTGAGTCGTCTGACTGGGGTGGTCGTAGCTCTCGGATCGAAGTATTTCCGATCGATCCCAATCCCACCAACTCACGTTGGACAGCAGAAGACCGCCTAAAGATTTGTGTGTGACAACCACGACAGGGACCCGCACAGCGCCGACGCCGCAGCAGCCCGGCCAGGTAGTCTCTCTCTAGGTGGAGCAGCCCGGCCAGGTAGTCGCCTCTCTGAGTGGAGCAACCCGGTCAGGTAGTCTCTCTCTGGGTATCTATGACAACAGCGGACTAAGCACCTCTCAATCCCCTCCCATCAGACCCTACACTTTCTTAACTTTAGGATCAAGTGAAGTGACCTATAGTAATGGGAGTAACTGGTACTGTGGTGCTTCGTACTTATAATTCGTCGTATAGCTAGGTCATGATTCGTATAATGGAAATCAGAAAATAAAATGGAATTGTTCATATTTTTCTTTTATTTGTCCTTCCTAGTTTTTACAATTTCTTCTCTCCTAAATTTTGATGGGTGAAAGATCGTTTCATAACCCAATCGAGGGGCCGAATACGGTCTCGTGTGTGCCTGTGTTGGCACAGGTGCACCAACACAGGCAACACGGTGCACCAAGCACACAGAATACGGCTGTGCTCCGACGAGGTACACACTCTCCCTCTCGCTGTCACGTTTCGTATAATGTGTCGTATAGCTAGGTCATGCTTCGTTTAATCATGCGTCGTCTACTGTCCTAGGTCATGCTTCGTATAATATGTCGCACCCCCCGTCAGACGCCTCACCAAAAATCATCCCATAAAAATCTCTCTGGGTAGGAGCAGCCCGACCAGGTAGTCTCTCCTTAATTTTGTCTCTCCTAAATTTTTGTGGGTGAGTCGCCGCAGGAGACCGCAGGAGGCCGCAGGAAGGGAGGCCAGTTAGTCTCTCTCTACTGTAGGTGGAGCAGCCCGGCCCGGTAGTCCCCTCTCTGGACGGAGCAGCCCGACCAGGTAGTCTCTCTCTGGGTATCTTTGACAACGGCCGACTAAGCACCTCTCCATCCCTTCCCATCAGATCCTCCACTTTCTTAAGTTTAGGATCAAGTGAAGTAACCTAAAATTAATGGGAGTAACTGGAACTGTGGTGCTTCGTACTAATAATTCGTCGTATAGCTAGGTCATGCTTCGTATAATGTAAATCGGAAAATAAAATGGAATTGTTCATGTTTTTCTTTTATTTGTCCTTCTTAGTTTTTACAAATTCTTCTCTCGGTGAAAGATGTCGTGGACAAATAATTGACAATTCGATTTCTTTAAATTTTTCACACTCACAAATTTAGACCCTCCCGAAGAAAAAAGGTTCACCGCCAACTCAAGTCGTATAGCAGAATTTATTTTTGGTGAGTCGTCTGACTGGGGTGGTCGTAGCTCTCGGATCGACGTATTTCCGATCGATCCCAATTCCACCAACTCACGTTGGACAGCAGAAGATCGCCTAAAGATTTGTGTGTGACAATCATGACTGGGACCCGCACAGCGGCGACGCCGCAGCAGCCCGGCCAGGTAGTCTCTCTCTAGGTGGAGCAGCCCGGCCAGGTAGTCGCCTCTCTGAGTGGAGCAACCCGGCCAGGTAGTCTCTCTCTGGGTATCTATGACAACAGCGGACTAAGCACCTCTCAATCCCCTCCCATCAGATCCTCCACTTTCTTAACTTTAGGATCAAGTGAAGGGACCTAAAAGTAATGGGAGTAACTGGTACTGTAGTGCTTCGTACTTATAATTCGTCGTATAGCTAGGTCATGCTTCGTATTGTTGATATAGGTTAAATGCACACACAACATATATACAGAGTGTACACATGCCTTAATCATAATGCAACATACACACATGTACTTTCAGGGCAATACTATCATTGTTTAATATCCCATGATAATGTACCGTACTCTGTAGTATCGGCAGCGTTGCACCAAATATATCCGGCACCGCTGCACATGTTTTCATCAGTAACATCCGGTCGGCACTCAGCATAGCAGTGCCACCCCAGCTCTGTATATCTTTGGCTAATAAGAACCTATAAACTTATCTCTGGACTTTTATTCTACATCCTTGTGCAAGAAAGGATTATCAAGGTTGTTGTAGCTTCACATGACAACCATACATGGCGCAGTCAGTGTATTTAAGCCAGGAGATACGAGCCAAGACCGAATTATCAGCCAGCCATCTTGCAAGACCTCACCTCTCCAGCCCTGGATATATTATTGTGCAGTGCTTTATAGTGCAGTGAAGTACTTAAGAGTGTAGTGCAGTGCCTTTATTGTGTGTCCCATGTCATTTGTGCCCATTCCCGACTTGCTGTGAGGGTTATAGCCGCCGAAACAGAGCTGGACAAGAGCTAGGAGCAGCATACCCTCCCTCTCTGACAGCTCCAGCCACACTGAACTCTGCAGCTAAGCTACCACCCCTCACGCCCTCCAGCTGTGCCGGTACATGCGCGCACAGACACACGCACATCTCTGCCAAGTCAACACGGTGTTGCCAAGCCTACCGCACTCACTCACTCACTCACTCTCTCTAGCACAGATAATTTCTCTCACTATTAAATAAACTGTTACAGTTGTACTGCACATTTTCATCGTTCCTGCAAGACTACAGTGTGTCAGCTATCAACCAATTATGGAGGGAGATGAGCAGATTCATGGGGAGCCCAGAGACACCCCACACGACCATACTGGGGAGGGAGATAATGGTGGAGCTACTGGTGGAGAAAATGATGGAGATACTGTTGGAGTTGCTGGTACGGGGTACCAGTCAGTTCATTCCACTCCAACCTCTCCTCTCACCACCCCTCATTTTACTCCACCTCCCCAACCTCCCCCCACTTTACCTCCCCTACACTATAGGGGGATGCCACCCCTGTCACCACACCCTGCAAGTCTACAACCTACCACAAGTGCAGACCTCCTTCAGCTCATACAGTATATGGAGCAATGCAGACAACGGGACGACTATACCAGAAGACAGGAGGAGGACCGCAGAAGACAGGAGGAGGACCGCAGACAACAGGAGGAGGACCGCAGAAGATGGGAAGAGGAAAACCGACGACAGGAGGAGGAAACAAGACGACGCACGGAGGAGGACTACAGGAGACAGATGGACGATGCCAAGTTCTCCGCCCTTGTCCAGGCTCTGGCCCAAATTACCCCACCTGCCGCTGCACCTACACCTACCTCACCGGGGACAACACCCTATTCCACAACATCCTCCACCCCTACAGCTCCACCTCCACCACAGAAGGCTATCACCCAGAACCCGCCGCCCCTTTGTGCTGATGCCACCTTCCAGGTGTTCAGAGAATGGAGGCGTCGGTGGGACGATTACTCTATTATGGTAGACTTATCTAAACTACCGAGGGAGAAACAACTGATCCAGATGCGGATGTGCTTAACCCTGGAGACACAGCGGCTTTTGGAGCACACCTTTAGTATACCCCCTGACACCGACAAGACCGTTGACGCAGTCCTCGATGCACTTCAGGAGCACATCAAGAATTCTCGCAATGAAGCTCTCCGTCGCAGGGACCTGTTCAGCTGCAAGCAAAAACAGGGCGAGTCATTCAACAACTTCTACGTCCGCCTCTGCCACATCGCCGAAGAATTTGACGTCTGCCCAGGGAACTCTTCAGCCTGCAGGGAGACCCAACTCAAGATGGTCATTCTGATGGGCATACACGACGAAGAACTTGTACAGAAGCTGCTTTCCCTCGATGCCACCCCTTCATTACAGGACATCGTCAACACTTGCCGTTCCTACGAGGCCACTCGAAGCGCTACATCAGCCATACATGCCCCACCGTCCCAGGTTAACGCCGTGTCAGCGTACAAGCAGAACAAGCACGTTAAGCAACGCGACAAGTTCTCTACATCGCAACAGTCCTTGGCGTCGGCTGCCGCCTGCCAGCGTTGTGCTCGCCGGCACGACAAGAACAAGTGCCCGGCTGAAGACTACACCTGCACTAACTGCGGCCGTCGTGGTCATAAGCCTAGGACTCCTGCTTGCCCTGCAGCCACCGCCCAGTGTCGTCGCTGCAACCATATGGGCCACTACGACAAATGCTGCAGATCTTCCAAGACGCCAGCCACACAGGACAACAACGCTTCCTCCCACAACAAGTCTACAGCAAAGAAGACCACAAGTTGCCGACGTGTGGGATTACCTGTTCAGGCACCCACACTGACATCCGTGAGTCTCACCTACAGCGGCATCACTAGAAAACTCCACATGCTTCCTGACACAGGTGCAGACATCACAGTGATCGGCCGACGACACCTCGACATACTTCGGATTCCTCTCAGCAGCCTACGACCTCCGCCTCCGACAACAACGCTCAACGCGGATGGCTCTGCAATGGCTCCTGCTTTGGGGATGTTTCATGCACAACTCACCATCAGCAAACGCTCCTGTTCGGCCACAATCCAAGTCCGCGAGGGTGTTCAGACGCCGCTTCTGTCCAAACGCCACTGTCAAGCATTGGCCATCATCTCAGCAGAATTCCCCAAGCCAATTCTACAGGTTAAACATATCTACAGGTGTAAGGAGCTACCCTTCACAGCCACCACATCACCTGCACAAGCCAAGGAGTTCTTTCTTCGAGAGTTCAAGGACCTTTTGGTCTCCAAGGAGGATCTCCAGACAGCTCCACTCAAGCCTATGAAGGGTCCCCCAATGCGGATCCACCTCAAGGACGATGCCGTGCCTTTTGGCATCTACACCCCGCGGCAGATCCCCTTTGCTTTCAGGGACAAAGTTAAGCAGGAGCTGGACTCGCTAGTGGCACAAGGTATCATTAAACCGGCCGGCGATGAACCTTCAGAGTGGTGCCACCCCCTCGTCGTCGTCGCCAAGCCCAACGCCGAAGTTCGCCTCACCGTAGACCTCACCAAGCTCAACTGCCAAGTTTCCCGCCCAGCCCACCCCTCACCGACGCCTTTCGAAGCGATCCGCAGTGTGGCCCCGCAGGCGAAATTCTTAACGACGGCAGACGCCCTGAGTGGATATTGGCAAATGGAACTTGCGGAGGAGGACCAGCATCTCACAACTTTCATCACTCCTTATGGCCGTTTCCAACACTGTAGAGGTCCAATGGGTTTTGCTGCGACAGGTGACGCCTTCTGCCTTCGCGGTGATAGGGCCCTCCAAGGGGTGCAAAATTGTGCCAAGGTTGTCGACGACGTGCTGCTCTACGACGAGGACTTCAACACACATCTTCAGCGTATCCATGAAGTGCTCATACGGTGCCGCGACAGTGGGATCCCACTCAACAAGGACAAGTTCGTGGTCGCCGCACCCAGTGTGAACTTCTGTGGGTACACGCTCTCAGGTGAGGGCATCTCGGCTGACCCTGGCAAAGTCGGAGCGATCAAGGACTTCCCGACACCAGCCAACATCACCGACCTTCGCTCCTTCATGGGTTTGGTGAACCAGCTGGCGGAGTTCACCCCCGACATCGCCACTGCCGCTCAGCCCCTACGCCCCCTGATGAGCCCGAAGAGGTCGTTTATGTGGACCGTTGACCATGATGAGGCTTTCCGCCGGGTCAAGGCTGCCCTGCTCAGTCCACCCGTCCTGGCCCCATTCGACCCTTCCCTACCAGTGATTCTACAAACTGATGCATCCCGCCTCAACGGTATTGGATACGCCCTCCTACAGGATCATGGCAACAACCGTCTCCGCTTAGTTCAGTGTGGCTCGAGGTTCCTAAGCGACCCCGAGTCCCGCTATGCCACCATTGAGCTGGAGATGCTAGCCGTGGTCTGGGCCATGTCCAAGTGCAAGTTCTACCTCATCGGACTGCAACACTTCACCCTCATGACGGACCATCGCCCCCTCATCCCCATCTTCAACAACTACACCCTTGATGCGGTTGAAAATCCCCGCCTCCAACGTCTGAAGGAGAAAGTCGCACCTTACCTCTTCAAAGCCGTCTGGCGCGCTGGCAGGTTGCTCTGCATCCCTGATGCGTTGTCACAGGCCCCTGTCAGCCACCCGACGCCAGAGGATGAGTTAGTATGTGCCGACGCCACGGTTCACCTCAGATCCCTCGTGACTGTCAATGCCGCCGCCGCCGACGTCAACTCTCCTTCACAGGACGCAGACAGGATTCTCCAGGAACTCCGAGACGCAGCCAGAGCGGATCCTGTGTACATCCGCCTGCGTGAGTGCGTTACTTCGGGTTTCCCCACCAACCGCTACGACCTGCACAACTCTCTACTCCCATTTTGGAAACTCCGAGACTACCTGTCAGCAGATGGTGAACTCGTCCTGTACGGAGCGAGGGTTGTGGTTCCCGAAGCCCTCCGCCGCTGCACCTTGGCTCGCCTGCCTGATAGTCACAGAGGCGTGGAGGCCACTAAGCGTAGGGTGCGACAGGCTGTCTTTTGGCCTGGCATCAACTCGGACATCGCCAACACAGTTCAAGCTTGTGAGCCGTGTCAGGTCTTACAGCCTAGTCAGCAGCAGGAACCCATGATCAACGACGACAACCCAACTAGGCCTTTCGAGTCTGTTTCAGCCGACTTCTTCGCTGTGGCGGGGAAATTCTTCCTCGTCGTAACAGACCGACTCTCAGGCTGGCCCGTTGTCGTACCCTGCAAAGGAGATACTACCGCTTCAAACACCATCAGGATGTTCTGCCGCTACTTCTGGGAAGTTGGGGTACCCCTCCGCTTACGTACAGATGGAGGCCCACAGTTTACTAGCCGTGAGTTCCGGGACTTCATGGAGCATTGGGGAGTCAATCACTTGGTCTCTTCCCCACACTACCCACAATCCAACGGTCATGCCGAGTCTGGCGTCAAGTCCGTCAAACACCTCATACTGAAGACGGATCCCTCAGGCAACATCAACTGTGAGGACTTTGACCGTGGACTGTTGGAGCTCCGCAACACCCCGAACTTCACAGGCCGCTCCCCGGCACAAATCCTGTATGGCCACCCACTACGGTCTTGTGTCCCTGCTCATCCCCAGTCCTTTACAGCAGAGTGGCAAGCCAAGGCCGAGGACTGTGACCGCCGTGCAGCCGCCCACACTGCGCTGGTGCAGAGAAACTATGACCAGCACGCACGCCCCCTTCCCAGGTTGAGAGTCGGCACCACAGTGCGGATCCAAGACCCGACTTCTCACCGCTGGGACAAGGTTGGGGTCGTGCGGCAGGTCCAGGGATTATGAGGTTCGTCTCCCCAGTGGTAAGATATATTGGCGGAACCGTCGCTTCCTCCGCCCAGTGAATTCCCCTGGTGTTGAACCCCTCCCCCATAACCCTGAGATCCCTGTGTCTTGCACGGACCCAGAAAGAGAGTCCTTCACTTCCCCCATGGCCCCACGTAGGTCTGAAAGGCTCCTAGAAAAAGAGTCAGCTCGACAACGTCTTGCGAGCTTGAAGGGGGAGGGAGGTGTTGATATAGGTTAAGTGCACACACAACATATATACAGAGTGTACACATGCCTTAATCATATTGCAACATATACACATGTACTTTCAGGGCAATACTATCATTGTTTAATATCCCATGATAATGGACCGTACTCTGTAGTATCGGCAGCGTTGCACCAAATATATCCGGCACCGCTGCACATGTTTTCATCAGTAACATCCGGTCGGCACTCAGCATAGCAGTGCCACCCCAGCTCTGTATATCTTTGGCTAATAAGAACCTATAAACTTATCTCTGGACTTTTATTATACATCCTTGTGCAAGAAAGGATGATCAAGGTTGTTGTAGCTTCACATGACAACCATACACGTTTAATGTATATCGGAAAATAAAATGGAATTTTTCATATTTTTCTTTTATTTGTCCTTCCTAGTTTTTACAATTTCTTCTCTCCTAAATTTTTGTGGGTGAAAGATCGTTTCATAACCCAATCGAAGGGCCGAATACGGTCTCGTGTGTGCCTGTGTTGGCACAGGTGCACCAACACAGGCAACACGGTGCAGCAAGCACACAGAATACGGCTGTGCTCTGACGAGGTACACACTCTCCCTCTCGCTGTCACGTTTCGTATAATGTGTCATATAGCTAGGTCATGCTTCGTTTAATCATGCGTCCTCTACTGTCCTAGGTCATGCTTCGTATAATGTGTCGCACCCCCAGTCAGACGCCTCACCAAAAATAATCCCACAAAAATCTCTCTGGGTGGGAGCAGCCCGACCAGGTAGTCTCTCCTAAATTTTGTCTCTCCTAAATTTTTGTGGGTGAGGCGCCGCAGGAGCCCGGCCAGTTAGTCTCTCTCTACTGTAGGTGGAGCAGCCCGGCCAGGTAGTCGCCTCTCTGGGCGGAGCAGCCCGACCAGGTAGTCTCTCTCTGGGTATCTTTGACAACGGCCGACTAAGCACCTCTCCATCCCTTCCCATCAGATCCTCCACTTTCTTAACTTTAGGATCAAGTGAAGTTACCTAAAATTAATGGGAGTAACTGGTACTGTGGTGCTTCGTACTTATAATTCGTCGTATAGCTAGGTCATGCTTCGTATAATGTAAATCGGAAAATAAAATGGAATTGTTCATGTTTTTCTTATATTTGTCCTTCCTAGTTTTTACAATTTCTTCTCTCGGTGAAAGATGGCGTGGACAAATAATTGACAATTCAATTTCTTTAAATTTTTCACACATACAAATTTAGACCCTCCCGAAGAAAAAAGGTTCACCGCCAACTCAAGTCGTATAGCAGAATTTATTTTTGGTGAGTCGTCTGACTGGGGTGGTCGTAGCTCTCGGATCGAAGTATTTCCGATCGATCCCAATTCCACCAACTCACGTTGGCCAGCAGAAGTTCGCATAAAGATTTGTGTGTGAAAATCACGACAGGGACCCGCACAGCGGCGACGCCGCAGCAGCCCAACCAGGTAGTCTCTCTCTAGGTGAAGCAGCCCGGCCAGGTAGTCGCTAGGTCATGCTTCGTTTAATGCGTCGTCTACTGTCCTAGGTCATGCTTCGCATAATGTGTCGCACCCCCAGTCAGACGCCTCACCAAAAATAATCCCACAAAAATCTCTCTGGGTAGGAGCGGCCCGACCAGGTAGTCTCTCCTAAATTTTGTCTCTCCTAAATTTTTGTGGGTGAGTCGCCACAGGAGCCCGGCCAGTTAGTCTCTCTCTACTGTAGGTGGAGCAGCCCGGCCAGGTAGTCGCCTCTCTGGGCGGAGCAGCCCGACCAGGTAGTCTCTCTCTGGGTATCTTTGACAACGGCCGACTAAGCACCTCTCCATCCCTTCCCATCAGATCCTCCACTTTCTTAAGTTTAGGATCAAGTGAAGTAACCTAAAATTAATGGGAGTAACTTGAACTGTGGTGCTTCGTACTAATAATTCGTCATATAGCTAGGTCATGCTTCGTATAATGTAAATCGGAAAATAAAATGGAATTGTTCATGTTTTTCTTTTATTTGTCCTTCTTAGTTTTTACAATTTCTTCTCTCGGTGAAAGATGTCGTGGACAAATAATTTACATTTCGATTTCTTTAAATTTTTCACACACACAAATTTAGACCCTCCCGAAGAAAAAAGGTTCACCGCCAACTCAAGTCGTATAGCAGAATTTATTTTTGGTGAGTCGTCTGACTGGGGTGGTCGTAGCTCTCGGATCGAAGTATTTCCGATCGATCCCAATTCCACCAACTCACGTTGGACAGCAGAAGATCGCCTAAAGACTTGTGTGTGACAATTACGACAGGGACCCGCACAGCGGCGACGCTGCAGCAGCCCGGCCAGGTAGTCTCTCTCTAGGTGGAGCAGCCCGGCCAGGTAGTCGCCTCTCTGAGTGGAGCAACCCGGCCAGGTAGTCTCTCTCTGGGTATCTATGACAACAGCGGACTAAGCACCTCTCAATCCCCTCCCATCAGATCCTACACTTTCTTAACTTTAGGATCAAGTGAAGTGACCTAAAAGTAATGGGAGTAACTGGTACTGTGGTGCTTCGTACTTATAATTCGTCGTATAGCTAGGTCATGCTTCGTATAATGTAAATCGGAAAATAAAATGTAATTTTTCATATTTTTCTTTTATTTGTCCTTCCTAGTTTTTACAATTTCTTCTCTCCTAAATTTTTGTGGGTGAAAGATCGTTTCATAACCCAATCGAGGGGCCGAATACGGTCTCGTGTGTGCCTGTGTTGGCACAGGTGCACCAACACAGGCAACACGGTGCAGCAAGCACACAGAATACGGCTGTGCTCCGACGAGGTACACACTCTCCCTCTCGCTGTCACGTTTCGTATAATGTGTCGTATAGCTAGGTCATGCTTCGTTTAATCATGCGTCGTCTACTGTCCTAGGTCATGCTTCGTATAATGTGTCGCAGCCCCAGTCAGACGTCTCACCAAAAATAATCCCACAAAAATCTCTCTGGGTGGGAGCAGCCCGACCAGGTAGTCTCTCCTAAATGTTGTCTCTCCTAAATTTTTGTGGGTGAGTCGCCGCAGGAGCCCGGCCAGTTAGTCTCTCTCTACTGTAGGTGGAGCAGCCCGGCCAGGTAGTCGCCTCTCTGGGCGGAGCAGCCCGACCAGATAGTCTCTCTCTGGGTATCTTTGACAACGGCCGACTAAGCACCTCTCCATCCCTTCCCATTAGATCCTCCACTTTCTTAACTTTAGGATCAAGTGAAGTGACCTAAAATTAATGGGAGTAATTGGTACTGTGGTGCTTCGTACTTATAATTCGTCGTATAGCTAGGTCATGCTTCGTATAATGTAAATCGGAAAATAAAATGGAATTGTTCATGTTTTTCTTTTATTTGTCCTTCCTAGTTTTTACAATTTCTTCTCTCGGTGAAAGATGTCGTGGACAAATAATTGACAATTCGATTTCTTTAAATTTTTCACACACAAATTTAGACCCTCCCGAAGAAAAAAGGTTCACCGCCAACTCAAGTCGTATAGCAGGATTTATTTTTGGTGAGTCGTCTGACTGGGGTGGTCGTAGCTCTCGGATCGAAGTATTTCCGATCGATCCCAATTCCACCAACTCATGTTGGCCAGCAGAAGATCGCCTAAAGATTTGTGTGTGAAAATCACGACAGGGACCCGCACAGCGGCGACGCCGCAGCAGCCCAACCAGGTAGTCTCTCTCTAGGTGAAGCAGCCCGTCCAGGTAGTCGCTAGGTCATGCTTCGTTTAATGCATCGTCTACTGTCCTAGGTCATGCTTCGTATAATGTGTCGCACCCCCAGTCAGACGCCTCACCAAAAATAATCCAACAAAAATCTCTCTGGGTGGGAGCAGCCCGACCAGGTTGTCTCTCCTAAATTTTTGTGGGTGAGTCGCCGCAGGAGCCCGGCCAGTTAGTCTCTCTCTAGTATTCCCCTGACCTAACCTAAGCAAACTAACACAACCTATAAGTGTTACCTATATTAGGTAAACGTATGAAATATTACAGAACTCGGTAACAAATGAAAACAAGAAGGTGGTAAGGATTAACTATCCACTATTTAGGCTCAAAGTCTACCCCGGCGACTACAACGGCCCTCGAAGTGGTAATTCACAAGTCCACTCTCCACCACCAAGCGAACTTGACATTTCAAAACACATACAACCACGTATCCACCACTCTCGTTATGTTAGGTAAGGGGAGTTGCAGAGCTTGTAGACTACAAGTAGGGTATTGTAACATTGACCATACATTGTTCACATTATTAGTTACCTCACCTACCGTAATTTCCTTCTCTACACACAATCACTGGGAGAATACAATGTCTTGTGGGAAATTTTACATCCACTGTGAGGCTCCCGGCATGTGTTTGACCCTATCATTGAAATTAATTTGTCCTCAAGTATGTCTCTTGTAGGCTATAACTACAGTCCTCTAATATCATCATTAAGTACAATGACTGTATTCATACTTTATTACAGACATTAATATAATACGATAAGTCTGTATTATTATGTACCGTAAGGTCATGATATCAATGCTTGCTATACTTTACGAAGCAAATATATTTAAACTATTGTTTAAATAGTGGATAGTTAATCCTTACCACCTTCTTGTTTTCATTTGTTACCGAGTTCTGTAATATTTCATACGATTACCTAATATAGGTAACACTTATAGGTTGTGTTAGTTTGCTTAAGTTAGGTCAGGGGAGTTGCAGAACTTCTAGATTATTAACCGGCGACTGCAACGGCCCCTAAACAACCGAGCCATGTTTACGCTGGCCCAAAGTCTACCCGGGTGACTACAACGCTCCTCGAAGTGGTAATCCACAAGTCCACTCTCCACCACCAAGCGAACTTGACATTTCAAAACACATACAAACACGTATCCACCACTGTCGTTATGTTAGGTAAGGGGAGTTGCAGAACGTGTAGACTACAAGTATACATTGTAACATTGACCATACATTGTTCACATTATTAATGACCTCAACTACCGTAATTTCTTCTCTACACACAATCACTGGGAGAATACAATGTCTTGTGGGAAATTGTACTTACACAGATTAATACTAGGCCTATTTATAATGTTTGACCAAGAAAAGTTAACTACCAGTATACTATATATTATACTTTCACGTGAGAAGTATTACAGGTTTATATGAATAATATATTTCTTAAAGGGTACTTCACACAATCAGGAATGCGAGCTAGAATCACTAGGAGTAGCTGAAAATTCTGACTCCTGTGCCTATTCGCGGTGAAAAATCGATGACTCCTAGTGACTCTAGCGATATCCTAGGGATTCCTGTTTGACTCCCAGTGACTCCAAACCACTCGCGGGCAATTGGCGCTAAACTACAGGCTAAGGCTGTTGCCCCTCTTCATAGCCTCCAACCCTCTGATTGCAGCCACCGTGAATGGAGTCCCCCTAATCACCGAAGGCGACCTTTTAGCTTTACAGAAAAGGAAGAAGTGGGCGGGGGTTGTCGACAACGGATTCGAAAATGACCATTTAGTAGGCAATGCAGCCATGAAGGCAATGTCCCATCGTTTGTCGGCCGACGTCGAACCACTGAGGGAGGCTTGGGGACAATTACTAAAGTTACAAGGGCGCTTTTCACGAGCAGCCTCCACCCTGAAGAAGATATATATATATATATGTACTGTATATATATATATATATATATAATTTTCCTAAGGCCCACAAATATGAGCCAATTGTCAGGTATAAAATGCGGCCCTCACACAGTAAACTTAATGCACAGTAGCAACATTTACTATCCTTAATCAAAAATGTAGGCTAAATGCCAGTACTAAAACAAATAGTTACGGTAGCGTAGTTTACCCCTAACATTATTTTCAGAGCGCTTTTCTTTCATGCAATTGCGTTTTTATATTAATCATATAAATCTGGCTAGTTTCTCACTTTCAACTGACCGATAAGGTTAAGAATGTAATATTTTAATACTTGTTATAATTATACAGATGTCTGCAAGAAACCCAGATGTGCACATATGAAATGTTCTTAAAATTGAATTTCCCTCCATGTAAAGTTGCCTTCGATGATGACCCATATCCTCATCATCTGAGCGATCACTTGAAATATAGTGTCCTAGATACTTTACTTTACTTACTTCTTCTATAATTTCATCATACAAATGGAATTTAGGTAGCTTTGATTTCAATAGAAGGTTCTAAGTATCTACAAATATAAAGACGTGCCAGTTTATAGAGACGTGCCATTTCCATCACAATCTGACAGAACCGTCACCGTGCCAGTTTCCGAAAATGTGACAAGGATTTTCAATGACGGATGTAAGAGGTATATGTCGATCTGGTGGGACCGCCGAAATGGGGATCACATCAGAGGCTGAAGAAGATGAATGGATTTAAGGCACATGAGCGACGACCACACAATGGTATCAAGGGCACATGAACGAAGATCTTAACGCCACTTCTGGAATTGGGTGTCTACAACCAAGCGGATACAACGAAAGGATGTAGTGAAGGACATCTTTCTAAGGCGTCGCTTGAAGGAAGAACACCGACGACTGTACCCAATGCTATTTCCTGTCCCTATGGAAAAGTATTCATTGAATGATGTGGTATTCATTTACTACTTTAACGAGCAGTGTGACCTGGAAGATGGCGAATGCGAGGAAAAGGCTAAAACAAAATTCGTTAAGAGTAGAAATGAAGACATTGAGGTGTTCAGGAAGCACTATTGGGCCCAAATAAGAGACTACGCCAAAGCTAATCACAATGGAGGGACCATAACAGCTGACGTTCACACGGACTTCCAGATCTATTTCAGCGATAGTCGGCAGAGCATAACCTCCCGAGACCGTCAACATCGATTGAAGGATACCGGTCACCAGTATTACATTCAAAGGGCCAAACCCAAGAAATTGGAAGAGGTGAAGCCAAAAGGTAAAAGGGTTGTGTCTTTTGAGCAAGAAGATGGAGCTGTTGCCGGGTCTTCGGGTGTAGTGAGAGGACAGTCCTTCGCAGACGCACCAGCGGTTGTGTTGTCTACCGAATCTCTGCTAGTGCTCAGCCACCAAGATAAGGAACAGGCTGAACAGAAACGTGTCACCAAGGCCACTAAGAAGCTACAACGGGAGGCCAAGGCACAAGAACAGGCGGAAAGAAGGGCAGAAAAGCAAAGGTTGAGAGAACTAAAGGCAGCCACCATTGAAGGCAACCAACTCAGTCGCTTGGAAAGAAGACAAACGAAATTGGACGAGATCGCCTCCAAAAGACCTCAAACCTCCCTTCTTCCCAGACCTGACCCC
The DNA here is from genome assembly GCA_032716605.1 of Paralithodes platypus. Taxonomy (NCBI): domain Eukaryota; kingdom Metazoa; phylum Arthropoda; class Malacostraca; order Decapoda; family Lithodidae; genus Paralithodes; species Paralithodes platypus. The sequence continues at coordinate 30,398,492 of CM064579.1, forward strand.
CTCACCCATTCCGTACCTCCTCCTCAGCCTCCTTTCACACACCCCCTCATTTCTCCTTTGCCTGCCTTTAACTCTCCTGTTCCTCAGCCGCCTGTCGCCCTCCCCACTCGCCTCACCCAATTCACCCCTTCTCACCTCCCTAAACACCAACCTCCTCCACCTCCTCCTACCCTCTCTACCCAAACTCAAACCTCCCCCTCTTCTCCTTTACCTCTCCCTAAGCTCAAACCTCCGTCCTTTCCCTCTCTCCAAACTCAAACCTCTCTCTCTCTCTGGCCTCACTTCACCTCAGCAACCCCTTTCTGACCAGTCACCATTAACCAGCCATACCTCCTCTAGCCTTCCCCCATCTCCACCAAAACTCACCAACATACCCCCCGCTTTACCTATCACCCCCAGTCTTCGCCCTAAAACCCCTTTCTGTAATCCCTCACTTGTCCCTCCTGACTCTAAAAACCTACTTTCCTCTCTAAATCTATTTCCCCTCCATCTCAACTTCCTAGGCATAAAACCATACCAAAATTTCGCCCAATGACACCATTAACCCCCTCTCCCCCCTTCGCCAGACTGCCTTCTCATACCCGCTGTGGGAGACCAGTCAAGCCACCCACCAAATGGGAACCAGCCCTTTCCCAGCCAAGAACAAGAAAAGGGCAAAACTCAGCTGCCCGGAGCCACGTCACCAAGCCGGTTCCAAGCTCCTCCCCCCAGCCTGGTACTTCGGCGTCCGCACCACCGAATGACAAGGGCCCAGCCAGGATCTCTGTCCTCACTCACCACCCACCTCCCACCACGACGACACCCTCGCTGACCTCTCTCACCAATATGAGAATTGACCAGATAGCCCTAGTGCGGAATGACTCCACCATCCTGATCAGATCACCTCACCAACTTCTCGACCAGCTGAGATACTACGACTCCTCTTCTCTCCTCACCCTCACCGGAGACCAGAGGGCCACACCGAACAACAGGAGGATTATCTACCACCACCTCCTCCAACACCTGACCCCCGTCTTCCAGGATGCTACCTCTAGACACTACCACCTTCAGTCCCGGGGCCGGGACTTTTCTCTGCCCGACGGTAGTGAGATGCGGTCTAGGAACGGTGTTACCACATCTCCAGCTTGTCACAGCCAGGCGACAGAACCAACTAAGCCTTCGGACAGCCTCCCCCCTGCCATCCAGACCCACGACAACCCTGCCCCTGCCCGTATCGCCAAGATAACGGTGGAACGAGTGGGACACGTCCGTCCCGAGTGGACCACACCAGTCACCCACGCCGAGTCATTTTCTTTAATCACCAGAGCCAAAGAAAATTACCATCGCAGGGGTTACTATTACAAACCCCCCTCAGCCAGCCCAGTAACTCCTCAACCTAGCTACACAACCACAGGTGGTACCAGGTTGTTACCTAAATTACCTTTCATATCCCCTATCAAAGAACCTAAAGCTCTTTCAGAACCAAAACCCCTCTTCCCCAGATTACCTTTCATATCCCCTATCAAGGAACCTAAAGCTCTTGCGTCCATTCAATCTAAACCATTGTCCCGGGTTAAAGTCACTCATAAACCAAAACTTGCCTATCATTCCAGCCAACAATAAGTCTTAACCCCCAGCATCAGTCATCATCCATTGTAAGAAACTCATCCACTTCCTCTCCCACCAGGAAGCCATCACCCCATAATGTGTACAGATCTGCCCTGAGGAATCTTCCTCCAGCTACAACTACAAGGGCCAGCCAAAAGTCCAGGCGCACCACTCCCAGGACTACAAAGACCTAACCACCACGCGCGGACACCACCCCCGCGCCTTTGATCCTCTCAAGCCGGGCGCCTTAAGTCTGGGCAAGAATATTCACAAGTACTCAGCCAGTCTGGACATCAGTAACTAAGTTTGCCTTTGGTATTAATTTATCTGGGTAAAAGCAGCCAGAATAGCTAGTGTTCACACTTGAAGCTGTTTGCAGTGATCGGAGATGACCAGGTCGGGTTCCCCCCTTCAGGAAGAGGACTAGCTTGTGCAACCCACTTTGGGCCCCACCTTCCTGGCCTTCGATGCTGTGCCCAGACCAAGTGAATAAGGATTCCTGTCTTGTTCCTTTCAAGGGATTACAAGGATAGTGCAGTACTTAGAGATGACCAGGTTGGGTTCCCCCCTTCAGGAAGAGGACTAGATTGTGCAACCCACTTTGGGCCCCACCTTCACTGGCCTCTATTTACTGTATTAGCCTTGTGGTTCCAGAGACAAAAGCAGCCAGAATAGCTGGTGTTCACACTTGAAGCTGTGTGCAGTGATCGGAGACGACCAGGTCGGGTTCCCCCCTTCAGGAAGAGGACTAGCTTGTGCAACCCACTTTGGGCCCCACCTTCCTGGCCTTCGATGCTGTGCATAGACCAAGTAAATAAGGATTCCTGTCTTGTTCCTTTCAAGGGATCATAAGGATAGTGCAGTACTTAGAGACGACCAGCTTGGGTTCCCCCCTTCAGGAAGAGGACTAGATTGTGCAACCCACTTTGGGCCCCACCTTCACTGGCCTCTATTTACTGTTTTAGTCCTGTGGTTCCAGAGGAGATTGCAAGGGAATAATTTAATTATCCCAAACCTTAGACTAACCATAGTGTCACTGGATAGACTGCTTGCACCTCTATACAGACCATTATGCTAGTCGCCATAATCCCCCACCAAACCCTGTAGCAGAACTCCGGCATACTCTTAGTAAGTCCCTGCTCACGCGGAGTGCAAGAGGAACCCGGGTGTCTCCCGTGGTAGGCGCAGAGGGACAAGGAGCTGTAAGGACCTAGGAGTGCAGCCTAATCCCGGACCAACATCCGGAAGTACCACGCCCAGCCGCCCTCCTGGACCACTGGATTCTCCCTCGATCTACGGCACCTCTTCACTCCCGCTCTTCTTTAAGTGCCTTACTACGGTTTATGGGTATAGAGTTGTCTCAGGGTAGTGGTTGAAGTTATCTTCAGGGCTTCTCACTAATTAACGTCTCACGAGAGGGCTTTCCTCTCTCTACTTAAATTGACGTTAATCTGCCCACTTGCCGGGACACATTAGACATAACTATCAGGGGATCCTTATATACGCACATTCCCGGGTTATTGGTCTCCCATAGCCCGTCAGAGGGGGCGTGCCTATACAAGACCCACAGCATATGACATACACACATATTTACACGTAACCTTGTTCCCTTGTATAACTTCTAGCCTCATTCACTTAACATTCTGTCAGGTTCATAACTCTAATAGATCTCACTCTATCTCAGCTCCCGACGATTGTTGTATCAGCCTTCCGCATCTTGCTAGTTGCCCACACAAGTAGTTTTAGAATAAATAATATTGCCAGGTGAGATCTAGCACACCTGTAGAATTCAGTTCATTTGTGAGCCTTTCAGAGCCCACCTTATTGTTGATGACCACTTGGTCATTGTTGCTTTAGAGTCAGTTAACTCCCCCAGACATAATTATATGACGCGATGGCGTCATATGGACTAGTGAGCCAAAAATTCATATGACGCGATTGTGTCATATGGACTTATCTTCATACCTCTCCAATAAGTTTATGACGCGATTTTGCGTCATATGAGCTCAGTAAGTCCGATAAATTACCATACGATAAAATCGTTGGTGGCAACCTCAGCCTCATCCGATAATTCTAACGGCCGCAGTGTTGTTGTGAGTGTAGTGCGAGGCAGTGGCAATGATCCTGGGGCTCCCGCCTCCTCGGACTTATTGGAACATAATATGTCTGAAGGAGTTAACGTCACTATTGCCGGGGACATCATAGTATGATCCAGACGACATCTGTCATTACTGCACTCTTGTTACCTTGCTGAGATCTCGCTTGAGATCTAGTTGAGTGGGAGGTAAGCCTCCACTATTTTGGATACTCTATAATTGTATCCGAGGAGTTATTGTTAAATTGAGTCCGGACCCATTGTTCGACTCTTGCCTTATAATTGCTAATCATATTATTATTTGTATGCTCTATTTACCATTGTTGCCATTTTGATGATCTCAGTGTTCCAGAGTTAAATATATTGCTCCTCCATGAACCAGGTGTAAAGTGAATAAAACCCATGTTAACTTGTCGCCTGTGTACTTATTCTCCTGCCGTGTTGTCTCTGTATTAAAGTTAAAGGTATACTTCTCCAGTTAGAGAGTTAATCATTGCACTCAGAATATCTCGCGTTCCAATTTGGACCGGGCATAACACTGGTGGCAGCGGTGTCTCTTTCTCGAGGGTAGCCTTTCAGGGTTCTTCCTGCTTTAATATTTCTGAGAGTAACGCGACAGGGGTGAGTAGTCAGGATGACGGGGAGAGCACTGGATATTATTCCTTTCAAACCGGAGGAAAATTACATAGCCAACTATTTAGAGGTCGTCAAGCCAGTTCTTGACATCATATTTAAAGATGAAGTGGCCCCTAAAATTCATACAGTAGTAATGAAGCTAGGGCGACAAATGGCCCTAGTTTCCAGTTATGTGAAAGAGAACCCGGGGATGACCTGGGAACAGTTTGAGACCTATACTAAAGCTGCCATTAACCCCGTCTTAGGTACCGTAATAGCTGACCAACAGTTCCACGCTATCACATACGACGGGGACCTCGACGCCACCATCAACAAGCTCAACAGGCTGGCCTCCACCGCTTTTACGACGGCTACAGCTGCGGAGAAGAAAGAAAACGTCCGACGTACCCTCATGAGGATCCTCCCTATTGCAGTCCGGGACCACTTCGCCATTACAGAACCGGCCGGATATGACGTGGATCTCCCTGTCATACGCTGCATTCTGGCCCTGCAGAAGTCCCGGGAGCAAGGGAAAATCGCCAGCATCAACAGAGCTCCGACTAAACCCCAAGGAGCTCCTTCCAGACCAATTTTCCACCCCAGCCGCAGCCCGGATAAACCAGAAGAGTGGGCCAGGATCAAGCCTGGAGATTGGAAGCCCTGCGGAACCCAGTGCTCTATCAACGGGCTGAAACGTTCCTTCTCCGAATTGTTGGCCAAGCGCTCAAGGATTCCTTTATTCTGGGGACAGATTCCCTGGTTGAAACCGTCCAGACGAGTTGCCACAATCCTGGAGGACGGCACCGCAGGAGCTGATGACCACGGCGAGGAAGCTACAGAGGTTGGTGACCCGGACGACCACAGCACAGTCGAGCCGGAAGTCATCCGACCGGGTTTTTAGACCGCCCCTGCCCACCAACTTGGAGACTGGCGGGGGCTCGAGATAAGGATAGCTCTACTATGATGAAACCTCCCATTTACACCCACCTCACCATCCAAGGAGTCAAATCTTGACTACTCGTCGACACCGGAGCCTCAAGATCATGTATTTTTTCCTCATATCACCAGAGACATCACAACACTTTTGGACCTCTTCAACGCTCTTCCATCACCCTTATTGATGCCAACAACAACCTCATTTCCAGTACTGGCATCACTGCACCACTATATGTAGCCACCCCTCAACCCAACCACGGCCATCACCACGCTTTCATGGTATTTCCCTCCCAAGAGACCACTTACGACGGATACCTGGGATTCGATCTTCTCACTGTCCTTCGCACTACCATCCAGTGTGTGGAACGAAGATTGCTATTTTCCACCGACCACCCAGGACTCACCACCTCGAAGACTACAACACCGCTCCACAACCCCCCTCAACCTTTGAAAGCCATCCGTGTTGCATCGGCCATCACCACTCAACTCATCACTTTGCTGCCACATCATGATCATTGGGTATCCATCCATCCAACCCTGACAGGAGAACTCACTCACACTCCTTCTCTTCAGAGCCCTTTTAACAGGGATTGCCTCACTGCACCTGCCATCTTAAAACAAAACGCAGTACGTATAGCCAACATCTCCGACCACCCTATCACCTTACCCAGGGGTCTCACCATTGGAGAACTGGAGACCTACGATGACCAGCCCTCACCTACCACCACCACCATTCCTTCATCAACTCCATCACTCCCAGAAATTCCTGCTCACCTCACCCCTCAGCAAAAGGACGATCTGTGTCAGTTAATGACAGAATACCAGGACATCTTCGCCACCAACTCCCAAGATGTAGGCCACACCCATGTACTAGAACATCACATACATACTGTCGGACCCCCAGTACGAAGAAAGAACCCCCTTCAGCGCCAAGAAGAACAGAAACAAGTTGCAGAAATGCTAGAAGCAGGCATCGTCAACCCCTCAACTAGCCCTTGGTCCTCCCCAGTGGTACTGGTCAAGAAGAAGGATGGGTCCTCTCGTTTCTGCATCGACTATCGACAACTCAACGATGTCACCATCAAGGATGCCACCCCTCTGCCCCGCATCGACGACTCCCTAGATTCCCTACTAGGGGCCAGATGGTTCTCCACTCTGGACCTGGAATCAGGGTATTGGCAAGTCCCCATGGCCCCCGCAGACCAAGAAAAGACGGCTTTTTCCACCAGTCAAGGAAAGTTATATGAGTTCTCTGTACTACCATTCGGATTGTGTAACGGTCCCGCCACCTTCTCCCGGCTGATGGAATCCGTACTTCAGGGATTAACTTGGGAAACATGTTTGGCCTACTTAGACGACATCATCGTGTTTGGCCGCACCTGGGCAGAACACCTCCAACGCCTCCGCCAAGTTTTCCAGAGGATCCGGCAAGCCGGATTGAAACTGAAACCCACCAAATGTACCATGGCTCGACATCAGGTACAATTCCTAGGACATCTGGTATCCGAAGAAGGACTCACCCCCAACCCAAGGAAACTACAAGCCATCCAAGAGATCCAACCCCCCAAGTCAGTGAAAGGAGTGAGGGCTTTTCTGGGGTTAGCATCTTACTATCGGAGATTCGTGAAGAATTTTGCTACAATTGCCAGACCCCTGCACGACTTAACCCGGAAAGAAGAACCTTTTGTGTGGACCCCCGACCGCATCCAAGCCTTCAACTCCCTCAAGGACCTGCTCGTGTCTGCCCCCGTCGTCTCTTTTCCGGACTACCAACTTCCATTCCGACTCTACACCGACGTGTCCCTCCTCGGCGTCAGTGCAGTCCTCTCCCAAAATCGAGAAGGACGCGAGCACATCATTGCTTGTGCCAGCCGGACCTTAACCCCTGCAGAGACCAACTACCCCGTAACCAAGAGAGAATGCTTAGGCATCATTTGGGCCCTCCAACACTTCCGGGCCTACCTAGCGGGCGTCAAAATCACCATCATCACGGACCACCAAGCCCTACAATGGCTCAGAAGATCAGACACTAAAAATGCCCTGACAGTCCGTTGGCGAGAGTCACTGGAGGAGTTCGACTTTGAAATCTCCTATCGGCCGGGAAAACTCCACACCAATGCAGACGCCCTATCCCGGCTACCTCTTGCACCAGAACAACTCAAAGCCATGCAAGACCCACGACCCCCCCCCTATCACCACTCCCCCTCTCATACAGGCGTACCTCCGGAACGAAAAACGTAAGTGGATCTCCACCCGACTATTTGACCTCTTGCAAAGAAGGGGAGACGTACTCTTCACACCCGAAGGTCAGATTGTACTAGGCCCCGAAGATGCAGAGCAAATGATGTCTTCCCTGCACACCAACAACGGGATCCACCTAGGACAGAAGAAATTGGTGAACACCTTCAAGGACACCTACTGGACTCCTCGCCCATACACCACTGCCAAACAGATCACCGAAGCCTGCCGCGCCTGCGCCCTGGGAAAAGATCAAACACGCACTCCAGGACCCTCCGGCAAACTCATCGCTTCTAAACCTTGGCAACTTCTGGCAGTCGACGTCATGGGGCCTCTGCAAAATGACAGGGGATACCGCTACATCATCACCTTTGTGGATACATACTCCAAATACGTCATCGCTTGCCCTGCCCGAGAACACACAGCTATGGCCGTAACAGAGGCATTATTACAACATGTGTTTCCATATTTTGGATTGCCTCAGGCAATCCACTCCGACAATGCCCCTGAATTTATCGGACAAATTTGGACACAGATCTCAGAAATATTCGGGTTCCACATTAGCCATTCTTCACCTTACTGGCCAAAAAGGAACTCCATATGCGAGTGTTCCCATCGAACCATCGCCAATCAAATCCGGACCCGCCTGCAACAGATGAACTCCTCGGACTGGACCAGCCAAAGTTCGCATCATACAATGGGGAATAAACACCTGTCCCAGAGACAACGGGATCACCCCTCACGAGATGGTTTTTGGAAGCCCACCTCTCCTACTACCTCTACGTCACCTAGCTGCCCCTACTGAACCCTCGCCAGGTCTAAACACCAACCTCGTCCATCTCAGAAACCGCCTACGTCAGCTCCAATTCACGCAAGATCTCCAGCCTGATAAAGTCCCCAAAAACAACCCTCACCGAGTAGGCGACCTGGTAATGGTAGCCATCTTGCCTGTACCCTCCAAACTGAAGCCACGGTACAAGGGTCCATTTGAGGTCCTAAAAATTCCTAACTGTTTCCAGGTCATAATTAACTATGACGGGGAATCTCGCACTTATAGGAATAGATTTGTCAGAAGGTTCCAACCTCTTAACAAAAATGTAACTTTAGTCGCTGAACCAGACCAGGATGTTAAATGTACTACCCCTGTTTCAAATCTTCACCCTCAAACCTCCCTTCTTCCCAGACCTGACCCCCTCACCCATTCCGTACCTCCTCCTCAGCCTCCTTTCACACCCCCCCTCATTTCTCCTTTGCCTGCCTTTAACTCTCCTGTTCCTCAGCCGCCTGTCGCCCTCCCCACTCGCCTCACCCAATTCACCCCTTCTCACCTCCCTAAACACCAACCTCCTCCTACCCTCTCTACCCAAACTCAAACCTCCCCCTCTTCTCCTTTACCTCTCCCTAAGCTCAAACCTCCGTCCTTTCCCTCTCTCCAAACTCAAACCTCTCTCTCTCTCTCTGGCCTCACTTCACCTCAGCAACCCCTTTCTGACCAGTCACCATTAACCAGCCATACCTCCTCTAGCCTTCCCCCATCTCCACCAAAACTCACCAACATACCCCCCGCTTTACCTATCACCCCCAGTCTTCGCCCTAAAACCCCTTTCTGTAATCCCTCACTTGTCCCAGTCAGTCAGTCAGTTCAGTTCCTATGGAGCTCGTCCTGGAATATTTTACGACTCTGAACCTCACGATTCTATACAGGACTGGCCATTTGTATCGGCACTAGCTCAGAGCTCCTGACTCTAAAAACCTACTTTCCTCTCTAAATCTATTTCCCCTCCATCTCAACTTCCTAGGCGTAAAACCATACCTAAATTTCGCCCAATGACACCATTAACCCCCTCTCCCCCCTTCG
>CM064579.1:30407920-30552920 GCA_032716605.1 Paralithodes platypus
CACCCTGACTCCAATGCTCACAAAAACGGTAAACTGTGGCACAATAACAAGCATACAGAGATAATAAACCCCTAGCTGTTAATCTGCCAGGTGGCAGAGGTCTAGCCGGAAGGATATAGGCTTCGGATACCCGGGCTGAGCCACCTGCTCTAGCCTAGGGACGTTCCCAGGTCTGTGCGCCAAATTACTCTAATTGAAAGGGTGCTCTCTTGAGAGACTCAGATCGCAAGTATCTGACTCTCTCCTGGCGACCCTAAAACAAAAGCAAGACGTGCTAGCGCAGTGCTGAGTGGACTAGGCAAGGGCCCTCACACAACACAACACTAGACACACAGGGACACAGACAAGAAAATGCCCCCAGACTCCCACGGGTATCCTAGTAAAGTCGTGCGGGTCCACAGGACTCGCACCAGCAGACTTTACTTAAAGGATCGCAAAAAGCCTCCCCTCCGGTCTAGCCCCTGCTAACCTGACACAAGAACACACTAGCAAGCATGAAACCACCAAATATGAGACAACAAAAAAGCTTCCTAGGTCTCATTAACAATTACATCTCTGCATAAGGCCCAAAATCCTATCTAGTTATCTGAGAGCTCGTCGTTAATACAAATAGATATAAGGTCTATCAAGGGGATGGGATAATTAAATAGATTGGTGAAGTAGTGGAAAGGAAGGTATACAAAGTAAGAGAGAAAGTTCTAAGTGGGGTTGAGAGGGATAGATATCAAGGGGGTCCGAAGGGTACGACAGTGAGGTGAGCTCTGAGTCTTGAATCTGTCTGGACCCCACCCTAGGCATGCAGAATACATCCCAGGCTTGGCAACACTCAACACAGTTGCCGGGTCAAAATCCTCTACCCCGTGCGTGAGTCGAAACTAAGCCTAACGTTGCAATCAAATGCATGTGGCAACGCTTCAGGCTCGTCCCAAGCTAGACTCTCCGCAAGCGAAGCAACGTCCCCAAGCCGGTCTCTCTCTCCCGCTCGTCTCTCTCCGCTCTCACTAGACTTACATCTTATATATTATAATGAAACAATCAACTATCGAGAATAAAATATACTAAGATGCGTTGGTTAAGAATAAGGGCAGCTTCAAGCTGTGAAACAACATAAGAATATCCCAGACATTAGTTACATTGTCGTAGGATATATACTAAGGAAAAGCCTGCCGGCCGGCTGCCACCAGCCGGTTTCTAAACGGCTGGGCAGCCAACGCGCGCATGCCCGCACGTGGCTACTATGCAGAAGCGTCACACCTCCCCCAAGATATAAGACCCTTGACTAAGTTCTTCATATCTAACAGAAAGCTTCTCATAGTACCACACACTGTTGCGACACAAGGCACTATATATAAAAAAAATAAAGACTGTTGCGCTCCACCGAGCAAGTTCAACTAACTTAGCGACAATAAGCGAAAACATTCAACTTAGATACTGCTACAACATCTTATACAAAATTCTACACGTTATAAAAATAAAGAGTTTTTATAAGGTTTTTGCTTTTTTTAATTTGTTTTTTTTTTCGGCTGAACTACAGTGACAGCCTATTTTCCTCCACACTCAACCCTCAATCCTGTGGCAGTCTAACCAACATCATCCACCCTTGATAGACAATCCGCTATCACGTTATCAGAACCGGCAATATGGCGTATGTCCAGATTATACTCCTGAAGCATGAGTGACCACCTGGTCAGCCTCATATTCCGGTTATGAAACTGATTCAAGAATTTCAGAGGGTGATGATCGGTATAAACCACTACGACTGGTCCGAAAGCAGGAACATATACATCGAAGTGCCTGAGCGCCAGCACTATCGCCAGGAGTTCTTTTTCAATTACAGAGTAATTCCTTTGTGCACTATTGAATTTTTTACTGTAAAAACTCACTGGATGTTCGATACCTTCATCATCTGTCTGTAACAAGACAGCCCCAGCCCCTACGCCACTGGCATCAGTCGCCAGCTGAAAAGGTCTGCTGAAGTCCGGGGCCCTGAGTATGGGGTGGGTACATAACAGGTGTTTCACCAAGGAAAACGCCTCTGCACACTCAGGAGACCACCGGAACTTCTTGTCCTTAGATAATAAGTCAGTTAAAGGTGCAAGTACAGTCGAATAGCCTTTGATGAAGCGACGATAATAGCCTATCATACCTAGAAACCGCATGATTTGTTTCTTAGTCGTAGGCTGGGGAAACTGATCGATGGCTTTGATCTTTGTCTGTGGAGGGCACACCTGACCCATCCCCACCTCGAACCCCAGGTACAAAACTGTGGCTTTGACAAAATCGCACTTACCCAGGTTTACCACCAAACCTGCTTCATTCAGTTTATTAAAAAGCTGTCCGATGTGAGCACAGTGACTGTTAAAATCATCGTCGTATATTATGACATCATCTAGGTACACCGTACAGTTGGGAATGTCGGCTACAATGTCGTTCATTAATTTCTGAAACGTTGCAGGGGCATTTTTCAGCCCGTATGGCATAACATGGCAACGATATGTGGCACCGTCCACCACAAACCCACACACCTCTCGCGCTCGCTCAGACAAGGGCACTTGCCAATAACCCTTAACAAGGTCTATCTTAGTGAGGAACTTGGCTTTTCCTATCTTATCCACACTGTCGTCCACGCGAGGGAGAGGGTAGGCATTTGTGGGGGTTAAACCATTCAACCTGCGGAAATCTATACAAAACCGCACCTTGCCATCTGGTTTGGGCTGCAGTGTGACTGGGGAAGTCCACCTTACTGCACCCTCAGAAATCAGCCCACGTTTCAGCATATAATCCAGCTCTTCCCTAAGTGCTGGTAATTTAATAGGGGGAACACGGTATGGCACTGATTTAAAGGGCGGGTGGTCCCCAACATCGACATCGTGCACCGCTTGAGTAGTGAGGCCAGGATGCTCCGCGAAAACAGCTGGGTTTGAATCAAACAAGTGCTGCACAGCTACACGCTGTTGCTCAGGCAGGTGCAATATCAACTCGTGAGCCACTTGTCTAGAATTCCCCGCCCACTGATCCGCGGAAACATGACAATCCCAATTATTATCCTCCCCCGCAGCTTGACTGTCCCTTCCTCCTTCTCCACCACGATCGCTGCAGATCAACACCGGGACAGTGAGAGGCTCGGAGGGGCGCCTCACATACTCTTTCATCAGATTTACATGGCAAAGTTGGTTCTTTTTCTTACGATCAGGAGTAGCTACTAAATAGTCGAGATCAGAAACCTTCCTTACAACCCGATACGGACCAGAATACTTGGCAGACAAGGGGTGTCCCACCAGAGGCAGTAGTATCAGTACCTCCTGATCTACTTCAAACTCCCTCAGCTTCACCTTCTGGTCGTATCTGTCCTTCATCTGAGCTTGTGAACTCTTAAGGTTCCGACCTGCTACCTCCAAGCTCTTTAGCATTCTCTCACGGCTTTCAACAACATACTTTAGAAGCGAGCATGGCTTTGTGACTCCCTCCCAGATCTCCTTGACTATGTGGAGGGGCCCCCTGACCCTGTGTCCAAAAACCAACTCGTTCGGGCTAAATCCCAAGCTCTCCCCAGGTACTTCTCTCGCAGCAAATAAAACGTATGGGAGACCTAGATCCCAGTCCTTCCCATTTTCCATGCAATAACACCGCAACATACTCTTGAGAGTCGAGTGCCACCTTTCCAAAACTCCCTGACTCTCGGGATGGTAGGCAGATGACACCACAGACACTATCCCATGTTGCTGCATGGTCTGCTTAAACAGAGCAGAAGTAAAATTGGATCCCTGATCAGACTGGATCTCCTGAGGGTAGCCATAACGAGAGAAATAGACAAGTAGGTTTTTGACAACAGTCTTAGCCATCCCGTTGCGCATGGGGTAAGCATCTGGATACCGTGTTGCTACATCCATTACAGTTAGTAAAAATTTATTGCCGGCACTAGTGGGGGGCAATGGGCCAACCATATCGATAACTACTTTGCTGAAGGGCGGCCCAATGACAGGGATGGGTTGTAACGGGGCTCTCGGGATGACCTGATTGGGTTTCCCAACAACTTGACAAGTGTGACACTGTGACACCCATGACACGACACTCGCCTTTAACCCAGGCCACCAGAAAAGCTTGCTCAGAGCTGCCTCCGTCTTACGTGCCCCCAGGTGCCCTGCCAAAGGCACATCATGAGCTAATCTCAATAAGCTCTCACGGCACACCCTCGGTACTACTAACTGGTCCACTAATCCTGACCCGCCATCCCACTTTTTCTTGGGATCCTGATGTCTCCGATACAAGATCCCCTCGGACAAGAAAAAATCACCAGGCTGCGCATCCCCATCGCTCTCCAGTTCGACAGCACCATTACCACACGCCCTGACTTCAGGATCTTCCAGCTGCAAGGAACATATATCAGCAGGTGCGAGATTATCCAAGTTCATCTTAAATAATTTATTTCCACCTCCAATGTCCCGCTGAGCCATCCTTTCCTCACGCTGCGCATAACGATGCTGTCGCAGAGTCTCTTCCTGCCCTGCACCTGCACTAGCGGTGACAGGCCCCGGGGCCTCTCCAGACTCTAACATAGGTGCCAATAATGAGTCACCAAGAAACACTGCCGGCTCAAAACTCTCCAATTGACCAACACTTCCCGTTTTCTTGTGACCTTTCCTCCGCGGTTTGATAGACTGAGGTGGTGGCTGCAAGGCTCCGGATGTCTGAGAACGCGTCACAACACACGCCATGGTTTGTACGCTACACTTCTCAACCCACTCCTGTTCCTCCCTACTAACGTCGGCCGCCTTCTCGGCAACGACCAAGGGTGAAACCTTAGAAGCAGGCACCGCAAAGTCGTTGCCGAGGAGGAGGTCGACGCCCCCAACAGGCAAGTTCTCTACAATTCCCACATCCAGCTCCTTCGCCACACCACCCACCTCCAGCTCCATCCGCACCAGCGGGTAGGACTTCGTAGCATTGATCCCCTGAACTACCACCACCCGAGCAGCGTTAATCGGTCTACCAGTAAAGTTCTTTAACAAGGTCTGAGAAGCCCCCGTATCACGCAATAGCTTAACTCCTCGCCTTTCGCCAGCCCACCTCACAAAACCATGCCCTCTATGACCCCCAAAGACGTCGCGGACAGGGTTCGAGCCTTCCGGACTCTTGAACACAGGCTGTGTCCCAACCTCTGACGAACTACCCTTGGCAAACTCAGAAGATATAGGCGACACCCCTATGCTGCGGGCCAATGACACAACCTTGTTTGGTGGCTTGTTCGGACAAGCATTTGCAAAGTGACCCTCCTTGTGACATGCAAAGCACTCTTTACTCTTTGGTTTCCCTTGGGAGTGGGAGGTACCATTAGACTTCTTATACGGGACGGTATTTGGTTTATGTTCAGTTTTATTGTCAGTGCTAGATGGTTTTGTGTATTTATGTGTATCAAAATTCTTGGGAGGGGGAGGGGTACGATCCTTTGCACCCGACTCACTCCTAGCTGCTGCTCCGCACCCTCGAATTAATGACAGTCGGAGGTCAGCCATTTCTGCTGCCTCCTGGAGAGTTCTAGGATTTTTTTCCTTTATATTTAATGTTAAGTCCCCGCCTGTGCACTTAAAGAACTGCTCCAAGAGAACCAGCTCACTCAACTCCTCAAAAGTAGCTGCCCTCTCAGAACGCAGCCAATGTCGTAGTGCATCAGACAAGTCCCGGGCGTGTTCTAGGAAGGTACTATCCTTGCCCTTAGTAACACCCCGAAACTTCAAGCGGTAAGTTTCTGGTTGTAACTCATAGGCCCGTAGCACAGCCTTCTTTAGCTCATCATAAACTACACAGGACTCTAAAGGTAGTGCATCATACGCTTTTAGCCCCTTTCCTAGGAGTCTTGATGAAACTAATGCTGCCCACTTTTCCTGAGGCCACTGGTGTTCCTGACACTTCTTCTCAAATCGCATAAAAAACTCAGCCACACCTAATTCATCGAACACAGGAACTAGTTTAAGCAGGTGCGACAATGATTGGTCCCGATGTCTGTTACCTCCCCCAATATTTCGCCCTGTTACCTCCACTCGAGATCTCTCCAGCTCCCTGTCAGCCCGATACCTAGTAGACTCTGCCTGCAGTTCAGCCTCTCGTATAGCTGTTCTCTCTGCAGCCTCAGCCTGAGCTCTAGCAAGCCTCAGCCTGCACACTAGCCTGTCTCTCGGCGCCTCAACCTGAGCTCTAGTCTTTCGGCGGCCTCAACCTTGGCCATCTCAAGCCGAAACAACAAATCTGGAGTCAACCCTTGAGGAGGGGAAGGTGCATTTAATGGAGAGGGTCCCTGTGATTGAATTCCACGCTGCCATTGACCATCAACTTGGGGGTATGTACTAAATTCAGGCACCCTGACGTTTGATGGGGGTAGAGTGGAGGGGGGGCTGGGGACCGGGGCCCCCAGTCGCCTCTCCACCCAGGTCTCTCCCTTCTAAACCCAATATCAAAGTCCTCAGCTGATCTTTCCTCATGCCACTTAAACCCTGGTGACCCTGAAGACCTGCCACACACTTTAAGCCATACTTATTCAGCTTCAACACCCTGGCAGCGGTAAGGGGCACCTCTAAAAATCTTCTAGCACCCTCCTCGCTATCGACTAGCCACTCCACAGGTCTTTCTCCCTCCGAGCCCGTATCGTGACCTGACCCATCACTGTGTTCTGATGTATTAGACATGTTTGTGTACTGCAGTAATTATCACGGTTATAGAATGTGCCTTATCTCCTATGCAAGTATACTAATGTTATTTAAAGTCTTTAATGTGTTATATTGGTTGCTCCAAAAAAAAAACTCTATGTCCACTGTATTCCTCTAATCATAAGGAATCTCAAAACAAATGACCACTATATTCCTCTGTTCAGTAAATCCTATGCAAGGTCGCCATTTGTTACGTCCTGGGATATATAAACACTGGGCTCTTTCTATTGGACTAGGTATGCGGCAACAAGCAACAACGGAAAACGCTAGATCCAACCCTTATCTATAAACCCAGGCAACAAACCACCCTAAACCGTCAAGAGTCCTGCCTGGACAACGAGGTATCCTATGACTCGGTTACAGGGTGCACGCACTATAGACTGCTGATAGTCAAGCTATATAAAAGATCACACAATTAAGTTGACTTAAAGCTTCAAGGAAAAGATAGATAACGGAATTAAATTGCAGAAACAATTTAATAACAAACTAGAAGAAAGTACATTAACGTTACGTTAATTAATACAACTAATCACCCCTGCGTGAAAGAAGGTGAAAGCAAACAGTCCCGCAAAACAATCGTACCGGTAGACAAGATGCGGGTTTCTAAACTGCATGCGGCTACTGTAGTAATCTGCATGCTTCAGCAAAGAAAGTACGTTACGGATTTAGAGAACTCTTAACTCATAAGCAGGAATAAATACTATTGATAGGGACCCTACAGTGTATAATGGCATAGGTCTAATTAAATAAAGGCAGCAACTCGCAACATAACCACAAACAGGTGTCCACCGCTTCTCACTCTTAGTCGGCCAAGCCTGCTCGGACAGAGTCCTGCTAAGCCACACCCTGACTCACAATGCTCAAAAAAACGGTAAACTGTGGCACAATAACATCATACAGAGATAATAAACCCCTAGCTGTTTATCTGCCAGTGGGCAGGAGGTTCTAGCCGTAAGGATATCGGCTTCGGATACCCGGGCTGAGCCACCTGCTCTATCCTAGGGACGTTCCCCAGGCTGTGCGCCAAATTACTCCTAGTGAAAGGTTGCTCTCTTGAGTGACTCAGATCGCAAGTATCTGACTCTCTCCTGGCACCCCTAAAACAAAAGCACGAACGTGCTAGCGCAGTGGCTGATTGGACTAGGCAAGGCCCCTCACACAACACAACACTAGACACACAGGGACACAGACAAGGAAAATGCCCCCAGACCTCCCACGTGTATCCTCCTAACGTCGTGCGGGTCCACAGGACTCGCACCAGCATAGCTTTTACTGAAAGGATCGCAAAAAGCCTCCCCTCCGTCCTAGCCCCTGCTAACCTGACAAAAGAACACACTAGCAAGCATGAAACCACCAAATTATGAGACAACAAAAAAGCTTCCTATGTCTCATTAACAATTACATCTCTGCATAAGGCCCAAAATCCTATCTAGTTATCTGAGAGCCTCGTCGTTAATAACCTGAATAGATATAAGGTCTATCAAGGGGATGGTAGTAATTAGAATAGATTGGTGAAGTCAGGGGAAATAAGGTATACAAAGTAAGAGAGAGACGTTCTAAGTGGGGTTGAGAGTGATAGATATCAAGGGGTTCCGAAGGGTACGACAAGTGAGGTGAGCTCTGAGTCTTTGAATCTGTCTGGACCCCCCGGAGGCATGCAGAAAACATCCCAGACTTGGCAACACTCAACACAGTTGCCGGGTCAAAATCCTCTACCCCCGGGCGTGGAGTCGAAACTAAGCCTAACGTTGCAATCAACTGCATGTGGCAAGCGCTTCAGGCTCGTCCCAAGCTAAGCAAGCGAAGCCACGTCCCAAGCCGGTCTCTCTCTCTCCCGCCCCGTCTCTTTCCGCTCTCACTAGTTACTTACATCTTATATATTATAATGAAACAATAAACTATCGAGAATAAAATAGACTACGAGGCGTATTGTTAACGATAAGGGCAGCTTCAAGCTGTGAAACAACATAAGACTATCCCAGACCTTAGTTACATGGTCGTAGGAGATAGACGAAGGAGAAAGCCTGCCGGCCGGCTGCCACCAGCCGGTTTCTGAAACGGCTGGGCAGCCAACCGCGCGCATGGCCGCACGTGGTTTCCTATGCAGAAGCGTCACCGTTCGAATCCCCGGACTCCCACATGTGTTTGTTAATTCATTAATCGAGTTTAGGAGTAAAGTTGGTTAGTGGAGAAAACATAATAATTAAGTCATAGTATTTAATAGATGTCCTTCCTTAACTGCATATATTCGTCTAATATTTACCATAATAGATTAAAAGGACGTCCCTGGTATGGAACGGGTTAACAGGCCATATATACTAAGTAGGCCTACCATTGGCGACGACTGCGGTGAAGGTTAGCGGCGCACACAACGAGACAACTGGTGTGAACGGAGCCATGAACGACACGAAGCCCGGCAACTGGTGGTGCATGGAGCAGGGAAGGCTCCGCCGCAGCTGAACCAGACGTATCGGCACCGTAAAGAGCTCCACTTCTCCTGAGCTGGTCCTCCACCTATCATCACAACACGATCACCGCTGCCCACCGACGAAACCTGTGTGGATCCGCCCTTCTGCCTTGTGTTTTCTGCCCAGGTCTAATCACATCCACCACCGCATTTATGCTGTGTGCTGGCTGCGCGCTGTTTGTCTGTGTTGCTGCCTCTGTGATAGTGCTAGTCGTACCTGGCTCACCTTTACCCGACAGGGGTAGTACCACTCACCGCCCACTCCCTGACGTGGACTACCGGCCAGCCAGCACCAACAACCCAGGCACTTGGACCACAGGGCTTTGGCCCATTAGTGTCGGGGGTGTTGGGTCATCCCCAATAGTAGCCCGGCGGGAGATCCCCTGAAAAAAAGCAAAACTGTTAGATTAAGTAAGGAATACAACAACATTTTTGAAGTTACCTTTTAGTTTTCCTCCTGTATTTACCCATATATCAGCGCATTGTTTACACATAGATCTCCATTGTGTACACCTAGATCGCCAGTGTGGAAAGATAAGATATATACATCTCGCTCACCTGGACAACAGGACCTTATTCCCAATGGTATAGTGGTAGTGGCATTATAAGGGTCCGGTCCCTTTTCCAAAAGAATGAGGGGTCATGCCGATCCATGATAACAGTCGTCGTAGCGCAATGGATAAATGCACTTCCTTTCGGTGTGAGCATTCCTTGGTTCGACGCGGGGGGGGGGTCGTGTGCGGCGAATCCCCTGGCGTGCTACATGTATTTGTTGATTTACATTACTTTGAAGTTTTAGGAGGTAAAGTCGGTTGGTTAGAGTATAGCAAGTGTCTGTGTGATCTAGCATTTTGTTGTGACGTTACCATTGTAAAATGCAACTCGAAATGTACACTATGCACTTTCCCACTGCTAACAGAAAACTTTCTACACATCTGATTATGATAGTGATAGCAAACCTAAGCAAGCCATTTAGTGAAAGGGCTTGAAAAATACCAAGCCGGAGGTGACCATCTCTGACGATGAACTAAAGCTAGGAACAATGGATCTCACATTGCTCGAGTTCTAAAAATAGACGTTACATACACGCTGATGATTTTCCATTTGGAGGATGTATGCACTGAAATATGTGTGTGTTCAGAAACACTTACTACTGCGAGCAGAAATTGTCAAAACCTACTCGCAAAGAGTCGATTGCGCTCTCGGGCTAACTGATGCAACCCTGTAAAACCAGCTACTAGGAGCAACGTATCATCCCACGCTGTCCTGATAGAGAAATCTAGTTTGTCACTTAGTTTTCCATCGAAAAGCGATGTCAGGGCCGTCTCTCGGATGTCTGTAAAAAAAAAAAATAAAAAAAGAGGCCCCGGTTAACACGACGCAGTATACGAAGCATGGCCTCGGTAAACGACGCATGACGGGGCTAGCCTATACGACGCCTTATACGAATCAGTACCCCTTCTGAGCCGACCGGTGTAGGAAATCGTAAATAACTCTACGGAATGGGGCCCACCGTGTTACAACTATGTCCCTGCGTTGGACCTACAACCGTCCGATAGGTGCTTTCGGTTTCGTGTCAACATCACTCGTTCTACTATGTGTACCCATAGCCTTTTGGTAAGAGGTATCCTCACCAGTATTCGAACCCAGCTCTCACTCCAGGTATATTTTCGGGAAATGATTGCGATTCTCTTTCCGAAAAATTTAGGCCCCAGTAAACGACGCGAGAAACGCTGGGAAAACGACTCGGGAACACGACTCGGGAAAACGCATGAGCTTTGTTAGGGTAGACGATTGAGGGAGAGCAAAAAAAAAAAAACAAAAAAAAAAAAATAGCCCTTTGAATTTTCAGAATGCAAACACCGCCAAGTTGTCTGAAGGAGGGGTTCCCCTGCAGAAAAGAAAGGCGAGAGGGCTCATCCCCTCTTCCTTGGAAGAAGCCAGAGACATGTGGGCTTATCGTCACCCGCTTGCCTTCCCGCGTCTCAGCCGCATTTTTTGTGGTTGGCCATCACTGTTCAATTCTGTGATATGGTAGATACTCGAAAAAGAAGAAATAGAACAAGGACGAGTGGAGTAATCTCCGACGATAGTAGGTGGAGCAGCCCAGCCAGGTAGTCGCCTCTCTGGGCGGAGTAGCCCGACCAGGTAGTCTCTCTCTGGGTATCTGTTGACAACGGCCGACTAAGCACCTCTCAATACCCTTCCCCTCAGATCCTCCACTTTCTTAAGTTTAGGATCAAGTGAAGTGACCTAAAATTAATGGGAGTAACTGGTAGCTGTGGTGCTTCTGACTAATAATTCGTCGTATAGCTAGGTCATGCTTCGTATAATGTAAATCGAAAAATCAAATGGAATTGTTCCATGTTTTTTTTTTCTTTTATTTGTCCTTCCTAGTTTTTACAATTTCTTCTCTCGGTGAAAGATGTCGTGGACAAATAATTGACAAGTCGATTTCTTTAAATTTTTCACACACAAATTTAGACCCTCCCGAAGAAAAGAGGGTATCATCCGGCAAGTCAAGTCGTATAGCAAATTTTATTTTTTGTGAGTTGTCTGACTGTGGTGGTCTTAGCTCTCGGATCGAAGTATGTTTCCGATCGATCCCAATTCCACCAACTCCCGTTGGACAGCAGAAGATCGCCTAAAGATTGTTGTGTGACAATCACGACAGGGACGCCGCACAGCAGCGACGCTGCAGCAGCCCGACCAGGTAGTCCCTCACCATCTCTATGGAGGAGCAGCCCGGCCAGGTATTCGCTAGGGTCGGCTTCGTTTAAAATGCGTCTTCTACTGTTCCTAGGTCATGCTTGCGTATAATGTGTCCCACCCCCATTCAGACGCCTCACCAAAAATAATCCCACAAAAATATCTCTGGGTGGGAGCAACCCGACCAGGTAGTCTCGCCTAATTTTTGTCACTCCGAAATTTCTGTGGGTGGAGTCGCCGCAGGAGCCCGGCCAGTTAGTCTCTCCGCTACTGTAGGTGGAGCAGCCCGGCCAGGTAGTCGCCTCTCTGTGCGGAGCAGCCCGACCAGGTAGTCCTCTCTCTGGGTATCGTTGACAACGGCCGACTAAGCACCTCTCCATCCCTACCCATCAGATCCTTCACTTTCTATAACTTTAGGATCAAGTGCAGTGACCTAAAATTAATGGGAGGTACCTGGTACTGTGGTGCTTCGTACGCGGTGCAGCAAGCACACCGAATACGGCGTGTGCTCCGACGATGTACACCCTCTCCCTCTCGCTGTCATGTTTCGTATAATGTGTCGTATAGCTTGTTCATGCTTCGTAAATTCGTGGGCGTCGTCTACTTGGCGCGTAGGTCGGGCTTCGTATAATGTGTCGCACCCCCAGTCAGACGCCTCACCAACAATAATCCCATACAAATCTCTCTGGGTGGTAGCAGCCCGAACAGGTAGTCTCTCCTAATTTTTTGTGGGTGAGTCACCAGAGGAGCCCGGCCAGTTAGTCTCTCTCTACTGTAGGGTGGAGCAGCCCGGCCAGGTAGTCGCCTCTCTGGGCGTATCAGTCCCGACCAGGTAGTCTCCCTCTGGGTTTCTTTGACAACGGCTCGACTAAGCACCTCTCCATTCCTATCCCATCAGATCCTCCACTTTCTTAACTTTAGGATCAAGTTAAGTGACCTAAAATTAATGGGAGTAACTGGTACTGTGTTGCTTCGTACTTATAGTTCGGCGTATAGCTAGGTCATGCGTTCGTAGAATGTACATCGGAAAATTAAATGGACTTTTTCATGTTTTTTTTCTTTTATTTTGTCCTTACTAGTTTTTACAATTTCGTTCTCTCGGTGAAAGATGTCGTGGACAAATAATTGAGAATTCGATTTCTGTAGAATTTTCACACACACAAATTTAGACTCTCCCGAAGACAAAAGGTTCACCGCCAACTCAAGTCGTAATAGCAGCATTTTATTTTTGGTGAGTCCGGCTGGCTGGGGTGGTCGTACCTCTCCGATCGAAGTATTTCCGATTCGATCCCATTTTCCACCAACTCACGTTGGCCAGCAGAAGATCGCCTAAAGAATTGTGTGTGGAAATCACGACAGGGACCCGCACAGCGGCGACGCCGCACCAGCCCGACCAGGTAGTCTCTCTCTAGGAGTCTAGGTCAAGCAGCCCGGCCAGGTATTCGCTAGGTCATGCTTCGTTTAATGCGTCGTCTAATGTCCAAGGGGCGGTCGGGGCTGGGGTACATTTCGTTTAATGACTTCGTCTACTGTCCACTAGGCCATGCTTCGTATAATGTGTCGCACCCCCAGTCAGACGCCTCACCAAAAATAATCCCACAAAAATCTCTCTGGGTGGGAGCAGCCCCGCAAGGGTGTCTATCTCCTAAAATTTGTCTCTCCTAAATTTTTGTGTGTGAGTCGCCGCAGAAAGCCCGGCCAGTTAGTCTTCTCCCTACCTGTAGGTGGAGCAGCCCTTCCAGGTAGTCGCCTCGCTGGTCGTGAGCAGCCCGACCAGGTAGTCTCTCTCTGGGTATCTCTTTGACAACGGCCGACTAAGCACCTCTCAATCCCCTTCCCATCCTATCCTCCACTTTTCTTAACTTTAGGATCAAGTGAAGTGACCTAAAATTAAAGGGAGGTAACTGGTACTGTGGTGCTTCGGTACGCCGGTGCAGCAAGCACACCGAATACGGCTGTGCTCCGACGAGGTACAACACTCTCCCTCTCGCTGTCACGTTTTCGTATATTGCGTCGTATAGCTAGGTCAGTCTTCGTTTAAATCATGCGTCGTCTACTGTCCTAGGTCATGCTTCGTATAATGGGTCGCACCCCCCCGTCCGACGCCTCACCAAAAATACATCCCCCCCAAAAATCTCTCTGGGTGGGAGCAGCCCTGACCAGGTAGTCTCTCCTAAATTTTAGATCATCTCCTAAATGTTTGTGGGTGAGTCGCCGCAGGAACCCGGCCAGTTAGTACCTCTCTACGGTAGGTGGAGCAGCCCGGCCAGGTAGTCGGCCTTTCTGGGCGGAGCAGCCCGACCAGGTAGTCTCTCGTCTGGGTATTCTTTGACTCCGGCCAACTAAGCACCTCTCCAGCCCTTCCCAGCAGATCCTCCACTTTCTTAAGTTTAGGATCAAGTGAAGTAACCTAAAATTATTGGAGTAACTGGAACTGTGGTGCTTCGTACTACTAATTCGTCGTATAGCTAGGTCATGCTTCGTCTAATGTAAATCGGAACATAAATTGAATTGGTCCTGTTTTTCTTTTTATTTGTCCTTCCTTAGTTTTTACAATTTCTTCTCTCGGTTAAAGATGTCTTGGAGAAATAATTTGACATTTCAATTTCTTTAAATTTTTCACAACCACAAATGTAGCCCCTCCCGAAGACTAAAGTTTGACCGCCAACTCAAGTCGTCTAGCAGAATTTAAAATTTTTGGTGAGTCTTCTGACTGGGGTGGTCGTAGCTCGCGGATCGAAGTATTTCCGAGCGATCCCAATCCCACCAACTCACTTTGGACAGCAGAAGACCGCCTAAAGATTTGTGTGTGACCACCACGACAGGGACCCGCACAGCGCCGACGCCGCAGCAGCCCGGCCAGCTAGTACTCTCTCTAGGTGGAGCAGCCCGGCCAGGTAGTCGCCTCTCTGAGTGGAGCAACCCTTTCAGGTAGTCTCTCGTCTGGGTATCCTATGACAACAGCCGGACTCCGCACCTCTCAATCCCCTCCCATCAGACCCTACACGTTCTTAACTTTAGGATCAGGTGAAGTGACCTATCGTAATGGGAGTAACTGGGTACTGTGGTGCTTCGTACTTATAATTCTTCAGTATAGCTAGGTCCATGATTCGTAATAATTGAAATCAGAAAATAAAATGGAATTGTTCATATTTTTTCTTTATATTTGTCCTTCCTAGTTTTTACAATTTCTTCTCTCCTAAATTTTGATGGGTGAAAGATCGTTTCATAACCCAATCGCGGGGCCGAATACGGTCTCGTGTGTGCCTGTGTTGGCCACAGGTGCACCAACTACAGGCAACACGGTGCACCAAGCACACAGAATACGGCTGTGCGCCGACGAGGTACACAGTCTCTCCCTCTCGCTGTCACGTTGCGTAGACTGTGTCGTATAGCTAGGTCATGCTTCGTTTAATCCTGCGTTCGGCGACTGGTCCTATTCCATGCTTCGTATAATATGTCGCACCCCCCGTCAGACGCCTCACCAAAAATCATCCCATAAAAATCTCTCTGTGTAGGAGCAGCCCGACCATGTAGTCGCTCCTTAATTTTGTCTCTCCTAAATTTTGTGAGGGTGAAGTCGCCGCAGGAGACCGCCGGAGGCCCGCAGTAAGGGATGCCAGTTAGTCTCTCTCTACTGTAGGTGGAGGAGCCCGGCCCGGTAGTCCCCTCTCTGGACGGAGCAGCCCGACCAGGTAGTCTCTTCTCTGTGTAGCTTTGACAACGGCCGAACTAAGCGCACCTCTCCATCCCTTCCCATCAGATCCTCCACTTTCTTAAGTTTAGGATCAAGTGAAGTAACCTAAAATTAATGGGAGTTAACTGGAACTTGTGGTGCTTCGAGTTGGGGGCTAATAATTCGGCGTATAGCTAGGTCATGCTTTCGTATACTGTAAATCGGAAAATAAAATGGAATTGGTGCATGTTTGTCTTTTAATTGTCCTTCTTAGTTTTTACAAATTCTTCTCGTCCGTGACAGATGTCGGTGGCCCAATAAGGGGGTTGACAATTCGATTTCTTTAAATTTTTCACACTCACAAATTTAGACCCATCGGGCCGAAGAGGGGGACGGGATGCGTGGTTCCCCGCCAACTCAAGTCGTATAGCAGAATTTAGTTTTTGGTGAGTCGTCTGACTGGGGTGGTCGTAGTCTCTCGGATCGACGTATTTCCGATCGATCCCAATTCCACCAACTCAACGTTGGACAGCAGAAGATCGCCTAAAGATTTGTGTGTGACAATCATGACTGGGACCCGCACAGCGGCGAACGCCGCCGCCAAGCCCCGGCCAGGTAGTCTCTCTCTAGGTGGAGCAGCCCGGACAAGGTAGTCGCCATCTCTGAGTGGAGCAACCCGGCCAGGTATTCTCTCTCTGGGTATCTATGACAACAGCGGACTAAGCACCTCTCAATCCCCTCCCAGTCAGATCCTCCACTTTTCTTAACTTTAGGGATCAAGTGAATGGACCTCCAAATTACTGGGAGTAACGGGTACTGTAGGGCCTTCGTACTTATAATTCGTCGTATAGCTAGGTCATGCTTCGTATTGTTGATTAAGCGTTAAATGCACACACAACATATATACAGAGTGTACACAGTGCCTTAATCATAATGCAACATACACACATGTACTTTCAGGGCAATACTATCATTGTTTAATAGCCCATGAGAATGGCCGTACTCTGTAGTATCGGCAGCGTTGCACCAAATATCTCCGGACCCACACCCAAACGGCTGCACATGTTTTCATCGAGTAACCTCACGGTCGGCACTCAGGCATAGCAGTGCCACCCCAGCTCTGTATATCTTTGGCTAATAAGAACCTATAAACTTATCTCTGGACTTTTATATCTACCTCGTTGTGCACGAAAGGATTATCAAGGTTTGTTGTAGCTTCACATGACAACCATACATGGGCGCATTCATTGTATTTAAAGCCAGGAGATACGATCCCAAGGACCGAAATTATCAATCACCCCTCTTGCAAGACCTCACCTCTCCAGCCCTTGATCGATTATTGTGCAGTGCTTTATAGTGCCATTGAAGTAGCTTAAGAGTGTAGTGCAGTGCCCTTATTGTGTGTCCCATGTCCGTTGTGGCCCATTCCCGACTTGCTGTGA
The DNA here is from genome assembly GCA_032716605.1 of Paralithodes platypus. Taxonomy (NCBI): domain Eukaryota; kingdom Metazoa; phylum Arthropoda; class Malacostraca; order Decapoda; family Lithodidae; genus Paralithodes; species Paralithodes platypus. Next base: position 30,424,916 of record CM064579.1, read on the forward strand.
GGGTTTATAGCCGCCGAACAAGAGCTGGACACGAGCTAGGAGCATGCATACCCTCCCTCTCTGACAGCTCCAGCCACACTGAACTGTGCAGCTAAGCTACCACCCCTCACGCCCTCCAGCTGTGCCGGTACATGCGCGCACAGACACACGCACATCCTCTGCCAAGGTCAACACGGTGTTGCCAAGCCTACCGCACTCACTCACTCACTCAATCTCTCTAGCACAGATAATTTCTCTCACTATTAAATAACCTGTTACAGTTGTACTGCACATTTTCATCGTTCCTGCAAAGACTACAGTGTGTCAGCTATCAACCACGTATGGAGGGAGAGGAGCAGAGTTCATGGGGAGCCCAGAGACACCCCACACGACCATACCTGGGTAGGGAGATAATGGTGGAGCTACTGGTGGAGAAAATGATGGAGATCCTGTTGGAGTTGCGGGTACGGGGTACCAGTCAGTTCATTCCACTCCAACCTCTCCTCTCCCCACCCCTCATTTTACTCCACCTCCCCAACACTCCCCCCAGTTCCCTCCCCCTACCCTCTAAGGGGGATGCCACCCCTGTACACCCACACCCTGCAAGTCTACAACCTACCACAAGTGCAGACCTCCTTCAGCTTCATACAGTATATGGAGTCAATGCAGACAACGGGACGACTATACCAGAAGACAGGAGGAGGACCGCAGAAGACAGGAGGAGGACCGCAGACAACAGGAGGAGGACCGCAGAAGATGGGAAGAGGAAAACCGACGACAGGAGGAGGAAACAAGACGACGCACGGAGGAGGACTACAGGAGACAGATGGACGATGCCAAGTTCTCCGCCCTTGTCCAGGCTCTGGCCCAAATTACCCCACCTGCCGCTGCACCTACACCTACCTCACCGGGGACAACACCCTATTCCACAACATCCTCCACCCCTACAGCTCCACCTCCACCACAGAAGGCTATCACCCAGAACCCGCCGCCCCTTCGTGCTGATGCCACCTTCCAGGTTTTCAGAGAATGGAGGCGTCGGTGGGACGATTACTCTATTATGGTAGACTTATCTAAACTTACCGAGGGAGAAAACAACTGATCCAGATGCGGATGTGCTTAACCCTGGAGACACAGCGGCTTTTGGAGCACACCTTAAGCATACCCCCTGACACCGACAAGACCGTTGATGCAGTCCTCGATGCACTTCAGGAGCACATCAAGAATTCTCGCAATGAAGCTCTCCGTCGCAGGGACCTGTTCAGTTGCAAGCAAAAACAGGGCGAGTCATTCAACAACTTCTACGTCCGCCTCTGCCACATCGCCGAAGAAATTGACGTCTGCCCAGGGAACTCTTCAGCCTGCAAGGAGACCCAACTCAAGATGGTCATTCTGATGGGCATACATGACGAAGAACTTGTACAGAAGCTGCTTTCCCTCGACGCCACCCCTTCATTACAGGACATCGTCAACACTTGCCGTTCCTACGAGGCCACTCGAAGCGCTACGTCAGCCATACGTGCCCCACCGTCCCAGGTTAACGCCGTGTCAGCGTACAAGCAGAACAAGCAAGTTAAGCAACGCGACAAGTTCTCCACATCGCAACAGTCCTTGGCGTCGGCTGCCGCCTGCCAGCGTTGTGCTCGCCGGCACGACAAGAACAAGTGCCCGGCTGAAGACTACACCTGCACTAACTGCGGCCGTCGTGGTCATAAGCCTAGGACTCCTGCTTGCCCTGCAGCCACCGCCCAGTGTCGTCGCTGCAACCATATGGGCCACTACGACAAATGCTGCAGATCTTCCAAGACGCCAGCCACACAGGACAACAACGCTTCCTCCCACAACAAGTCTACAGCAAAGAAGACCACAAGTTGCCGACGTGTGGGATCACCTGTTCAGGCACCCACACTGACATCCGTGAGTCTCACCTACAGCGGCACCACTAGAAAACTCCACATGCTTCCTGACACAGGTGCAGACATCACAGTGATCGGCCGACGACACTCTCGACATACTTCGGATTCCTCTCAGCAGCCTACGACCTCCGCCTCCGACAACAACGCTCAACGCGGATGGCTCTGCAATGGCTCCTGCTTTGGGGACGTTTCATGCACAACTCACCATCAGCAAACGCTCCTGTTCGGCCACAATCCAAGTCCGCGAGGGTGTTCAGACGCCGCTTCTGTCCAAACGCCACTGTCAAGCATTGGCCATCATCTCAGCAGAATTCCCCAAGCCAATTCTACAGGTTAAACATATCTACAGGTGTAAGGAGCTACCCTTCACAGCCACCACATCACCTGCACAAGCCAAGGAGTTCTTTCTTCGAGAGTTCAAGGACCTTTTGGTCTCCAAGGAGGATCTCCAGACAGCTCCACTCAAGCCTATGAAGGGTCCCCCAATGCGGATCCACCTCAAGGACGATGCCGTGCCTTTTGCCATCTACACCCCGCGGCAGATCCCCTTTGCTTTCAGGGACAAAGTTAAGCAGGAGCTGGACTCGCTAGTGGCACAAGGTATCATTAAACCGGCCGGCGATGAACCTTCAGAGTGGTGCCACCCCCTCGTCGTCGTCGCCAAGCCCAACGCCGAAGTTCGCCTCACCGTAGACCTCACCAAGCTCAACTGCCAAGTTTCCCGCCCAGCCCACCCCTCACCGACGCCTTTCGAAGCGATCCGCAGTGTGGCCCCGCAGGCGAAATTCTTCACGACGGCAGACGCCCTGAGTGGATATTGGCAAATGGAACTTGCGGAGGAGGACCAGCATCTCACAACTTTCATCACTCCTTATGGCCGTTTCCAACACTGTAGAGGTCCAATGGGTTTTGCTGCGACAGGTGACGCCTTCTGCCTTCGCGGTGATAGGGCCCTCCAAGGGGTGCAAAATTGTGCCAAGGTTGTCGACGACGTGCTGCTCTACGACGAGGACTTCAACACACATCTTCAGCGTATCCATGAAGTGCTCATACGGTGCCGCGACAGTGGGATCACACTCAACAAGGACAAGTTCGTGGTCGCCGCACCCAGTGTGAACTTCTGTGGGTACACGCTCTCAGGTGAGGGCATCTCGGCTGACCCTGGCAAAGTCGGAGCGATCAAGGACTTCCCGACACCAGCCAACATCACCGACCTTCGCTCCTTCATGGGTTTGGTGAACCAGCTGGCGGAGTTCACCCCCGACATCGCCACTGCCGCTCAGCCCCTGCGCCCCCTGATGAGCCCGAAGAGGTCGTTTATGTGGACCGCTGACCATGATGAGGCTTTCCGCCGGGTCAAGGCTGCCCTGCTCAGTCCACCCGTCCTGGCCCCTTCCCTACCAGTGATTCTACAAACTGATGCATCCCGCCTCAACGGTATTGGATACGCCCTCCTACAGGATCATGGCAACAACCGTCTCCGCTTAGTTCAGTGTGGCTCGAGGTTCCTAAGCGACCCCGAGTCCCGCTATGCCACCATTGAGCTGGAGATGCTAGCCGTGGTCTGGGCCATGTCCAAGTGCAAGTTCTACCTCATCGGACTGCAACACTTCACCCTCATGACGGACCATCGCCCCCTCATCCCCATCTTCAACAACTACACCCTTGATGCGGTTGAAAATCCCCGCCTCCAACGTCTGAAGGAGAAAGTCGCACCTTACCTCTTCACAGCCGTCTGGCGCGCTGGCAGGTTGCTCTGCATCCCTGATGCGTTGTCACGGGCCCCTGTCAGCCACCCGACGCCAGAGGATGAGTTAGCATGTGCCGACGCCACGGTTCACCTCAGATCCCTCGTGACTGTCAATGCCGCCGCCGCCGACGTCAACTCTCCTTCACAGGACGCAGACAGGATTCTCCAGGAACTCCGAGACGCAGCCAGAGCGGATCCTGTGTACATCCGCCTGCGTGAGTGCGTTACTTCGGGTTTCCCCACCAACCGCTACGACCTGCACAACTCTCTACTCCCATTTTGGAAACTCCGAGACTACCTGTCAGCAGATGGTGAACTCGTCCTGTACGGAGCGAGGGTTGTGGTTCCTGAAGCCCTCCGCCGCTGCACCTTGGCTCGCCTGCATGATAGTCACAGAGGCGTGGAGGCCACTAAGCGTAGGGGCGCGACAGGCTGTCTTTTGGCCTGGCATCAACTCGGACATCGCCAATACAGTTCAAGCTTGTGAGCCGTGTCAGGTCTTACAGCCTAGTCAGCAGCAGGAACCCATGATCAACGACGACAACCCAACTAGGCCTTTCGAGTCTGTTTCAGCCGACTTCTTCGCTGTGGCGGGGAAATCCTTCCTCGTCGTAACAGACCGACTCTCAGGCTGGCCCGTTGTCGTACCCTGCAAAGGAGATACTACCGCTTCAAACACCATCAGGATCTTCTGCCGCTACTTCAGGGAAGTTGGTGTACCCCTCCGCCTACGTACAGATGGAGGCCCACAGTTTACTAGCCGTGAGTTCCGGGACTTCATGGAGCGTTGGGGAGTCAATCACTTGGTCTCTTCCCCACACTACCCACAATCCAACGGTCATGCCGAGTCTGCCGTCAAGTCCGTCAAACACCTCATACTGAAGACGGCTCCCTCAGGCAACATCGACTGTGAGGACTTTGACCGTGGACTGTTGGAGCTCCGCAACACCCCGAACTTCACAGGCCGCTCCCCGGCACAAATCCTGTATGGCCACCCACTACGGTCTTGTGTCCCTGCTCATCCCCAGTCCTTTGCAGCAGAGTGGCAAGCCAAGGCCGAGGACTGTGACCGCCGTGCAGCCGCCCACACTGCGCTGGTGCAGAGAAACTATGACCAGCACGCACGCCCCCTTCCCAGGTTGAGAGTCGGCACCACAGTGCGGATCCAAGACCCGACTTCTCACCGCTGGGACAAGGTTGGGGTCGTGCGGCAGGTCCAGGGATTATGAGGTTCGTCTCCCCAGTGGTAAGATATATTGGCGGAACCGTCGCTTCCTCCGCCCAGTGAATTCCCCTGGTGTTGAACCCCTCCCCCATAACCCTGAGATCCCTGTGTCTTGCACGGACCCAGAAAGAGAGTCCTTCACTTCCCCCATGGCCCCACGTAGGTCTGAAAGGCTCCTAGAAAAAGAGTCAGCTCGACAACGTCTTGCGAGCTTGAAGGGGGAGGGAGGTGTTGATATAGGTTAAGTGCACACACAACATATATACAGAGTGTACACATGCCTTAATCATATTGCAACATATACACACATGTACTTTCAGGGCAATACTATCATTGTTTAATATCCCATGATAATTACCGTACTCTGTAGTATCGGCAGCGTTGCACCAAATATATCCGGCACCGCTGCACATGTTTTCATCAGTAACATCCGGTCGGCACTCAGCATAGCAGTGCCACCCCAGCTCTGTATATCTTTGGCTAATAAGAACCTATAAACTTATCTCTGGACTTTTATTATACATCCTTGTGCAAGAAAGGATGATCAAGGTTGTTGTAGCTTCACATGACAACCATACACGTTCAATGTATATCGGAAAATAAATGGAATTTTTCATATTTTTCTTTTATTTGTCCTTCCTAGTTTTTACAATTTCTTCTCTCCTAAATTTTTGTGGGTGAAAGATCGTTTCATAACCCAATCGAAGGGCCGAATACGGTCTCGTGTGTGCCTGTGTTGGCACAGGTGCACCAACACAGGCAACACGGTGCAGCAAGCACACAGAATACGGCTGTGCTCTGACGAGGTACACACTCTCCCTCTCGCTGTCACGTTTCGTATAATGTGTCATATAGCTAGGTCATGCTTCGTTTAATCATGCGTCCTCTACTGTCCTAGGTCATGCTTCGTATAATGTGTCGCACCCCCAGTCAGACGCCTCACCAAAAATAATCCCACAAAAATCTCTCTGGGTGGGAGCAGCCCGACCAGGTAGTCTCTCCTAAATTTTGTCTCTCCTAAATTTTTGTGGGTGAGGCGCCGCAGGAGCCCGGCCAGTTAGTCTCTCTCTACTGTAGGTGGAGCAGCCCGGCCAGGTAGTCGCCTCTCTGGGCGGAGCAGCCCGACCAGGTAGTCTCTCTCTGGGTATCTTTGACAACGGCCGACTAAGCACCTCTCCATCCCTTCCCATCAGATCCTCCACTTTCTTAACTTTAGGATCAAGTGAAGTTACCTAAAATTAATGGGAGTAACTGGTACTGTGGTGCTTCGTACTTATAATTCGTCGTATAGCTAGGTCATGCTTCGTATAATGTAAATCGGAAAATAAAATGGAATTGTTCATGTTTTTCTTATATTTGTCCTTCCTAGTTTTTACAATTTCTTCTCTCGGTGAAAGATGGCGTGGACAAATAATTGACAATTCAATTTCTTTAAATTTTTCACACATACAAATTTAGACCCTCCCGAAGAAAAAAGGTTCACCGCCAACTCAAGTCGTATAGCAGAATTTATTTTTGGTGAGTCGTCTGACTGGGGTGGTCGTAGCTCTCGGATCGAAGTATTTCCGATCGATCCCAATTCCACCAACTCACGTTGGCCAGCAGAAGTTCGCATAAAGATTTGTGTGTGAAAATCACGACAGGGACCCGCACAGCGGCGACGCCGCAGCAGCCCAACCAGGTAGTCTCTCTCTAGGTGAAGCAGCCCGGCCAGGTAGTCGCTAGGTCATGCTTCGTTTAATGCGTCGTCTACTGTCCTAGGTCATGCTTCGCATAATGTGTCGCACCCCCAGTCAGACGCCTCACCAAAAATAATCCCACAAAAATCTCTCTGGGTAGGAGCGGCCCGACCAGGTAGTCTCTCCTAAATTTTGTCTCTCCTAAATTTTTGTGGGTGAGTCGCCACAGGAGCCCGGCCAGTTAGTCTCTCTCTACTGTAGGTGGAGCAGCCCGGCCAGGTAGTCGCCTCTCTGGGCGGAGCAGCCCGACCAGGTAGTCTCTCTCTGGGTATCTTTGACAACGGCCGACTAAGCACCTCTCCATCCCTTCCCATCAGATCCTCCACTTTCTTAACTTTAGGATCAAGTGAAGTGACCTAAAATTAATGGGAGTAACTAGAACTGTGTTGCTTCGTACTAATTATAATTCGTCGTATAGCTAGGTCATGCTTCGTATAATGTAAATCGGAAAATAAAATGGAATTGTTCATGTTTTTCTTTTATTTGTCCTTCCTATAGTTTTTACAATTTCTTCTCTCGGTGAAAGATGTCGTGGACAAATAATTGACAATTCGATTTCTTTAAATTTTTCACACACACAAATTTAGACCCTCCCGAAGAAAAAAGGTTCACCGCCAACTCAAGTCGTATAGCAGAATTTATTTTTGGTGAGTCGTCTGACTGGGGTGGTCGTAGCTCTCGGATCGAAGTATTTCCGATCGATCCCAATTCCACCAACTCACGTTGGACAGCAGAAGATCGCCTAAAGAATTGTGTGTGTCAATCACGACAGGGACCCGCTCAGCGGCGAAGCCACAGCAGCCCGACCAGGTAGTCTCTCTCTAGGTGGAGCAGCCCGGCCAGGTAGTCGCCTCTCTGAGTGGAGCAACCCGGCCAGGTAGTCTCTCTCTGGGTATCTATGACAACAGCGGACTAAGCACCTCTCAATCCCCTCCCATCAGATCCTACACTTTCTTAACTTTAGGATCAAGTGAAGTGACCTAAAAGTAATGGGAGTAACTGGTACTGTGGTGCTTCGTACTTATAATTCGTCGTATAGCTAGGTCATGCTTCGTATAATGTAAATCGGAAAATAAAATGGAATTTTTCATATTTTTCTTTTATTTGTCCTTCCTAGTTTTTACAATTTCTTCTCTCCTAAATTTTTGTGGGTGAAAGATCGTTTCATAACCCAATCGAGGGGCCGAATACGGTCTCGTGTGTGCCTGTGTTGGCACAGGTGCACCAACACAGGCAACACGGTGCAGCAAGCACACAGAATACGGCTGTGCTCCGACGAGGTACACACTCTCCCTCTCGCTGTCACGTTTCGTATAATGTGTCGTATAGCTAGGTCATGCTTCGTTTAATCATGCGTCGTCTACTGTCCTAGGTCATGCTTCGTATAATGTGTCGCAGCCCCAGTCAGACGCCTCACCAAAAATAATCCCACAAAAATCTCTCTGGGTGGGAGCAGCCCGACCAGGTAGTCTCTCCTAAATTTTGTCTCTCCTAAATTTTTGTGGGTGAGTCGCCGCAGGAGCCCGGCCAGTTAGTCTCTCTCTACTGTAGGTGGAGCAGCCCGGCCAGGTAGTCGCCTCTCTGGGCGGAGCAGCCCGACCAGGTAGTCTCTCTCTGGGTATCTTTGACAACGGCCGACTAAGCACCTCTCCATCCCTTCCCATCAGATCCTCCACTTTCTTAACTTTAGGATCAAGTGAAGTGACCTAAAATTAATGGGAGTAACTGGTACTGTGGTGCTTCGTACTTATAATTCGTCGTATAGCTAGGTCATGCTTCGTATAATGTAAATCGGAAAATAAAATGGAATTGTTCATGTTTTTCTTTTATTTGTCCTTCCTAGTTTTTACAATTTCTTCTCTCGGTGAAAGATGTCGTGGACAAATAATTGACAATTCGATTTCTTTAAATTTTTCACACACAAATTTAGACCCTCCCGAAGAAAAAAGGTTCACCGCCAACTCAAGTCGTATAGCGGAATTTATTTTTGGTGAGTCGTCTGACTGGGGTGGTCGTAGCTCTCGGATCGAAGTATTTCCGATCGATCCCAATTCCACCAACTCATGTTGGCCAGCAGAAGATCGCCTAAAGATTTGTGTGTGAAAATCACGACAGGGACCCGCACAGCGGCGACGCCGCAGCAGCCCAACCAGGTAGTCTCTCTCTAGGTGGAGCAGCCCGGCCAGGTAGTCGCTAGGTCATGCTTCGTTTAATGCGTCGTCTACTGTCCTAGGTCATGCTTCGTATAATGTGTCGCACCCCCAGTCAGACGCCTCACCAAAAATAATCCAACAAAAATCTCTCTGGGTGGGAGCAGCCCGACCAGGTTGTCTCTCCTAAATTTTTGTGGGTGAGTCGCCGCAGGAGCCCGGCCAGTTAGTCTCTCTCTAGTATTCCCCTGACCTAACCTAAGCAAACTAACACAACCTATAAGTTTTACCTATATTAGGTAATCGTATGAAATATTACAGAACTCGGTAACAAATGAAAACAAGAAGGTGGTAAGGATTAACTATCCACTATTTAGGCTCAAAGTCTACCCCGGCGACTACAACGGCCCTCGAAGTGGTAATTCCACAAGTCCACTCTCCACCACCAAGCGAACTTGACATTTCAAAACACATACAACCACGTATCCACCACTCTCGTTATGTTAGGTAAGGGGAGTTGCAGAGCTTGTAGACTACAAGTAGGGTATTGTAACATTGACCATACATTGTTCACATTATTAATTACCTCACCTACCGTAATTTCCTTCTCTACACACAATCACTGGGAGAATACAATGTCTTGTGGGAAATTGTACATCCACTGTGAGGCTCCACGCATGTGTTTGACCCTATAATTGAAATTAATTTGTCCTCAAGTATGTCTCTTGTAGGCTATAACTACAGTCCTCTAATATCATCATTAAGTACAATGACTGTATTCATACTTTATTACAGACATTAATATAATACGATAAGTCTGTATTATTATGTACCGTAAGGTCATGATATCAATGCTTGCTATACTTTACGAAGCAAATATATTTAAACTATTGTTTAAATAGTGGATAGTTAATCCTTACCACCTTCTTGTTTTCATTTGTTACCGAGTTCTGTAATATTTCATACGATTACCTAATATAGGTAACACTTATAGGTTGTGTTAGTTTGCTTAAGTTAGGTCAGGGGAGTTGCAGAACTTCTAGATTATTAACCGGCGACTGCAACGGCCCCTAAACAACCGAGCCATGTTTACGCTGGCCCAAAGTCTACCCCGCGACTACAACGCTCCTCGAAGTGGTAATCCACAAGTCCACTCTCCACCACCAAGCGAACTTGACATTTCAAAACACATACAAACACGTATCCACCACTGTCGTTATGTTAGGTAAGGGGAGTTGCAGAACGTGTAGACTACAAGTATACATTGTAACATTGACCATACATTGTTCACATTATTAATTACCTCAACTACCGTAATTTCTTCTCTACACACAATCACTGGGAGAATACAATGTCTTGTGGGAAATTGTACTTACACAGATTAATACTAGGCCTATTTATAATGTTTGACCAAGAAAAGTTAACTACCAGTATACTATATATTATACTTTCACGTGAGAAGTATTACAGGTTTATATGAATAATATATTTCTTAAAGGGTACTTCACACAATCAGGAATGCGAGCTAGAATCACTAGGAGTAGCTGAAAATTCTGACTCCTGTGCCTATTCGCGGTGAAAAATCGATGACTCCTAGTGACTCTAGCGATATCCTAGGGATTCCTGTTTGACTCCCAGTGACTCCAAACCACTCGCGGGCAATTGGCGCTAAACTACAGGCTAGGCTGTTGCCCCTCTTCATAGCCTCCAACCCTCTGATTGCAGCCACCGTGAATGGAGTCCCCCTAATCACCGAAGGCGACCTTTTAGCTTTACAGAAAAGGAAGAAGTGGGCGGGGGTTGTCGACAACGGATTCGAAAATGACCATTTAGTAGGCAATGCAGCCATGAAGGCAATGTCCCATCGTTTGTCGGCCGACGTCGAACCACTGAGGGAGGCTTGGGGACAATTACTAAAGTTACAAGGGCGCTTTTCACGAGCAGCCTCCACCCTGAAGAAGATATATATATATATATGTACTGTATATATATATATATATATAATTTTCCTAAGGCCCACAAATATGAGCCAATTGTCAGGTATAAAATGCGGCCCTCACACAGTAAACTAAATGCACAGTAGCAACATTTACTATCCTTAATCAAAAATGTAGGCTAAATGCCCAGTACCTAAAAACAAATGAGTTACGGTGAGCGTAGTTTTACCCGAACATTATTTTCAGAGCGCTTTTATTTCATGCAATTGCGTTTTTATATAGACCCATCATATAAATCTGGCTAGTTTCTCCACTTTCAACTGGATCCGATAAGGTTAAGAAAGGTTAATATTTTTAATACTTGTTATAATTATACAGATGTCTGCAAGAAAACCCAGATGTGCACATATGAACGTTCTTAAAATTGAATTGACCTCCATGTAAAGTTGCCTTCGCATGATGACCCATATCCGCATCATCTGGAGCGATCACTTGAAATTTAGTGTCCTAGATACTTTACTTTACTTACTTCTTCTATAATTTCATCATACAAATGGAATTTAGGTAGCTTTGAGTTCAATAGAAGGTTCTAAGGAATCTACAAATATAAAGGACGTGCCAGTTTATAGAGACGTTTCCATTTCCATCACAATCTGACCAGAACCGTTCACCGTGACAGTTTCCGAAAATGGGACAAGGAATTTTCAATGACGGATGTAAGAGGTATATGTCGAATTGGTGGGACCGCCCACGAAATGGGGATCACATTCGAGGGCTGAAGAAGATGAATGGAGTTAAGGCACATGAGCGACGAACCACAACAATGGTATCAAGGGAACATGAACGAAGATCTTAACGCCACTTCTGGAATTGGGTGGTTACAACCAAGCTGGATACAAAAGAAAGGATGTAGTGAAGGACATCTTTCCTAAGGCGTCGCTTTGCAGGAAGGAACACCGACGACTGTTACCCAATGCGTATTTCCTGTCCCTATGGAAAAGTATTCATTGAATGATGTGTGATTCATTTACTACTTTAACTGAGCAGTGTGACCTGGGAAGATGGCGGAATGCGAGGAAAAGGCTAAAACCAAATTCGTTAATTTAAAGAGTAGAAAAGAAGACCATTGAGGTGTTCAGGAAAGCACTATTGGGCCCAAATAAGGAGACTACGCCAAAGCTAATCACAATGGAGGAGACCATAACAGCTGAAAAAGTTCACACGGACTTCCAGATATATGCAGCGGATAGTCGGAAGAGCATAACCTCCCGAGACCGTTCAACATCGATTGAAGGATACCGGTCACCAGTATTACATTCAAAGGGCCAAACCCAAGAACTTGGAAAGAGGTGAAGCCAAAAGGGTAAAAGGGTTGTGTCTTTTGAGCAAGAAGATGGAGGCTGTTGCCGGGTCTTGGGGTGTAGTGAGAGGACAGTCCTTCGCAGACGCACCAGCGGTTGTGTTTGTCTACCGAATCTCTGCTAGTGCTCCAGCCACCAAGATAAGGAACAGGCTGAACAGAAAAGTGTCCACCAAGGCCAATAAGAAGCTACAACGGGAGGCCAAGGCACAAGAACAGGCGGAAAGAATGGCAGAAAAGCAAAGGTTGAGCGAAACTAAAGGCAGCCACCATTGAAGGCAAAAAAACCAAACTCAGTCGCTTGGAAAGAAGACAAACGAAATTGGACGAGGATCGCCTCCAAAAGACCGCAAACCTCAATTCTTCCCCGACCTGACCATCACCCATTCGGTACCGCCTCCTCAGCCTCCTTTCACACACACCCTCATTTTTCCTTTGCCTGCCTTTAACTCTCCTGTTCCCTCAGCCGCCTGTCGCCCTCCACACCTCGCCTCACCCAATTCACCCCTTCTCACCTCCCTAAACACCAACCTCCTCCACCTCCTCCTACCCTCTCTACCCAAACTCAAACATCCCCCTTTTCTCCTTTACCTCTCCCTAAACTCAAACCTCCATCCTTTCCCTCTCTCCCAACTCAAACCTCTCTATTCTCTCTGGCCTCACTTCACCTTCAGCAACACCTTTCTGACCAGTCCAGATTAACCAGCCATACCTCCTTCTAGCCTGCCCCCATCTCCACCAAAAACTCACCAACATACACCCCACTTTACCTATTACTCCCAGTCTTCGTCCTAAAACCCCTTTCTGTAATCCCTCGGCTTGGCCCTCCTGACTCTAAAAACCTAATTTCCTCTCTAAATCTATTTCCCCTCCATCGCCAATTCCTAGGCATAAAAACATACCAAAATTTCGCCCAAGGACACCATTAACCCCCTCTCCCCCCTTCGCCAGACTGCCTTCTCATACCCGACTGTGGGGAGACCAGTCAAGCCACCCACCAACTGAGGAACCCAGGCCCTTTCCCAGCCAAGAACAAAGGAAAAAAGGGCCAAAATCAGCTGCCCGGAGCCACGGCACCACGCCGGTTTCCAAGCTCATCCACCCAGCCTGGTAATTCGGCGTCCGCACCACCGAATGACAAGGGCCCAGCCAGGATCTCGGTCCTCACTCCACACCCACCATCCACCACGACGACCACCCTCGCTGACCTACTCTCCACCCAATATGAGAATTGACCAGGATAGCCCTAGTGCGGAAATGACTCCCACCATCATGATCAGATCACCTCACCAACACTTCTCGACCATGCTGAGATACTGACGACTCCTCTTATCTCCTCAACCTCACCGGAGACCAGAGGGCCACAAACGAAACAACACAGGAGGATTATCTACCCCCACTCCTCCCTCCCGAACACCTGACCCCCGTCTTCCAGGATGCTACCTCTAGACACTACCCCCCCACCTTCAGTCCCGGGGACGGGACTTTTCTCTGCACGACGGTAGTGAGATGCAGTCTAGGAACGGTGTTACCGCATCTCCAGCTTGTCACAGCCATGCGACAGAACCAACTAAGCCTTCGGACAGCCTCCCCCTTGCCATCCAGACCCACGACAACCCTGCCCCTGCCCGTATCGCCAAGATAACGGTGGAACAAGTGGGACACGTCCGTCCCGAGTGGACCACACCAGTCACCCACGCGGAGTCATTTTCTTTAATCACCAGAGCCAAAGAAAATTACCATCGCAGGGGTTACTATTACAAACCCCCCTCAGCCAGCCCAGTACTCCTCAACCTAGCTACACAACCACAGTTGGTACCAGGTTGTTACCTAAACGTACCTTTCATATCCCCTATCAAAGAACCTAAAGCTCTTTCAGAACCAAAACCTCTCTTCCCCAGATTACCTTTCATATCCCCTATCAAGGAACCTAAAGCTCTGCATCATTCAATCTAAACCATTGTCCCGGGTTAAAGTCACTCATAAACCAAAACTTGCCTATCATTCCAGCCAACAATAAGTCTTAACCCCCAGAATCAGTCATCATCCATTGTAAGAAACTCATCCGCTTCCTCTCCCACCAGGAAGCCATCACCCCATAATGTGTACAGATCTGCCCTGAGGAATCTTCCTCCAGCTACATCTACAAGGGCCAGCCAAAAGTCCAGGCGCACCACTCCCAGGACTACAAGGACCTAACCACCACGCGCGGACACCACCCCAGCGCCTTTGATCCTCTCAAGCCAGGCGCCTTAAGTCTGGGCAAGAATATTCACAAGTACTCAGCCAGTCTGGATCAGTAACTAAGCTTGCCTTTGGTATCTTTTTACCTGGGTAAAAGCAGCCAGAATAGCTGGTGTTCACACTTGAAGCTGTGTGCAGTGATCGGAGACGACCAGGTCGGGTTCCCCGTTTCAGGAAGAGGACTAGCTTGTGCAACCCACTTTGGGTCCCACCTTCCTGGCCTTCGATGCTGTGCCCAGACCAAGTGAATAAGGATTCCTGTCTTGTTCCTTTCAAGGGATTACAAGGATAGTGCAGTACTTAGAGACGACCAGGTCGGGTTCCCCCCTTCAGGACGAGGACTAGATTGTGGAACCCCCCTTTGGCCCCCACCTTCACTGTCCTCTATTTACTGTATTAGTCTTGTGGTTCCAGAGACAAAGCAGCCAGAATAGCTGGTGTTCACACTTGAAGCTGTGTGCAGTGATCGGAGACGACCAGGTCGGGTTCCCCCCTTCAGGAAGAGGACTAGCTTGTGCAACCCACTTTGGGCCCCACCTTCCTGGCCTTCGATGCTGCGCCCAGACCAAGTGAATAAGGATTCCTGTCTTGTTCCTTTCAAGGGATTATAAGGATAGTGCAGTACTTAGAGACGACCAGGTCGGGTTCCCCCCTTCAGGAAGAGGACTAGATTGTGCAACCCACTTTGGGCCCCACCTTTACTGGCCTCTATTTACTGTATTAGTCTTGTGGTTCCAGAGGAGTTGCAAGGGAGTAATTTAATTGTCCCAAACCTTAGACTAACCATAGTGTCACTGGATAGACTGCTTGCAACTCTATACAGACCATTATGCTAGTCGCCGTAACCCTCCACCAAACCCTGTAGCAGAACTCCGGCATACCCTTAGTAAGTCCCTGCTCACGCAGAGTGCAAGAGGAACCCGGGTGCCTCCCGTGGTAGGCGCAGAGAAGCAATTGGAGCTGTAAGGACATAGGAGTACAGCCTAATTCCGGACCAACATCCGGAAGTGCCACGCCCCAGCCGACCACCTGGAGCACTGGATTCTCCCTCGATCTACGGCACCTTTTCACTCCAGCTCTCCTTTACAGTAAGTGCCTTATTACGGTTTATGGGTATAGAGTTGTCTCAGGGTAGTGGTTGAAGTTATCTTCAGGGGTTCTCACTATTTAACATCTTGCGAGAGGGCTTTCCTCTCTCTACGTAAATTGACGTTAATCTGCCCACTTGCCGGGACACGTTAGACATAACTATCAGGGGATCCTTATATACGCACATTCCCGGGTTATTGGTCTCCCATAGCCCGTCAGTGGGGGTGTGCCTATACAAGACCCACAGCATATGACATACACACATATTTACACGTAACCTTGTTATAACTTCTAGCCTCATTCACTTAACAGTCTGTCAGGTTCATAACTCGAATAGATCTCACTCTATCTCAGCTCCGGACGATTGTTGTATCAGCCTTCCGCATCTTGCTAGTTGCCCACACAAGTAGTTTTAGAATAAATAATCTTGCCAGGTGAGATCTAGCACACCTGTAGAATTCAGTTAATTTGTGAGCCTTTCAGAGCCCACCTTATTGTTGATGACCACTTGGTCATTGTTGCTTTAGAGTCAGTTAACGTCACTATTGCCGGGGACATCATAGTATGATCCAGACGACATCTGCCATTACTGCACTCTTGTTACCTTGCTGAGGTCTTACTTGAGATCTAGTTGAGTGGGAGGTAAGCTTCCACTACTTTGGATACTCTATAATTGTATCCGAGGAGTTATTGTTAAATTGAGTCCGGACCCATTGTTCGACTCTTGCCTATTGCTAATCCTATTATTATTGTATGCTCTATTTACCATTGTTGCCATTTTGATGATCTCAGTGTTCCAGGATTAAATATATTGCTCCTCCATGAACCAGGTGTAAAGTGAATAAAACCCATGTTAACTTGTCGCCTGTGTACTTATTCTCCTGCCGTGTTGTCTCTTTATTAAAGTTAAAGGTATACTTCTCCAGTTAGAGAATTAATCATTGCACTCAGAATATCTCGCGTTCCAATTTGGACCGGGCATAACACTGGTGGCAGCGGTGTCTCTTTCTCGAGGGTAGCCTTTCAAGGTTTTTTCCTGCTTTAATATTTCTGAGAGTAACGCGACAGGGGTGAGTAGTCAGGATGACGGGGAGAGCACTGGATATTATTCCTTTCAAACCGGAGGAAAATGACATAGCCACCTATTTAGAGGTCGTCAAGCCAGTTCTTGACATCATATTTAAAGATGAAGTGGCCCCTAAAATTCATACAGTAGTAATGAAGCTAGGGCAACACATGGCCCTATTTTCCAGTTATGTGAAAGAGAACCCGGGGATGACCTGGGAACAGTTTGAGACCTATACTAAAGCAGCCATTAACCCCGTCTTAGGTACCGTAATAGCTGACCAGCAGTTCCACGCTATCACATACGACGGGGACCTCGACGCCACCATCAACAAGCTCAACAGGCTGGCTTCCACCGCTTTTACGACGGCTACAGCTGCGGAGAAGAAAGAAAACGTCCGACGTGCCCTCATGAGGATCCTCCCTATTGCAGTCCGGGACCACTTCGCCATTACAGAACCGGCCGGATATGACGCGGATCTCCCTGTCATACGCCGCATTCTGGCCTTGCAGAAGTCCCGGGAGCAAGGGAAAATCGCCAGCATCAACAGAGCTCTGACTAAACCCCAAGGAGCTCCTTCCGGACCAATTTTCCACCCCAGCCGCAGCCCGGATAAACCAGAAGAGGGGGCCCGGATCAAGCCTGGAGATTGGAAGCCCTGTGGATCCCAGTGCCCTATCAACGGGCTGAAACGTTCCTTCTCCGAATTGTTGGCCAAGCGCTCAAGGATTCCTTTATTCTGGGGACAGATTCCCTGGTTGAAACCGTCCAGACGAGTTGCCACAATCCTGGAGGACGGCACTGCAGGAGCTGATGACCACGGCGAGGAAGCTGCAGAGGTTGGTGACCTGGACGACCACAGCACAGTCGAGCCGGAAGTCATCCGACCGGGTTTTTAGACCGCCCCCGCCCACCAACTTGGAGACTGGCGGGGGCTCGAGATAAGGATAGCTCTACTATGATAAAACCTCCCATTTACACCCACCTCACCATCCAAGGAGTCAAATCTCGACTATTCGTCGACACCGGAGCCTCAAGATCATGTATTTTTTCCTCATATCACCAGAGACATCACAACACTTTTGGACCTCTTCAACGCTCTTCCACCACCCTTATTGATGCCAACGACAACCTCATTCTAAGTACTGGCATCACTGCACCACTATATGTGGCCACCCCTCAACCCAACCACGGCCATCACCACGCTTTCATGGTATTTCCCTCCCAAGAGACCACTTACGACGGATACCTGGGATTCGATCTTCTCACTGTCCTTCGCAACTACCATCCAGTGTGTGGGAACGAAGATTGCTATTTTCCACCGACCACCCAGGACTCACCACTCCGAAGACTACAACACCGCTCCACAACCCCCCTCAACCTTTGAAAGCCATCCGTGTTGCATCGGCCATCACCACTCAACCCATCACTTTGCTGCCACATCATGAACATTGGGTATACATCCATCAAACCCTGACAGGAGAACTCATTCACACTCCTTCTCTTCAGAGCCCTTTTAACAGGGATTGCCTCACTGCACCTGCCATCTTAAAACAAAACGCAGTACGTATAGCCAACATCTCCGACCACCCTATCACCTTACCCAGGGGTCTCACCATTGGAGAACTGGAGACCTACGATGACCAGCCCTCACCTACCACCACCACCATTCCTTCATCAACTCCATCACTCCCGGAAATTCCTGCTCACCTCACCCCTCAGCAAAAGGACGATCTGTGTCAGTTAATGACAGAATACCAGGACATCTTCGCCACCAACTCCCAAGATGTAGGCCACACCCATGTACTAGAACATCACATACATACTGTCGGACCCCCAGTGAGACAAGCTATACGAAGAAAGAACCCAAGCGCCAAGAAGAACAGAAACAAGTTGCAGAAATGCTAGAAGCAGGCATGGTCAACCCCTCAACTAGCCCTTGGTCCTCCCCAGTGGTACTAGTCAAGAAGAAGGATGGGTCCTCTCGTTTCTGCATCGACTATCGACAACTCAACGATGTCACCATCAAGGATGCCACCCCTCTGCCCCGCATCGACGACTCCCTAGATTCCCTACTAGGGGCCAGATGGTTCTCCACTCTGGACCTGCAATCAGGGTATTGGCAAGTCCCCATGGCCCCCGCAGACCAAGAAAAGACGGCTTTCTCCACCAGTCAAGGAAAGTTATACGAGTTCTCTGTACTACCGTTCGGATTGTGTAACAGTCCCGCCACCTTCTCCCGGCTGATGGAATCCGTACTTCAGGGATTAACTTGGGAAACATGTTTGGCCTACTTAGACGACATCATCGTGTTTGGCCGCACCTGGGCAGAACACCTCCAGCGCCTCCGCCAAGTTTTCCAGAGGATCCGGCAAGCCGGATTGAAACTGAAACCCACCAAATGTACCATGGCTCGACATCAGGTACAATTCCTAGGACATCTGGTATCCGAAGAAGGACTCGCCCCCGACCCAAGAAACTACAAGCCATCCAAGAGATCCAACCCCGAAGTCAGTGAAAGGAGTGAGGGCTTTTCTGGGGTTAGCATCTTACTATCGGAGATTCGTGAAGAATTTTGCTACAATTGCCAGACCCCTGCACGACTTAACCCGGAAAGAAGAACCTTTTGTGTGGACCCCCGACCGCATCCAAGCCTTCAACTCCCTCAAGGACCTGCTCGTGTCTGCCCCCGCCGTCTCTTTTCCGGACTACCAACTTCCATTCCGACTCTACACCGACGTGTCCCTCCTCGGCGTCGGTGCAGTCCTCTCCCAAAATCGAGAAGGACGCGAGCACATCATTGCTTGTGCCAGCCGGACCTTAACCCCTGCAGAAACCAACTACCCCATAACCAAGAGAGAATGCTTAGGCATCATTTGGGCCCTCCAACACTTCCGGGCCTACCTAGCGGGCGTCAAAATCACCATCATCACGGACCACCAAGCCCTACAATGGCTCAGAAGATCAGACACTAAAAACGCCCTGACAGTCCATTGGAGAGAGTCACTGGAGGAGTTCGACTTTGAAATCTCCTATCGGCCGGGAAAACTCCACACCAATGCAGACGCCCTATCCCGGCTACCTCTTGCACCAGAACAACTCAAAGCCATTCAAGACCCACGACCCCCACCTACCACCACTCCCCCTCTCATACAGGCGTACCTCCGGAACGAAAAACCTAAGTGGATCTCCACCCGACTATTTGGCCTCTTGCAAAGAAGGGGAGACGTACTCTTCACACCCGAAGGTCAGATTGTAGTAGGCCCCGAAGATGCAGAGCAAATGATGTCTTCCCTGCACACCAACAACGGGATCCACCTAGGACAGAAGAAATTGGTGAACACCTTCAAGGACACCTACTGGACTCCTCGCCCATACACCACTGCCAAACAGATCACCGAAACCTGCCGCGCCTGCGCCCTGGGAAAAGATCAAACACGCACTCCAGGACCCTCCGGCAAACTCATCGCTTCTCAACCTTGGCAACTTCTGGCAGTCGACGTCTGCAAAATGACAGGGGATACCGATACATCATCACCTTTGTGGATACGTACTCCAAATACGTCATCGCTTGCCCTGCCCGAGAACACACAGCTATGGCCGTAACAGAGGCATTATTACAACATGTGTTTCCATATTTTGGATTGCCTCAGGCAATCCACTCCGACAATGCCCCTGAATTTACCGGACAAATTTGGACACAGATCTCAGAAATATTCGGGTTCCACATTAGCCATTCTTCACCTTACTGGCCAAAAGGGAACTCCATATGCGAGCGTTCCCATCGAACCATCGCCAATCAAATCCGGACCCGCCTGCAACAGATGAACTCCTCGGACTGGACCAGCCAAGTTCGCATCATACAATGGGGAATAAACACCTGTCCCAGAGACAACGGGATCACCCCTCACGAGATGGTTTTTGGAAGCCCACCTCTCCTACTACCTCTACGTCACCTAGCTGCCCCTACTGAACCCTCGCCAGGTCTAAACACCAACCTCGTCCATCTTAGAAACCGCCTACGTCAGCTCCAATTCACGCAAGATCTCCAGCCTGATGAAGTCCCCAAAAACAACCCTCACCGAGTAGGCGACCTGGTAATGGTAGCCATCTTGCCTGTACCCTCCAAACTGAAGCCACAGTACAAGGGTCCATTTGAGGTCCTAAAAATTCCTAACTGTTTCCAGGTCATAATTAACTATCACGGGGAATCTCGCACTTATAGGAATAGATTTGTCAGAAGGTTCCAACCTCTTAACAAAAATGTAACTTTAGTCGCTGAACCAGACCAGGATGTTAAAATGTACTACCCCTGTTTCAAATCTTCACCCTCAAACCTCCCTTCTTCCCAGACCTGACCCCCTCACCCATTCTGTACCTCCTCCTCAGCCTCCTTTCACACCCCCCCTCATTTCTCCTTTGCCTGCCTTTAACTCTCCTGTTCCTCAGCCGCCTGTCGCCCTCCCCACTCGCCTCACCCAGTTCACCCCTTCTCACCTCCCTAAACACCAACCTCCTCCACCTCCTCCTACCCTCTCTACCCAAACTCAAACCTCCCCCTCTTCTCCTTTACCTCTCCCTAAGCTCAAACCTCCGTCCTTTCCCTCTCTCCAAACTCAAACCTCTCCCTCTCTCTCTGGCCTCACTTCACCTCAACAACCCCTTTCTGACCAGTCACCATTAACCAGCCATACCTCCTCTAGCCTTCCCCCATCTCCACCAAAACTCACCAACATACCCCCCGCTTTACCTATAACCCCCAGTCTTCGCCCTAAAACCCCTTTTTGTAATCCCTCACCTGTCCCTCCTGACTCTAAAAACCTACTTTCCTCTCTAAATCTATTTCCCCTCCATCTCAACTTCCTAGGCGTAAAACCATACCTAAATTTCGCCCAATGACACCATTAACCCCCTCTCCCCCCTTCGCCAGACTGCCTTCTCATACCCGCTGTGGGAGACCAGTCAAGCCACCCACCAAATGGGAACCAGCCCTTTCCCAGCCAAGAACAAGAAAAGGGCAAAACTCAGCTGCCCGGAGCCACGTCACCAAGCCGGTTCCAAGCTCCTCCCCCCAGCCTGGTACTTCGGCGTCCGCACCACCGAATGACAAGGGCCCAGCCAGGATCTCTGTCCTCACTCACCACCCACCTCCCACCACGACGACACCCTCGCTGACCTCTCTCGCCAATATGAGAATTGACCAGATAGCCCTAGTGCGGAAGGACTCCACCATCCTGATCAGATCACCTCACCAACTTCTCGAACAGCTGAGATACTACGACTCCTCTTCTCTCCTCACCCTCACCGGAGACCAGAGGGCCACACCGAACAACAGGGGGATTATCTACCACCACCTCCTCCAACATCTGACCCCCGTCTTCCAGGATGCTACCTCTAGACACTACCACCTTCAGTCCCGGGGTCGGGACTTTTCTCTGCCCGACGGTAGTGAGATGCGGTCTAGGAACGGTGTTACCGCATCTCCAGCTTGTCACAGCCATGCGACAGAACCAACTAAGCCTTCGGACAGCCTCCCCCCTGCCATCCAGACCCACGACAACCCTGCCCCTGCCCGTATCGCCAAGATAACGGTGGAACGAGTGGGACACGTCCGTCCCGAGTGGACCACACCAGTCACCCACGCCGAGTCATTTTCTTTAATCACCAGAGCCAAAGAAAATGACCATCGCAGGGGTAACTATTACAAACCCCCCTCAGCCAGCCCAGTAACTCCTCAACCTAGCTACACAACCACAGGTGGTACCAGGTTGTTACCTAAATTACCTTTCATGTCCCCTATTAAATAACCTAAAGCTCTTTCAGAACCAAAACCTCTCTTCCCCAGATTACCTTTCATATCCCCTATCAAGGAACCTAAAGCTCTTGCATCCATTCAATCTAAACCATTGTCCCGGGTTAAAGTCACTCATAAACCAAAACTTGCCTATCATTCCAGCCAACAATAAGTCTTAACCCCCAGAATCAGTCATTATCCATTGTAAGAAACTCATCTGCTTCCTCTCCCACCAGGAAGCCATCACCCCATAATGTGTACAGATCTGCCCTGAGGAATCTTCCTCCAGCTACATCTACAAGGGCCAGCCAAAAGTCCAGGTGCACCACTCCCAGGACTACAAGGACCTAACCACCACGCGCGGACACCACCCCAGCGCCTTTGATCCTCTCAAGCCGGGCGCCTTAAGTCTGGGCAAGAATATTCACAAGTACTCAGCCAGTCTGGACATCAGTAACTAAGCTTGCCTTTGGTATCTTTTTACCTGGGTAAAAGCAGCCAGAATAGCTGGTGTTCACACTTGAAGCTGTGTACAGTGATCGGAGATGACCAGGTCGGGTTCCCCCCTTCAGGAAGAGGACTAGCTTGTGCAACCCACTTTGGGCCCCACCTTCCTGGCCTTCGATGCTGTGCCCAGACCAAGTGAATAAGGATTCCTGTCTTGTTCCTTTCAAGGGATTACAAGGATAGTGCAGTACTTAGAGACGACCAGGTCGGGTTCCCCCTTCAGGAAGAGGACTAGATTGTGCAACCCACTTTGGGCCCCACCTTCACTGGCCTCTATTTACTGTATTAGTCTTGTGGTTCCAGAGACAAAAGCAGCCAGAATAGCTGGTGTTCACACTTGAAGCTGTGTGCAGTGATCGGAGACGACCAGGTCGGGTTCCCCCCTTCAGGAAGAGGACTAGCTTGTGCAACCCACTTTGGGCCCCTTGGGTTCCCCCTTCAGGAAGAGGACTAGATTGTGCAACCCACTTTGGGCCCCACCTTCACTGGCCTCTATTTACTGTATTAGTCCTGTGGTTCCAGAGGAGATTGCAAGGGAGTAATTTAATTGTCCCAAACCTTAGACTAACCATAGTGTCACTGGATAGACTGCTTGCAACTCTATACAGACCATTATGCTAGTCGCCATAACCCCCCACCAAACCCTGTAGCAGAACTCCGGCATACTCTTAGTAAGTCCCTGCTCACGCGGAGTGCAAGAGGAACCCGGGTGTCTCCCGTGGTAGGCGCAGAGGGACAAGGAGCTGTAAGGACCTAGGAGTGCAGCCTAATCCCGGACCAACATCCGGAAGTACCACGCCCCAGCCGCCCTCCTGGACCACTGGATTCTCCCTCGATCTACGGCACCTCTTCACTCCCGCTCTTCTTTAAGTGCCTTATTACGGTTTATGGGTATAGAGTTGTCTCAGGGTAGTGGTTGAAGTTATCTTCAGGGGTTCTCACTAAATAACGTCTTGCGAGAGGGCTTTCCTCTCTCTACGTAAATTGACGTTAATCTGCCCACTTGCCGGGACACATTAGACATAACTATCAGGGGATCCTTATATACGCACATTCCCGGGTTATTGGTCTCCCATAGCCCGTCAGTGGGGGTGTGCCTATACAAGACCCACAGCATATGACATACACACATATTTACACGTAACCTTGTTCCCTTGTATAACTTCTAGCCTCATTCACTTAACATTCTGTCAGGTTCATAACTCGAATAGATCTCACTCTATCTCAGCTCCCGACGATTGTTGTATCAGCCTTCCGCATCTTGCTAGTTGCCCACACAAGTAGTTTTAGAATAAATAATATTGCCAGGTGAGATCTAGCACACCTGTAGAATTCAGTTCATTTGTGAGCCTTTCAGAGCCCACCTTATTGTTGATGACCACTTGGTCATTGTTGCTTTAGAGTCAGTTAACGTCACTATTGCCGGGGACATCATAGTATGATCCAGACGACATCTGCCATTACTGCACTCTTGTTACCTTGCTGAGATCTCGCTTGAGATCTAGTTGAGTGGGAGGTAAGCCTCCACTATTTTGGATACTCTATAATTGTATCCGAGGAGTTATTGTTAAATTGAGTCCGGACCCATTGTTCGACTCTTGCCTTATAATTGCTAATCCTATTATTATTTGTATGCTCTATTTACCATTGTTGCCATTTTGATGATCTCAGTGTTCCAGAGTTAAATATATTGCTCCTCCATGAACCAGGTGTAAAGTGAATAAAACCCATGTTAACTTGTCGCCTGTGTACTTATTCTCCTGCCGTGTTGTCTCTGTATTAAAGTTAAAGGTATACTTCTCCAGTTAGAGAGTTAATCATTGCACTCAGAATATCTCGCGTTCCAATTTGGACCGGGCATAACACTGGTGGCAGCGGTGTCTCTTTCTCGAGGGTAGCCTTTCAGGGTTCTTCCTGCTTTAATATTTCTGAGAGTAACGCGACAGGGGTGAGTAGTCAGGATGACGGGGAGAGCACTGGATATTATTCCTTTCAAACCGGAGGAAAATTACATAGCCAACTATTTAGAGGTCGTCAAGCCAGTTCTTGACATCATATTTAAAGATGAAGTGGCCCCTAAAATTCATACAGTAGTAATGAAGCTAGGGCGACAAATGGCCCTAGTTTCCAGTTATGTGAAAGAGAACCCGGGGATGACCTGGGAACAGTTTGAGACCTATACTAAAGCTGCCATTAACCCCGTCTTAGGTACCGTAATAGCTGACCAACAGTTCCACGCTATCACATACGACGGGGACCTCGACGCCACCATCAACAAGCTCAACAGGCTGGCCTCCACCGCTTTTACGACGGCTACAGCTGCGGAGAAGAAAGAAAACGTCCGACGTACCCTCATGAGGATCCTCCCTATTGCAGTCCGGGACCACTTCGCCATTACAGAACCGGCCGGATATGACGTGGATCTCCCTGTCATACGCCGCATTCTGGCCCTGCAGAAGTCCCGGGAGCAAGGGAAAATCGCCAGCATCAACAGAGCTCCGACTAAACCCCAAGGAGCTCCTTCCGGACCAATTTTCCACCCCAGCCGCAGCCCGGATAAACCAGAAGAGTGGGCCAGGATCAAGCCTGGAGATTGGAAGCCCTGCGGATCCCAGTGCCCTATCAACGGGCTGAAACGTTCCTTCTCCGAATTGTTGGCCAAGCGCTCAAGGATTCCTTTATTCTGGGGACAGATTCCCTGGTTGAAACCGTCCAGACGAGTTGCCACAATCCTGGAGGACGGCACTGCAGGAGCTGATGACCACGGCGAGGAAGCTGCAGAGGTTGGTGACCTGGACGACCACAGCACAGTCGAGCCGGAAGTCATCCGACCGGGTTTTTAGACCGCCCCTGCCCACCAACTTGGAGACTGGCGGGGGCTCGAGATAAGGATAGCTCTACTATGATGAAACCTCCCATTTACACCCACCTCACCATCCAAGGAGTCAAATCTTGACTACTCGTCGACACCGGAGCCTCAAGATCATGTATTTTTTCCTCATATCACCAGAGACATCACAACACTTTTGGACCTCTTCAACGCTCTTCCACCACCCTTATTGATGCCAACGACAACCTCATTTCCAGTACTGGCATCACTGCACCACTATATGTGGCCACCCCTCAACCCAACCACGGCCATCACCACGCTTTCATGGTATTTCCCTCCCAAGAGACCACTTACGACGGATACCTGGGATTCGATCTTCTCACTGTCCTTCGCACTACCATCCAGTGTGTGGAACGAAGATTGCTATTTTCCACCGACCACCCAGGACTCACCACTCCGAAGACTACAACACCGCTCCACAACCCCCCTCAACCTTTGAAAGCCATCCGTGTTGCATCGGCCATCACCACTCAACTCATCACTTTGCTGCCACATCATGATCATTGGGTATACATCCATCCAACCCTGACAGGAGAACTCACTCACACTCCTTCTCTTCAGAGCCCTTTTAACAGGGATTGCCTCACTGCACCTGCCATCTTAAAACAAAACGCAGTACGTATAGCCAACATCTCCGACCACCCTATCACCTTACCCAGGGGTCTCACCATTGGAGAACTGGAGACCTACGATGACCAGCCCTCACCTACCACCACCACCATTCCTTCATCAACTCCATCACTCCCAGAAATTCCTGCTCACCTCACCCCTCAGCAAAAGGACGATCTGTGTCAGTTAATGACAGAATACCAGGACATCTTCGCCACCAACTCCCAAGATGTAGGCCACACCCATGTACTAGAACATCACATACATACTGTCGGACCCCCAGTTACGAAGAAAGAACCCCCTTCAGCGCCAAGAAGAACAGAAACAAGTTGCAGAAATGCTAGAAGCAGGCATCGTCAACCCCTCAACTAGCCCTTGGTCCTCCCCAGTGGTACTGGTCAAGAAGAAGGATGGGTCCTCTCGTTTCTGCATCGACTATCGACAACTCAACGATGTCACCATCAAGGATGCCACCCCTCTGCCCCGCATCGACGACTCCCTAGATTCCCTACTAGGGGCCAGATGGTTCTCCACTCTGGACCTGGAATCAGGGTATTGGCAAGTCCCCATGGCCCCCGCAGACCAAGAAAAGACGGCTTTTTCCACCAGTCAAGGAAAGTTATATGAGTTCTCTGTACTACCGTTCGGATTGTGTAACGGTCCCGCCACCTTCTCCCGGCTGATGGAATCCGTACTTCAGGGATTAACTTGGGAAACATGTTTGGCCTACTTAGACGACATCATCGTGTTTGGCCGCACCTGGGCAGAACACCTCCAGCGCCTCCGCCAAGTTTTCCAGAGGATCCGGCAAGCCGGATTGAAACTGAAACCCACCAAATGTACCATGGCTCGACATCAGGTACAATTCCTAGGACATCTGGTATCCGAAGAAGGACTCACCCCCAACCCAAGGAAACTACAAGCCATCCAAGAGATCCAACCCCCCAAGTCAGTGAAAGGAGTGAGGGCTTTTCTGGGGTTAGCATCTTACTATCGGAGATTCGTGAAGAATTTTGCTACAATTGCCAGACCCCTGCACGACTTAACCCGGAAAGAAGAACCTTTTGTGTGGACCCCCGACCGCATCCAAGCCTTCAACTCCCTCAAGGACCTGCTCGTGTCTGCCCCCGTCGTCTCTTTTCCGGACTACCAACTTCCATTCCGACTCTACACCGACGTGTCCCTCCTCGGCGTCAGTGCAGTCCTCTCCCAAAATCGAGAAGGACGCGAGCACATCATTGCTTGTGCCAGCCGGACCTTAACCCCTGCAGAGACCAACTACCCCGTAACCAAGAGAGAATGCTTAGGCATCATTTGGGCCCTCCAACACTTCCGGGCCTACCTAGCGGGCGTCAAAATCACCATCATCACGGACCACCAAGCCCTACAATGGCTCAGAAGATCAGACACTAAAAATGCCCTGACAGTCCGTTGGCGAGAGTCACTGGAGGAGTTCGACTTTGAAATCTCCTATCGGCCGGGAAAACTCCACACCAATGCAGACGCCCTATCCCGGCTACCTCTTGCACCAGAACAACTCAAAGCCATGCAAGACCCACGACCCCCCCCTACCACCACTCCCCCTCTCATACAGGCCTCCCTCCGGAACGAAAAACCAAAGTGGATCTCCACCCTACTATTTGACCTCTTGCAAAGAAGGGGAGACGTACTCTTCACACCCGAAGGTCAGATTGTACTAGGCCCCGAAGATGCAGAGCAAATGATGTCTTCCCTGCACACCAACAACGGGATCCACCTAGGACAGAAGAAATTGGTGAACACCTTCAAGGACACCTACTGGACTCCTCGCCCATACACCACTGCCAAACAGATCACCGAAGCCTGCCGCGCCTGCGCCCTGGGAAAAGATCAAACACGCACTCCAGGACCCTCCGGCAAACTCATCGCTTCTAAACCTTGGCAACTTCTGGCAGTCGACGTCATGGGGCCTCTGCAAAATGACAGGGGATACCGCTACATCATCACCTTTGTGGATACATACTCCAAATACGTCATCGCTTGCCCTGCCCGAGAACACACAGCTATGGCCGTAACAGAGGCATTATTACAACATGTGTTTCCATATTTTGGATTGCCTCAGGCAATCCACTCCGACAATGCCCCTGAATTTATCGGACAAATTTGGACACAGATCTCAGAAATATTCGGGTTCCACATTAGCCATTCTTCACCTTACTGGCCAAAAAGGAACTCCATATGCGAGTGTTCCCATCGAACCATCGCCAATCAAATCCGGACCCGCCTGCAACAGATGAACTCCTCGGACTGGACCAGCCAAGTTCGCATCATACAATGGGGAATAAACACCTGTCCCAGAGACAACGGGATCACCCCTCACGAGATGGTTTTTGGAAGCCCACCTCTCCTACTACCTCTACGTCACCTAGCTGCCCCTACTGAACCCTCGCCAGGTCTAAACACCAACCTCGTCCATCTCAGAAACCGCCTACGTCAGCTCCAATTCACGCAAGATCTCCAGCCTGATAAAGTCCCCAAAAACAACCCTCACCGAGTAGGCGACCTGGTAATGGTAGCCATCTTGCCTGTACCCTCCAAACTGAAGCCACGGTACAAGGGTCCATTTGAGGTCCTAAAAATTCCTAACTGTTTCCAGGTCATAATTAACTATGACGGGGAATCTCGCACTTATAGGAATAGATTTGTCAGAAGGTTCCAACCTCTTAACAAAAATGTAACTTTAGTCGCTGAACCAGACCAGGATGTTAAATGTACTACCCCTGTTTCAAATCTTCACCCTCAAACCTCCCTTCTTCCCAGACCTGACCCCCTCACCCATTCCGTACCTCCTCCTCAGCCTCCTTTCACACCCCCCCTCATTTCTCCTTTGCCTGCCTTTAACTCTCCTGTTCCTCAGCCGCCTGTCGCCCTCCCCACTCGCCTCACCCAATTCCCCCTTCTCACCTCCCTAAACACCAACCTCCCCTCCTCCTTCCTCCTCTCTACCCAAACTCAAACTCCCCCTCTCCCTCTCCCTAAGCTCAAACCTCCGTCCTTTCCCTCTCTCCAAACTCAAACCTCTCTCTCTCTCTCTGGCCTCACTTCACCTCAGCAACCCCTTTCTGACCAGTCACCATTAACCAGCCATACCTCCTCTAGCTAATCCCCCTCTCCACCAAAACTCACCAACATACCCCCCGCTTTACCTATCACCCCCAGTCTTCGCCCTAAAACCCCTTTCTGTAATCCCTCACTTGTCCCAGTCAGTCAGTCAGTTCAGTTCCTATGGAGCTCGTCCTGGAATATTTTACGACTCTGAACCTCACGATTCTATACAGGACTGGCCATTTGTATCGGCACTAGCTCAGAGCTCCTGACTCTAAAAACCTACTTTCCTCTCTAAATCTATTTCCCCTCCATCTCAACTTCCTAGGCAAAACCATACCTAAATTTCGCCCAATGACACCATTAACCCCCTCTCCCCCCTTCGCCAGGACTGCCTTCTCATACCCGCTGTGGGAGACCAGTCAAGCCACCCACCAAATGGGAACCAGCCCTTTCCCAGCCAAGAACAAGAAAAGGGCAAAACTCAGCTGCCCGGAGCCACGTCACCAAGCCGGTTCCAAGCTCCTTCCCCCAGCCTGGTACTTCGGCGTCCGCACCACCGAATGACAAGGGCCCAGCCAGGATCTCTGTCCTCACTCACCACCCACCTCCCACCACGACGACACCCTCGCTGACCTCTCTCACCAATATGAGAATTGACCAGATAGCCCTAGTGCGGAAGGACTCCACCATCCTGATCAGATCACCTCACCAACTTCTCGACCAGCTGAGATACTACGACTCCTCTTCTCTCCTCACCCTCACCGGAGACCAGAGGGCCACACCGAACAACAGGAGGATTATCTACCACCACCTCCTCCAACACCTGACCCCCGTCTTCCAGGATGCTACCTCTAGACACTACCACCTTCAGTCCCGGGGCCGGGACTTTTCTCTGCCCGACGGTAGTGAGATGCGGTCTAGGAACGGTGTTACCACATCTCCAGCTTGTCACAGCCAGCCAGGCGACAGAACCAACTAAGCCTTCGGACAGCCTCCCCCCTGCCATCCAGACCCACGACAACCCTGCCCCTGCCCGTATCGCCAAGATAACGGTGGAACGAGTGGGACACGTCCGTCCCGAGTGGACCACACCAGTCACCCACGCCGAGTCATTTTCTTTAATCACCAGAGCCAAAGAAAATTACCATCGCAGGGGTTACTATTACAAACCCCCCTCAGCCAGCCCAGTAACTCCTCAACCTAGCTACACAACCACAGGTGGTACCAGGTTGTTACCTAAATTACCTTTCATATCCCCTATCAAAGAACCTAAAGCTCTTTCAGAACCAAAACCCCTCTTCCCCAGATTACCTTTCATATCCCCTATCAAGGAACCTAAAGCTCTTGCGTCCATTCAATCTAAACCATTGTCCCGGGTTAAAGTCACTCATAAACCAAAACTTGCCTATCATTCCAGCCAACAATAAGTCTTAACCCCCAGCATCAGTCATCATCCATTGTAAGAAACTCATCCACTTCCTCTCCCACCAGGAAGCCATCACCCCATAATGTGTACAGATCTGCCCTGAGGAATCTTCCTCCAGCTACAACTACAAGGGCCAGCCAAAAGTCCAGGCGCACCACTCCCAGGACTACAAAGACCTAACCACCACGCGCGGACACCACCCCCGCGCCTTTGATCCTCTCAAGCCGGGCGCCTTAAGTCTGGGCAAGAATATTCACAAGTACTCAGCCAGTCTGGACATCAGTAACTAAGTTTGCCTTTGGTATTAATTTATCTGGGTAAAAGCAGCCAGAATAGCTAGTGTTCACACTTGAAGCTGTTTGCAGTGATCGGAGATGACCAGGTCGGGTTCCCCCCTTCAGGAAGAGGACTAGCTTGTGCAACCCACTTTGGGCCCCACCTTCCTGGCCTTCGATGCTGTGCCCAGACCAAGTGAATAAGGATTCCTGTCTTGTTCCTTTCAAGGGATTACAAGGATAGTGCAGTACTTAGAGATGACCAGGTTGGGTTCCCCCCTTCAGGAAGAGGACTAGATTGTGCAACCCACTTTGGGCCCCACCTTCACTGGCCTCTATTTACTGTATTAGCCTTGTGGTTCCAGAGACAAAAGCAGCCAGAATAGCTGGTGTTCACACTTGAAGCTGTGTGCAGTGATCGGAGACGACCAGGTCGGGTTCCCCCCTTCAGGAAGAGGACTAGCTTGTGCAACCCACTTTGGGCCCCACCTTCCTGGCCTTCGATGCTGTGCATAGACCAAGTAAATAAGGATTCCTGTCTTGTTCCTTTCAAGGGATCATAAGGATAGTGCAGTACTTAGAGACGACCAGCTTGGGTTCCCCCCTTCAGGAAGAGGACTAGATTGTGCAACCCACTTTGGGCCCCACCTTCACTGGCCTCTATTTACTGTTTTAGTCCTGTGGTTCCAGAGGAGATTGCAAGGGAATAATTTAATTATCCCAAACCTTAGACTAACCATAGTGTCACTGGATAGACTGCTTGCACCTCTATACAGACCATTATGCTAGTCGCCATAATCCCCCACCAAACCCTGTAGCAGAACTCCGGCATACTCTTAGTAAGTCCCTGCTCACGCGGAGTGCAAGAGGAACCCGGGTGTCTCCCGTGGTAGGCGCAGAGGGACAAGGAGCTGTAAGGACCTAGGAGTGCAGCCTAATCCCGGACCAACATCCGGAAGTACCACGCCCAGCCGCCCTCCTGGACCACTGGATTCTCCCTCGATCTACGGCACCTCTTCACTCCCGCTCTTCTTTAAGTGCCTTACTACGGTTTATGGGTATAGAGTTGTCTCAGGGTAGTGGTTGAAGTTATCTTCAGGGGTTCTCACTAATTAACGTCTCACGAGAGGGCTTTCCTCTCTCTACTTAAATTGACGTTAATCTGCCCACTTGCCGGGACACATTAGACATAACTATCAGGGGATCCTTATATACGCACATTCCCGGGTTATTGGTCTCCCATAGCCCGTCAGAGGGAGCGTGCCTATACAAGACCCACAGCATATGACATACACACATATTTACACGTAACCTTGTTCCCTTGTATAACTTCTAGCCTCATTCACTTAACATTCTGCCAGGTTCATAACTCTAATAGATCTCACTCTATCTCAGCTCCCGAAGATTGTTGTATCAGCCTTCCGCATCTTGCTAGTTGCCCACACAAGTAGTTTTAGAATAAATAATATTGCCAGGTGAGATCTAGCACACCTGTAGAATTCAGTTCATTTGTGAGCCTTTCAGAGCCCACCTTATTGTTGATGACCACTTGGTCATTGTTGCTTTAGAGTCAGTTAACGTCACTATTGCCGGGGACATCATAGTATGATCCAGACGACATCTGCCATTACTGCACTCTTGTTACCTTGCTGAGATCTCGCTTGAGATCTAGTTGAGTGGGAGGTAAGCCTCCACTATTTTGGATACTCTATAATTGTATCCGAGGAGTTATTGTTAAATTGAGTCCGGACCCATTGTTCGACTCTTGCCTTATAATTGCTAATCATATTATTATTTGTATGCTCTATTTACCATTGTTGCCATTTTGATGATCTCAGTGTTCCAGAGTTAAATATATTGCTCCTCCATGAACTAGGTGTAAAGTGAATAAAACCCATGTTAACTTGTCGCCTGTGTACTTATTCTCCTGCCGTGTTGTCTCTGTATTAAAGTTAAAGGTATACTTCTCCAGTTAGAGTTAATCATTGCACTCAGAATATCTCGCGTTCCAATTTGGACCGGGCATAACACATATGTTCATTTGTAACATGATTATTCTTTATATATGAATTCTATGTTTACTTTTCCAGAGACATATTGAGATTGTACCCTAGCTATTAACCCCTCCAGTACCAGCAACGGCGAATCGCCTTCAGTAGATAAGTCACTCCCCAGTCCCAGAGACAGCGAATCGCCGTCAGTAATGTACTTTCCTTGTAACTGCCTGTACAAGCCTGTACCTGGTACCACGACCGTTTAAGCACTGCTCTCGATATGGCAACACTTCTCAGCATATATAAGACCCACTGAAGGGTGGGAGAGCCAGTCTTCTCTCATCTCTTGGGGTGGAAAGTCGTTCTCTCTTGCCATTTTGGCCACAGTACTTGGGACTGCAGGGGACTTTTATTGCTGTATCCTACGGTACTTAACTGGTTAAAGAATAAAACCTGTATATCCATTACCTGTGTTTTTTGTGTCTATTGCTTATTACTAGTGTTGATTAACAGAGTTAAGGTTGATCCCTACCCAGTAGAGATGTACCTAAGTTGATGATTAGCGCTGATTCCTAAGGTTGAAATCGCAATCAGATTATCTCACGTTATTTGAAAACGTGGCATAACAGTATTCCCAAGTGGAAAGTTAATGAGTTTCAAGAAGGGACTCGAACATACGAGACTGATTACGTGAATTAATCATTCGTCAAGGATTTTGCGGGTGTTGGGGGAGGGCTCGTAGATTCTTCTAATATGTTTTTCTTCTCCAGCGTATTATTATTGAGTGTTCCGGAATGAGAGTGCACCTGCAATGAGAACCATTGCAGGTGCACGCCACTCCATATATCATGTGATCATCTGGCAACCAGAGATAGGATAGTGAGAGTCTGTGGTGTGTGCAGGCCTGATAACACACAGTCATGCTGTGATAACAAATAATACTGCTATACTACCTTATGTTTAGCTGCCTCTATGGGCTAATGGAAAATATGATGACTCATGTTAGAATTATTGTGGTTAACATTGGACGATATATTTCAACTTGACAACTGTCCTGAAAGGATTAACCGTTTGTATGTACCCTTAACCTAATGCAATTAATTTGAATGCGTACTAATATGGTGAAATAATTTTGCTAGCCTATTTGTTCATATCTTTTCACTGTTTACAGAGATACTTAAACTTAAGGTTATCACTGATTTTATTGGGAATTTCTGTTGCTCTCAGTTCTAGATCTGGAACAATTAATGATACATCCTTGCAATGGAGCAAACTGCTACAAAAGAAGATGTACTTATATTTGTTATGCTGGACATAAAACGAATTATGTGGATTCACTAAACAGTAAATAATAATAATAATAATAATTAAAGTTGCAAGCAACGTTGTCCGGGGTTCAAAGGAGTACAAAGGAGTACAAAGGAGTACAAAGGAAATCAAGCAACAACATATCTAGTGACCCTTCTAGGTTGCTTGTCCTCCAAAACACTGAGGATCAAGTGTCCAAACAGTGGTTTAGAGTGGGTAAGGGAACATTGGAAAGGGAATTACTGCCCTGGAACTAATGTCCGTGGCAGGATTAGGAAGTTAGTAGGGGACAGATGGGTTAGTAACTGAGGGGGGGATAAAATAAAGTTATTCATTTACAAACGCAGTCAGTCGCGGGTTTGATGCGAGATATTTGTCTAGGCGGAGTTTAAATTAATCAACGGTGATGCAGTCTATAACGTTTCGGGGAAGCCCATTCCACAAGTTGACAACTCGACGGTTTTGCAAGCAGGGTATTGTGTTTGATACAAATGCTGTGTCACAGATATCGAAAGATCATTTAACTTATCGGGCATGGAGAAACTACAGAAGGAGCAGATTGTGCAAACAAACAAGAGCGAGAGAGGGAGAGATTGGCAGTAAAAGGGATCTGCCTCTATCTGTTTAGTAACAGAGTTGTAGATATGTGGAATAGGTTACCGAGTGCTATAATGGGATCAAGAACAATAGAGCTTCAACTTGAAATTAGATAGAACGAGATGGGTTGGGTGTGAAAGGGATCTGCCATGTGTAGGTCAATCGGCTCTGGAGACTCCCGTTTTCTTATTTTTTTATTTTCTCATTTGTGAAGGAGAGAGGCAGTATGGTGAGAGAATAGGATGTCGTAAACGTAAGGAAGATAGCGATAAATATGAGAGAGAGAGAGCGCGGGATGGGTTGGGTGTGAAAGGGATCTGACATGTGTGGGCCAATCGACTCTCTGCAGACTCCGGTTTTCTTATGTTCTCATTTGTGAGAGAGAGAGAGAGAGACTAGGATGTCATAAATGTAAGGAAGACAGAGATAAATGAGTTTTTATGAGATGGGTTGAGTGTGAAAAGGATCTGTCTTGTGTGGGCCAAGTGGCTCTCTACAGACTCCCATTTTCTTATGTTCCTATTTCTTACAATTGTGTTTTGGTTGCAGGTATATGATAACATGGGTGTATAGTAAGTAGTGTAAATAACAGGTAAAGTTTATGAGATGGGTTGAGTGTGAAAGGGACCTGCCTTATGTGGGCCACTTGACTCTCTGCTGACTCCCATTTTCATCTTGGTTGCATGTGTAAGGGATCTGCCTCATTTGTACCGGTGTGCAAACAAACAAGAGCGAGAGAGAAAGAGATTGGCTGTGTAAGGGATCTGCCTCTATTCGCTTAGTAAAAGAGTTGTAGATATGTGGAATAGGCTACCAAGTGCTATAGTGGGATCAATAACAATAGAGCTTCAACATAAAATTTGATAAGACGAGATGGATTGGGTGTGAAAGGGATCTGCCATGTGTGGGCCAACCGGCTCTCTGCAGACTCCCATTTTCATCTTGTTAGCATGTGTAAGGATCTGCCTCCTTTGTACCAGTGTGCAAATAAGAGAGAGAGATTGGCTGTGTAAGGGATCTGCCTCTCTCGTAACAGAGTCGTAGATATGTGAAATAGGCTACCTAGTGCTATAGTGGGATCAAGAACAATAGAGAATTTAAAGATAAAATCAGATAGTCATATGGATGAAATGGGTTGTATGTGAAAGGGATCTGCCTTTTGTGGGCCACTTGTCTCTCTGCAGATTCCCATGTTCATCTTGTAAGGGATCTGCCTCATTTGTACCGGTGTGCAAACAAACGAGCGAGAGAGAGAGACTGGGTGTGTAAGGGATCTGCCTCTATTCGTTTAGTAACAGAGTTGTAGATATGTGGAATAGGCTACCGAGTCTTATAGCCAATCGGCTCTCTGCAGACTCCTGTTTACTTATGTTCTCATTTGTGAGAGAGAGAGCGAGGCTCCCTATTTCCTGTTCCCATGCACTAGTACAGTATGTCGTAATCGTAAGGAAGACAGCGATAAATAAGAGAGAGAGAGAGAGATAACTCAACACTCAAACAAGCACAAACATAGCTACACAAGACCATCACACAAGCACACACACGCCTATCTAGCGATGAACTGTCCTGTTTACATATCATACACACTCCCCCCCATCCCCATTCCATCACTTCGTATGTACGATATTATTTCCGTCTTTTTTACTGTGTATGGATTAAGTTATTGGTGTTCACTCTTGACATATGTGTCCTGCTACTTCTGTATGCATACATAATAGCATGAAAGTGATCAATACGCGCATATGAAGCTATGTATCTCGTATATCGGGGTTCTCTTCCCTTCCATCGGTCCACCCCTTATACCTCCCTATCCCATATGTGTAAACATTATATTTTAGCTTTCCGAAGGTAAATACGTACTTCGTTAAATATCTAGCCTTGTATTTAAATCATGAATCCTGTTTAATGTCATTATTTAATAGAAACATGTGTAAGGGTTACATTTATACACAGGAAAAGATAAGCAAATACAAACCTCAGCAGAGCATAATCATTGGTGATGAGAGGGTAGTTGTAGGCAGTGTTGCCAGTTGTACCGCTACATATTACCGCTAGATGTAGAGCTATATTTACTTCAGTTTAGTAGCCATTTTTTCATATCTAGAGACATTTACTCGGGATAATTTGAAAATTTCAGACATTCTAGTTATATTACATTGTAAAATTTGCAAAACAAACAAATCAAAACTCTTTAGGAATTGCAGCATTGTTCTACCATTGTTTGACTATGTAGCAACGTGCTAGCGACTTTTGAGAAAGGATCTAGCGGTGTTTGGCGTAGGCAGTGTTGCCAGTTGTATCGCTACATATTACCGCTAGATGTAGAGCTATTTACTTCAATTTAGAAGCCATTTTTTCATATCTAGAGAGATTTACTAGGGATAATTTAAAAATTTCAGACATTCTAGTCATATTACATTGTAAAATTTGCAAAACAAACAAACCAAAACTCTTTAGAAATTGCAGCATTATTCTAACATTGTTTGACTATGTAGCAACATGCTAGCGACTTTTGAGAAAGGATCTAGCGGTATTTTGTGGAGACATACTGGGAGGGTGGGAGGGAGGTGGTGGTTGCAGAGTTGCCAGTTGTAAAGCTACATATTACCGCTAAATGTAGAGCTATTTACTTCAATCTAGCAGCCATTTCTTGTATATCTAGAGACATTTACTAGGGATAATTTGAAAATTTCAGACATTCTAGTCATACTACATTGTAAAATTTGCAAAACTCTTTAGAAATTGCAGCATTATCCTAACATTGTTTGGCTATGTAGCAACATGCTAGCGACTTTTGAGAAAGGATCTAGCGGTATTTCGTGGTAACACTTTAGGAGGGTTAAAATAAGAGTCACACGGGCAATTGCCAAAACTTTAAAGGTCCATATCATTGTTATTAAACTAAGCATTTGGCAAAGGGAGGAATTGTTAAAAACCTTAGCCAATACTCTGTCATTCACCAAAAATAAATTTGAATTTATCATTATTATTTGGTAGGGTAGGTATGTATAGGTAGGTTGGCTAAATAATTGCTGGAATTCGTAGGGACTCGAACGGTTTTGAGAGATTTAAATAAAAAACAAATGATAGATCTGAATAATAAAGAGATTATGTTATTAAGCAAAACTGGGGGATGCGTGGAAGCCTATAGACTGTAGACGGTAAACTTTGTGTGGGTAGCGAATTCGGTTTTAAAGTAATTTAAGAATAGACAGTTTTCAATGCTGCGGCCAAACTATTCCACCCATTTATATTTTTTTGGTATCAAAACGTTCGGAATCGCGAGCCTCACCCAACTACGCAAGCATGGCTTTGATCATCGGCGTAGTTTTCAAGATGTGGAATTTTAAGTGGAATTCGAGGTTTTTTCTAGATTGCCGGAAAAAACCCACGTGCAAAAGCAAAACCTTCTCTATAAAATTTGTGGAGCATTAGTAGGGGAGTGCGTATGCCAAAGTCCAGTTGTTTCCTGTGAGTGG
This sequence comes from Paralithodes platypus, assembly GCA_032716605.1. Taxonomy (NCBI): domain Eukaryota; kingdom Metazoa; phylum Arthropoda; class Malacostraca; order Decapoda; family Lithodidae; genus Paralithodes; species Paralithodes platypus. The sequence goes on from CM064579.1 coordinate 30,463,337, forward strand.
GAGAGACGGTATTTAGGCGTCAAGTTTTTCGGGAGATCGGCTGCCACGGGCCTGTTTGGCCGATATGCCAGATGTTTAGCATATCAAAAGTTGCCCAATACAAAAACGCACCTCTTGTGAAAGTTTGATCCCGATCCAAAAAGCGGTTCTGGAGTTATTGCGTCGAAACCGGCGCGTAAGAAGAATTTGGATGAAATCCCAGGTTTAATGATTACAATAGGGGTTCCCCGTAGGGGACGAACCCCTAATAATAATAATAATAATAATAATAATATTGCTTTATTCCAGACTCACACAGTACAGAGGGGACCATACTGGGGACCATATAATTATATCTTACAGTAACATAAATATACATACTGTACAATCATAGGCTACATAAAATAAAAAGAAATTAAATAATACCCAGCTTGCTAGTATGTAGTTCACAGCACTGCCTCATCCAAAAACAGTGGTCATCAAACTATTGTGTATTTTAATTACCAAAACCACTGTCCTAATTGTGTACAGTACCATGCCTCACATTCAACAAACAAATACAATAAGAGGACAAGGCAATATATACAATCGTAGACAGTACAATGGTTTTATTTATCCACTATGGGGTATTATACGTATTATGGCTTAGGCATAAATGAGGACGTTAGTGTTATGCCACACTATTAAAAGCGAGGTATATTCTGGTCACACTTCCCAGCTCTGAGAATTGTGCAGTAGTCTTAAACTTAGGATGCTCTCGACTGGGCGAGGACTGGCTTTAACTCTATTTATACCAAACAAATGACATGCAACAACAGAAACACAATGGTGGATACAATGGTTTTATTTACTCTAGCATATAGGCACAAAAATATGCAAGTTATAGTATACTAGGTGGTATAAACTGGCGTGTACAGGAGAAAAGAATTAATAAACAGAGAGGCAATGGCCTCACAACAAGTGAATCGTCCTGATAAAATACGGCAAGATAACACACAAGAACTCACAAAACACTGAATGAATACTCAAGGATGATTTCTAAATAAGTAATAAAATGAGGAAGCGGAAACTCCCTAAAAAGATAAATTTAAAGAGTCCAAATGAAATGGGTTCTAAAGCATGAATATGCAAAAGTTAAATACAGAGAGTCCCAATTATATGGTCTCTCAAGCATGAACATATCAGTATCACTCTAAGATAAAAATACACTATAATGCCTAAGTCTAAATGATAATAAGCACATAAACTTGGATATGCGGCAGGTACTCTCGAATGAAGTGTAAAGTGTATGTATTTGGAGTGGCGATGTTATATCTATATGTTTAACGTGGATTCACGATAGTCAGTGGTATAATCTACATTTTCTATGTATCATACCCTAAATACAGTTTGTACAGTATGTAAGCTTAATAAGTTAAATAAGGCCTATTATACGAAAGTATAGTATTTAAGAGTCTTTAGGAATGCATATATGATATAGCCATGTCGTAATATTATAAAAGCGATGCGATATTTACCGCTAGATATCCGCTACAAACTTAGCAGTAGCCGCTATATTCGTAGCGTAAGATGATGACGTCTCAGATTGTGGCGCACCGCGCCAGAGCTCCTTAGTCTACCATCGAGACAACATCTCCACTCCTTAGTTCGCCGCGACCTGGTTCCGGTTTCATCCAGCTCTCATCATTAACTTAACCCGTCCAGCACCAGCGACGCGTCTGGCGCGTCGGCGATGTATGTAACGCACAGCCCCAGCGACGCGTCTGACGAGTCACCCTAATTGCTCCGACCGTAACCTCAGGTGTAGCCACTCGAGAGGGCTCAGATTTGTATGGGAACTGTGTACGTATCCCACGCAACCGTGCCGATGGTTGTAAACTCTCAAAGTCCACGTGTGTGCGCGTGAGCGCGCAATAACCTGGTTTTTTGGGGTAATTGCCTTCAATTTTTTACTCTTGTAAAATACATTTTCGGGGGCTCTGTAGAACCATTCTTTAAGCTTTTTGACCGGTTTTTCATGGTGTTTCCTTCATTCCTAACCCATTCGCTATTGTTTCTGGAATAAAACCATTTTTTGAAAACCGGCCGGGTTCTGGTGAACAAACAATACAAAATTAGCCGGGGCTCCACGGGTTAAAACTCAACTTCATCCAACAGACAGACCGACCGACAGCTAAGCCTTATTATCATGATTTAACTTTCTTCAACCTTATTTATTCTTTATTTGTTCAGGTGCACCCATGTGGTCACCTTGAGGTAAACATCCAATGGTGTTCGATTAGTAGCCATTTGCCTACCAACCATCAGCACCTCCATCAGCATTTCTACTTTGCCTAACTGCAACTTTCCTATGGTGATTTAAATAGTGAGTTACACTCCCGGTATTATTATTGTTAATTTACATTTTATATGAGCGGACCTTTTCAGTCTTAGGTATCCTAGAGTAAACTTATCTTCCTTAAATCCGTCATATTGGTGCCCAAACCCGGGACTTTGGCCCACAGTTAAATTTCTGATAGTTAGGCATGAGTAAGGGTAATGTTGAGGGAGGTTGTAGGTCAAAGGATCCAGGGGGAGTAGGTCTGGGATATAAACCGGTGCAGGTAGTGGCCGAGGTAGATCGCATAGCGATATTCGGCCACTCATACGCAACCCAACTGAGGGCAGCAGACCAGGGCCCTGTGGAATACAGGGGAGCGACCGGGGATCGGCAGTTTCAATTCCGCTACTTTGGGGTGCCGGGGGCTAACATCACAAGTATTAAGTCCTCCAATGAGTTGGGTAGGCTGGTAATATACCGACCCCTCTACACCTATTTACTCATCGGGGGCAACGACATAACCCCCGACACCGATCCCCGTGCTCTGGCTGCGACGTTAGGGGACCTGGCTCTGGCTGTAGAGAGGGACACGGGAGGGAAATGTATCCTGATTTCCCTAGAATACCGCTCACGAGTAAGGGGAATGTCGGCAGAGCAATACAATAGAATAATTAGGAATTCCGTAAACCGATTATTGCGCTCTAGGCTAGACGTGACGCGCCATCGCTTTTTGTCTGTCTCGTCAAAACTGCAGGATCTAGACATAGATGGTGTCCATTTAGACCTCGACACAAACAAGATCCTGCATGACAAGATAACTGGCGTGACTAAACGCTGGCTAGAGCGTGATGCCGGAGTGGTAAGCCTGCGACTCCCTAAATTCTGCTTCCCGCCCATTACCTTCCCCCAGTAAATTTTCCTTCTTTCTTTTTTGTTTCCTTTATTTTTTTGTTAACCCTGCATTTGTTTCCCTAATTTGATTATTATTTACTATTTGACTTATGACTGACCTACCATCTCATGTTTCCTTCATTGTTTAATCATCATATCCCAATCTCTCCTGGTACTGTATTGTGTAAGGCAAGCGGTTTATATACAGTAGTCATTTCTACCTCTTTACTTTAATTACATTAATCTACAAAGGGTAGGCTAATGTGAATACAATAGTGCATATGAGGATTAAAATGTAATTTCATATGACAATAATTGACAAAAAGGTATGCCTATATTTCACGATTGAGACTTATTATAGAGGTCCGTGTTGGCTGACGAAGGGTTAGGCTAATTCATATAAATCATTTAATGGCTTACTAGCCATTAAGATAACCAGAAGATAAAAAAACATAATTATGTCTATCACAGTCTTGAAAAACCAGAGAGGGGGTTTGAGGGGTCTCATTACTAGGCTAACGTCCGATTTGGAAGACTTTGTAGCTAGTGCAACTCCTGAACAGCTAGAGGCTAGGTTAGAATACCTACAAACTACCTATGATCGTATAGTTACCCTGAATGAAAGTATAGTATCAGGGTTAGAGGAAGAGTCAGATGCTCATGCGGAGTACGAGCAGCGCGCTGTCCATGATATCGCCAATTTAGAGGCAATACATTTACTGCGAAGGTCGGTGAAGAAGATAGAGATAACCTCGACTAGCAGCGCTGCCAAGCAGACAGATCCCCGTCGTGAAGTCAACTTGCCCAAATTAAATTTACCGAAGTTCAGGGGAAACTTGACCGAGTGGTTATCATTTTGGAACGTCTTTAAATCAACAGTGCATGAATCAAAACTTGACGATGTACGAAAGTTCCATTATCTTAAAGGCCAACTCGAGGATGAAGCCTTACATTTGGTAGAAGGATTTTCCATCATAGGTGAAAATTGTGATAGTGTCGTGAACTTATTACAGGCGACGTATGGAGACACTGACCAGCTCAAGGTAGCCCACGTGAATGCCCTGTTGAACCTAGCACAGCCTAGGTACAGGGTCGATGAACTGATTTATTCAGGGCAGATATGGAGTGTCACACAAGGTCATTAGATGTGTTAGGTGTAACTTCACATGAAATGCTAGTCATAATCTTGAGACAGAAATTACCTCTAGCTATGCTAGATAAGGTTCGTACCTTTAACTTGGAGGAGTTCAAAGAGGCATTTAGCAAGGAGATTAGCAACATACAATTGAACAATGGTAGGACGGTGGGTGGGACAGAAGGGACAACAGCAAGGGGTTCAATTAATATGATGGTAGGCTCTAAAGGGAAGGTTGAAGAGTCACGAAAGAAACCACAAATGTCATGTAGGCTATGCAACAATCCCAAGCATAAATGGCATAAGCTGTACCAAATATCAAACCAATGAAGCCAAATTAGCTCAAGCAAGGAAGCTAAAATTGTGCAAGGGTTGTCTAAGTAAGGACCATGGTATGCAGGATAAGTGTACTGCTTTCTATTTGAGGCCCTGTCGCAACTGTGAGGGTCATCACTTTGACAAGTTATGCCCCACAGGTAGTCTAGTCAAGGAGGAAAAATTAGGGGGTACTGCAACACTAATGCTAGGCAGTAGGAAGGACACCACCATTTTACCCACAATCAAGATACCCATAGAGGGTTATGGCAGGACACAAGTCTGTCGGGTACTCCTAGACCAGGGCTCACAACGATCCTTTATAAAGAGATCGGTGCTAGTCGGTCTAAAACACTGTGTAGTAGGTAGCGAGACCCTTAGGTTGCAAGGTTTTACAGGAGTGACCGACAGTAGAGACTACGAAGTTGTTGAAGTTGCTTACATCTACCGTAAGAAGAAACACTTCTTACAGTGTGTAGTGGTAGATGAACTCCCAGACTATCAATCTGTAGGAATTAACAAAGTAGAGCATGCACTTCGTAGGAAAGGTATTTACCTGTCTGATCCCGTAGGTAACTTGAAGGAGGTGCACATACTGTTAGGAGCAGATTATTATTATGATGTAGTACACCCTGGTTTTAAAAGAGAGAGTGGAGTAATCTTGATCCCCACTAAGTTTGGCTACTGCATGAGCGGTACAGTCCAAACTACGCAGTCACATGTTCTGGTTGACACGGTATCCGTGTTGAGGATGAGCACGACCGCGGCAGGAGAGTTCACCAAAGATGATACTCACATTGAGGACCCAAAGTTAGCTGCCGAGTTCAATCTAGAAAGATTGGAAACTAGACCACATAGGAATTATACCTGTGGAGAATGACCAGGAATCAAAATTCGCGATAGAGAAGTTCTCGGAATCTGTGCGTTACTTGACCACGGAAAAACAATACGAAGTTTGTCTACCCTGGAAACATGAGAATATTAGTTTGCCAACCAATTATGGTTTAGCGTTGGGTAGGTTACGCGCCTTGCAGCGGAAACTAACCCAAGAACATAGCACCTACAAGGCTTATCAGCACAGCTGATCACCACACCGCCAGACGTACGACGAACAATAAAAAGAATCTATGTACAGTGTGCGATATTAGATTCAACAAAAGGAGTCCAACATCACAATGTAGTATTTGTAATGAAACAGTACACGATCGATGTACTTATGTTAACAGCAGAAAAGAAATGGAATGCGATAAATGCAGGGAATTAGCAATTACCCACTCCACCAACTCTACATTACCCACAGCATTACCATTAATACCACAGATATCGGCGACCCAAGTATCACAACATGCAACAAGAACAACAATAAAAACAGGTAGCACTCGCAAATACATAAACAGGGAAGCAGCATCAACGGACAATGAAAACAACAACAACAACAACAGCAAACAACCACAGCCCGACCGCGAGTATCCCCTACCCTCTCCCGCACAAACAGCTGATCGACGCGGACCAAACCACACCTCCAGTCGTATGATAAACAGTAAGAAAAACTATGTATAGTCTGTAATATTGGTTTCAACAATAGGAGTTCACTTTTACAATGCAACAGTTGTAATGAAATTGTTCATAACCGATGTACTTACGTTAACAGTAGAAACGAAGTTGAATGTGTTAAATGTAGGAACTCAGCTGTGCAACATCGCGAAACCATTTGTTTTATTTGTGAATCACTCATAACACGACGTCAGAAGATCCAAAACTGTGTAAAGTGTAAACATGTAGCTCACATGAAGTGCATCTCTAAGAAGACCAACAGTGAAGAACGGGAATTCCTTTGCAATAAGTGTGCCTTGCATTCATTACCGAATATTAATGTAAATGATCCAAGTATTAACAACTCAGAATCCAGCCAGGACACATTCAAAATCAAAGATGAATTCAGAGTGTTCACCAACAATCTTATCCACATAACGCCAGATCAATGTACCATAAATTGTCAGAAATAAACTTGTTAGCTAATAAGGCCAAAGCTTCAATAATTGCAATCACAGAAACCTGGCTGGATTCAAGTATAAACGATGGTGAAATAAACATTCAAGGTTTCAATATGGTTAGGAATGATCGCAATAGGCAAGGGGGAGGAGTATGTCTGTATGTAAAAAACAACCTCACACACACAACTAGGACCGACCTCCATGTAGAAAATCACGAAGCTCTGTGGATCGACCTACACCTGCCGAGGACAAGACCCATCACAATTGGGGTATGCTATAGGCCACCAGCCAACACACAATTCTTGACCAAATTTGAACGAAATTTGTCATCGCTAGAACCTCGGAATGAATCCATCATACTAGGGGATTTTAACCTGTGTTACAAACAACCACATAAACTGTAACAGAGAGGACAAAATATCCCAATCAGGGGTTATACAGACTGGGATAAGTGATCACTTCGTCACATATTGCACACGGAAAACCACAAAAATTACCCTAGAGAATCACAAGGTTATCAAAACAAGGTCACTCAGAAACTACAATAAGGAAACATTTCTGGACATTTTATGGAATACAGACTGGTCTCCAGTGTTTGGAAGTACAAACGTTAATGATGCATGGGTTGGCTTCAGAACCATCATCACAAACATCCTAGACGAAATAGCTCCTCTGAAAGACATACGAATTAAAGCAAGGTCAGACCCATGGATCATCAATGACATACTACACCATCTGGAACACAGAGACAATCTGTTAAAAAGGCTAGCGAAACATAGACAGGATCAAGGTCTGAAACATGAGTTCAACAGGGCCAGGAATAAACTAAGTAGGAAAATGAAATCAGCGAAAAATAATTATTTTCACAATAAGGCAGAGGAATATCAGAATAACCCAAAGAAACTATGGAGGCAGCTAAAAACAACAGGCTACAGCAACAAGACAAGGGATTTGTCTAACACTAATATTGCTCTCACCATTAATGATCAGGTTTGCCACGATCGATAAACGACAAATTTCAACCTACTTCAACTCCTTCTTCACTTCCATAGCAAACACACTTGCACAGAACCTACCTCAACCTCTCAATAAATACACGACAACAACGGCCACCTTTCGTAATTTCTACAGAGATAAAGACATACACCCGAACACATTTAGATTGCAAAATGTTACACCAAAATACACATTTGACGAGCTGTCTAACCTAAATGTACATAAGAGCACAGGACCAGACAAAATTCCTGCCAAATTTCTACGAGATGGAGCCATTGGTATAGCAGGCCCCCTAACCCACATCATCAACTTGTCAATTAACACCAACACAGTACCTGCTGAACTGAAGGAAGCTATTGTAACCCCTCTATTCAAGAAAGGAAATAAACTAGAAGTTGGCAACTACAGACCAGTTAGCATATTATGTATTGTATCTAAAATCCTTGAAAGAGCGGTATACACCCAAATTGAACACTACTTCAAACAAAATGATCTATTCTATAAGTTTCAATCAGGTTTCAGATGCATGTACTCGACAGACTCCTGTCTCATCCACTTAACAGATCACATTCGTAAAGAAATGTCTAAAGGTAACTACACCGGTATGGTTCTTCTTGATCTACAAAAAGCGTTTGACACAGTAGACCATGATATCCTATGTAATAAACTACAAGCAATGGGCATAGGGTCTGTGAACTGGTTTAAATCTTATCTTAGTGGTAGAACCCAAAGAGTCAAAATTGATGATAATATATCTGATCCTATGCCAATTAACTGTGGGGTCCCGCAGGGAAGCATCCTTGGTCCCTTACTCTTTCTCTGTTATGTGAACGACATGGAACTGAGCGTCTCATGTACATTATTACTGTATGCAGACGACAGCGTGCTTCTGGTTTCAGGAAAAGAGCCAATAAGTATTGCCGCTTCACTTTCCAAAGAACTAGCATCATGTAGTGAATGGCTAGTGGACAATAGACTATCTCTTCACCTGGGCAAGACGGAAGCCATCTTATGTGGAACAAAACGCAAACTGAAAGACATTGTGGGCTTCTCGGTCAACTGTAATGATATTCCTATAACAACAGTGTCACAAGTTAAATATCTCGGACTGAAACTGGACGCGAGTTTGTCAGGTGAAACAATTTTGGAATCTATCCTGAGTAAGTGTAGAGCACGTATAAAATACCTATATAGACAGGTGGGATGCTTGCCCGCGGCGACCAAAAAGACCCTCTGCCAAGCGCTTGTTCAATGTAATTTTGACTATTCTGTGTCATCCTGGTACTCTGCATTATCTAAATCAGCACAGCACAAACTTCAGGTCACTCAAAATAAAATGGTTAGGTTCATGCTGAACCTAGGACCCAGATCACATGTTGGCCAGGAACAACTTCAGTCACTAGGTATGCTCAATGTCTCTGACAGGGCCAAACAAATCAGGCTCACTAATGCCTTCAAAATTTTCTATGACAGAGCTCCAGAGTATCTAAAGAATGATTTTGTTAAAGCAAATGAGAGGAGTGGACATAATACAAGAAACAGGATGTTTAATTTTAAGGTCCCGAGAATCCAAGGACAGGGTAAGCAAATATTCTTCTTCACTGCCATCAAAGACTGGAACGACCTACCCCAGTCAGTCCGTGAAAAGAGAACACTGTATTCCTTCAGACGTAGCCTGAAGGAACACCTGAACCGGACAGCTGCGAGAAGGGAGCACCAAGCTTATGTCTACTACTAAATACGACATAGGAGATAGACAAACCAAACTGAAATGATTACTGATTACGGATTACTGATATTTACTATAGGATGTAAGGTATCTTAAAATAACTCCCTAGAAATACTTTCTCTAAAGTATCTATTTCTTTATCCTCCCCATTTCCCCAGCTAACCTAATCCCACAAGGACCTCAATGGAAATACGCCTAACGGCCTTATTGGGCTATCCTTAGTTGGAATTATGCAAGGCTGGTACATGTTATATTTATAACATACTATGTGGTACCAACTCTGTAAATTGCTAACTGAATAAATATTATTATTATTATTATTATTATTATTATTATTATTATTATTATTATTATCTATCTATATGCTCAGGCCCAATCCCCATTTTGGGGGTAGCCGACTCAAGACAGAGCAAGAACAGGGAAAACACAAAAACAACATAAAACAAAAAATAAACACAGATAAAAAACACAAACTCACACACATCCAGGTCACCCAGGAGAAGACCCAGAGACCAGGGTTACAAAGGTCGCTCCAGCACTCCCCCGGCCCCTGACCACCCGGAGAGGTTCCGATCTCGGCAGGCAGACATGCAGCGGAGCCAAAGCCACAAGCCCTCCCACCACACTTCCAGGCACACCCTTCATATTAATCGTCTCCCCGGGCCAGGCGCCTGATGGACTATTATCTAGTCCAACTTGCGCCCGACCCCTTACTCCAAATGACCACGTGTTCACTCAACTATTCACAAGCATTCTCCATTCACTCCTGTCCACCACCACTTCCCCTGCCTGATCTATAGTCATTCCTCTATCATCCAAAGCCTTTCTTACACAGTCTCTCCATCTCAATGGGGGTCTTCCTGCCCTTCTATCTCCCCTTGTACCTGACTCACATATTCTCTTTGTAAGCCTTTCATCTCCCATTCGTTCAACATGACCATACCAGCTCAGCACCCTTCTGTCCACTCTGGCTGACAAATGTTCCTGCTGCCCCACTCTCCTACGTATCTCTTCATTCCTCAATCTGTCTCTACGAGCAACTCCACACATACTCCTCAAGCAGCTCATCTCCATCCCATCCAGCCCTCTTTTCTCCTTTTTCTTCAGAGCCCATGTCTCAGCCCCATACATCACTGTTGGCACAACAATTCCTTGATACAGTGCACTTTTTACTTTCACTCCGAGATTTCTCGTCTTCCACATACTTCCCATTGCTCCGAAAACCTTCCTTCCTTCACACACTCTCTGTTTTACCTCCACTTCCATACCTCCACTCCTGCTTATCGTTCCTCCTAGATATTTAAAACACTCTACTTGTTCCAATATTTCCCCATCCAGCCTCACATCTAGATTCAACCTATGCTCTCCCCTATTACACACCATTACTTTACTTTTATTGACGTTCACCTTCAGTTTCCTCCTTCCACAAACCACACCAAACTCTTTGACTACCCGCTGCAGTTTCTCATCAGAATCCGCCACCAATGCTGTGTCATCAACGAACAGCAACTGATTCAACCCCCAATCTCTACCATTCTTTCCTACTAAACCCAATCCTCTTCCCATAGTTCTCCTTTTCACCTCCCTCACCACACCATCCATAAACATATTAAACAGCCATGGTGACATTACACAACCCTGTCGCAAACCTACCTTTACCTCAAACCATTCACTCAGCTCACCATTTCCTACTCTCACACATGCTCTGCTCCCTTCATAAAAACTCTTAACTGCTTCTAACAAATTTCCTCCTATTTCATAAATCCTTAACACCTTCCACATTGCTTCACGGTCCACATGATCATATGCTTTTTCCAAGTCCATAAAAGCCCAAAATATCTCTTTATGCTTCTCTAAATACTTCTCGCATAACTGTCTTACTGCAAACATCTGATCCACGCACCCTCTTCCCCTCCTAAAACCGCACTGTTCTTCTCCTATTGCAACTTCCGTACACTTTATTATCCTCTCTATCAACACCCTGTCATACAGCTTTCCAACCACTGACAATAAACTAATACCTCTATAACTTGAACACTCCTGCCGATCTCCCTTCCCCTTGTACAACGGCACAATACATGCACTCTTCCAGTCTATTGGTACCATTGACACAGCAAAGCACACATTGAAAAGTCTCACCAACCAATCTATTATCACATCTCCACCCTTCTTTATACACTCCATAGCAATACCATCCAAACCTTCTGCTTTTCCCGCTCTCATTTGTTTCACTGCTTCTTTCACCTCATTTTCCTCAATCCTTTCATTCATTCCCTGCTACCTGGGTGGCCTGGGTAACCTATCTCCATCCACCTCTGCTTCAATCACTGCTTATGACGAGGTTTTTAAAAATTATCTCAACCGAGGGTTTATCGAGGTCGTCGATGTGGATGAACCAGGGAGTACCGGGAAAGTCCATTACCTCGCACATCATGGGGTGAAGAAGGACAGTGTTACCACTCCCATCCGAGTGGCGAGTGGTATATGACTGCTCAGCCCACCTAGGCCATAGTCCCAGTCTAAATGATTGTCTATTGACCAGCCCTTCCATGGTGTCGGACCTATCGCAGCAATTACTGCGCTTTAGACTGGGACGTTACGCATTCACCAGCGATATAGAAAAGGCCTTCTTGATGGTGAAATTGCAGAAGGGGGATCGAGACGTCACCCGGTTCCTTTGGTTCAAAAACATCGACGACCCGGAGAGTCCCATGGTAACCTATCGGTTTAAGGTAGTCTTGTTTGGCGCTACATGTTCGCAATTTTTATTAAACGCGACCATTAAGAAACATCTTGATGATTCTGAAGAAGACACGACTGTACTCGCTCGCGGATTATACATAGACAATTTGCAGGGGTCTAGTGATAGTGAAAAGGAACTAGTCACAAACTATAGGCAGGCTAGTAGGTTGTTCACTGAGGCCCATCTGTTTCTCCGCGAGTGGGTTTCAAATTCTGTGTTGCTTCGGGATGGTCTAATAATAGATGGGGTAGTTTCTGATAACCAAGAATATGCCAGAATCTTGGGGATGATATGGCAACCAGGGAAAGACATACTGATGTACCGGAACAGAGATTATACTAAACAAACAGGGACGCACACAAAACGTAGTCTGTTAAGTAAAGTCGCGCAATTTTTTGATCCTTTAGGTTTAGCATTACTTGTTACCATCAGAGCTAGGATTCTAATACAGGAAATATGGAGACGCAACGTGGGGTGGGACAAAAATTTACCCGATGATCTTATTGAACAGGGTAGGTTCTTACTAGAAGATTATAACACCCTATGTACATTAGAGTTACCGCGCCAAGTGGCCGCATTTGGACCCATGTCTTTACATGCATTCTGTGATGCGAGTGCCACAGCGTATGGAGTAGCTCTTTATTGTGTTACCTCGTTTGAGATTAATTTACTCACCGCCCGGGCTAAGGTTGCACCGGTAAAGGGGGTCACGATTCCCAAATTGGAACTAACTGCCATGTTGCTATTGGGACGTTTGGTTGATCATGTACGCACTTCTTACGAGAAGGAACTGCAACTAAGGGCGGTACACGTATGGTGAGATAGCCAAATTGCACTAAGCTGGGTGCATAGTCAAAGGACATTGCCCGTCTATGTGCGCAATAGGGTGGATGAAATACGATCCCTACTACCAAATGCCTTCTATCATTATGTACCAACCAAGGACAACCCCAGTGACTTAATAAGTAGGGGAGTAACGGCGTCCAAATTGATTAAGTCCGACCTGTGGTGGCAAGGCCCAAAATGGCTGCTCCACAAAGGGGATTGGGCTGTATGGAATGCCGAGGTTGAGTTAGCTTTGCCTTTAGAAACGGTGACAGCTGTCATTCAACCGACATCAACACCGAGTCCTATGTTAGAGTGGGTAAGGATCGGTGGGTACAATAAATTAGTCAGGTTCGTAGCTTGGGTGTTGCGTTTTATCACCAACATAAAGGCCAGGCTACAAGGATGACTCTGCAATCTGGGTCAAAGCTTAAATGCAGTAGAAATAAAAGCAGCTGAGGTAACACTAATTAGATGGGTTCAAAGGGAATCCTTCAGTCAGGAATTAGAGTCCATGAGAAGTTCTGGTAAGATTAAAATGCCTAACATTGCGCGTCAACTAAGGTTACACCTGAAGAATGACATTATTAGATGTGAGGGACGTCTAAAGTGGTCAGGTGTAGACGACTGTGCCAACAATCCTATCCTGATACCTGCAACACACCATGTCACCTATCTACTGGTACAACACACACACGAGGAAGTAATGCACTACGGGGTCCACCACGTTATTTCTAAATTGCGTCTCAACTGGTGGATACCCAGAGTTCGACAGGTAGTTCGACGAGTAGTCAAAAGGTGTGTGGTGTGCCGTAGACTAAAAGGAAGAACATTTACGACTGGACCTGCTCCACCTTTGTCGGAGTGCCGTGTTAATCATCTAGTACCCTTCAGAGTTACAGGACTAGACTATACCGGCACACTGAGAACTAGGGAACTGGACAAGGTTTATGTGTTGCTATTTACTTGTGCCACTTCACGTGCAATACATTTAGAACTCTGTGACAATATGTCTTGTGAAGAGTTTATGCTGGCATTCAGCAGATTTTGTGCACGTCGTTCCTTCCCTCATTTGATTCTTAGCGACAATGCTCCCACTTTTCTTCAAGCTTCCAGGTACTTGAAAGATATTAGCGACGATCCAACAGTTGTTGCTTACTTGGGAGAGCAGAAGTGCGAGTGGAAATTCATACCAGTCAAAGCGCCTTGTTTGGTGGAATGTGGGAACGGTGTGTAGGCATCGTGAAATCAGGCTTACTGGCAGGACGCGCCTTGTTAAAAAGGAGCGAACTAGTAACGGTGCTCACTGAAGTCGAGGCGGTTGTTAATGATCGTCCTCTCACTTACGTATATACCGACCTGCAAGAACCACTGCCACTAACACCAGCGCATTTGCTCTACGGCAAGCCTTTGACTGCCTTTCCTACAGATCTGCAGTCACAGGCAGAGTTAGAGGACACTTCGATGTTCACCGAGGCTGCGGTGTTACGACGGTACCAGTATATTTCTAGGGTTGTAGGTAATTTTAGAAAGAGATGGGTGAATGATTACTTACTGGCACTACGTGAGAGGGCAACTAAGACTGGTCAACCATCAGCACCCTCTGTAGGCGAGATAGTGTTCATCCATGATGATAGTCCTAGCGTGTATTGGAAGTTGGGCCGCGTAGTGGAGGTGTACGAGGGCGAGGGCTCAGTAGGGCGAGTGGCACTGCTCAAGACAGCTACTGGGACTACACTTCGTCCGGTCGCACGACTGTACGCTAAGGAGCTTGGCTCTTCTACACATGAAGAAGCTCCACCTGATGATGCTGGATCCGAGGACGCTAATTTAGTCGATCCACCACAACCCGTTGGGGATCCGCCTCGGATCGGGATTAGACCCAGACGCGCAGCTCGTGGCGCCGTTGATATGTGGCGACACAAGATTGCTTCTGGGCAACTCTAGATATAAAGTGGGGTTCAGGTATTGTGTTTGGGGGGGGGGGGGGAGTGTATCGTGGATTCACGATAGTCAGTGGTATAACCTACATTTTCTATGTATCATACCCTAAATACAGTTTGTACAGTATGTAAGCTTAATAAGTTAAATAAGGCCTATTATACGAAAGTATAGTATTTTAAGAGTCTTTAGGAATGCATATAATTATGATATAGCCATGTCGTAATATTATAAAAGCGGTGCGATATTTACCGCTAGATATCCGCTACAAACTTAGCAGTAGCCGCTAGATTCGTAGCGTAAGACGATGACGTCTCGGATTGTGGCGCACCGTGCCAGAGCTCCTTAGTCTACCATCGAAACAACATCTCCACTCCTTAGTTCGCCGCGACCTGGTTCCGGTTTCATCCAGCTCTCATCATTAACTTAAAACTCAACTTCATCCAACAGACAGACCTACCGACAGCTAAGCCTTATTATCATGATTTAACTTTCTTCAACCTTATTTATTCTTTATTTGTTCAGGTGCACCCATGTGGTCACCTTGAGGTAAACATCCAATGGTGTTCGATTAGTAGCCATTTGCCTACCAACCATCAGCACCTCCATCAGCATTTCTAGTTTGCCTAACTGCAACTTTCCTATGGTGATTTAAATAGTGAGTTACACTCCCGGTATTATTATTATTAATTTACATTTTATATGAGCGGACCTTTTCAGTCTTAGGTAGCCTAGAGTAAACTTATCTTCCTTAAATCCGCCATATGTTCTCTTCAGGGGGTCGCAGGAGCCCGGACCCGAGAAAGTATCTACTGTATACACAAAGCTGGTGTAGGACAGGTGTAAGTGTTCCCCAACAACCGGAGTAACAATAAGGCAAAAAAAAAAAGGGAAGGCGTAAAGCACGTCTTCAATTATATTACGTTACACTGACAGAGTCCCGGCTATAACACTTGTACCACAATAGAAAAGAAAGTCACTTAAATGGGCGAGGGACAGGACAGGAGACAACTGGGGGAGAAAGACACACTAAGCACTGGCCGTCGTCGAGGATGTAGAAGTCTTGGCTCTTCACACACGAGCCGGCTGGAACAGGCCCTGTTTGAGATTCGACATGGACTTCTCTAACTTCCGGACTGATTCACTCACAGTCCGTCTCCTTCACGAACCCGAATCTAGGCCATAGAGTTCCCACAGGCACCGTGAGTAGAGAGCAGAACCTTCTGAAGGTTACACGTGGACTCATCTAACTTACAGACTGATTCACACACAGTCTGAGTCCGAATCTGGGCAGAAGAGCTCCAACAGGCGGCTCTTCCAGGGTCCTCGCTCTGATGTCTGGCGGCTGGAGTCCTTTTGTTGTTGTTCCCGTCTCGTCTGGTCCTCTCGTACACCCAAGTTGTGGAAAGAAGGCAGCTTGCTCTCAACTACCAAAATGACCAAAGTCTTTCAGTGAGTAAGGGGTAAGCTCACCTTAGGGGTGACTGGTAATCCGACACGCCCTAGTCGCTCCTCGTCGGGAATTGACATGAGAGTGGCTGGAGAGTGACTGCTCAGGGAGTCGGGGGTGGTCTCTTGCACAGACTGTGTGTTTCCAAGTGTCTCCGTGCCAGGCAAGGGTAACTGAGGCACTTTAGCAACAAAACTAGATGTTCTTGGCTCAGACTCAGCAACCGTGCTCCCCTGGCAAGTGTTATAACCGTCTCGGGTTTGCACCAAGTTAAGATCAAGACAGTAAGCGTTATAACTTACGTGACTTAATCCCTGGCTGGTGTCTGAGTCTAAGTCCAGTACCTTGCTTCTCCGGCAAACATTATAACTTACGCGGTTCGGCACTGAGTTAAGAGTTGGGCTGCAAGCGTTATAACTTACGTGACCTAGTTCCCAGTTGGTGCTGTAACAAGCCTTTCCCACTTTAGGCTTAGTGTTCTTTCTATCCCTAGGACTGTCTGTGAGGCAACCAAAGATTGCATTTAAGCCAGCAGGCTGAATGCGTGCTGATGGTTGATTCGACTGAAGTAGTGTCTCTTTTGTCTGGGATGTCACAGTTGAGGCATCTCCGGGCAAAAGGGGCACCCTCAGGGGCTGGGGTAGATCCTCCTCTGGCTGGGATGTCGCAGGGGAAGCATCTCCAGGCAGCATGTGTACGGCTGGTTTCGGTCGAATTGGTGATGGCTCTGGTCGGGTTTGCAGGGGTTGCACCTGATTTTTGTTGATGCCGGACTAGTCGTGCATGTTTTGAACTCCAGGATAAGAGCTGGTTGTCAGGAAAATAGCTTTTGGAAAGAGTCGTGGTGATGGATGCGTCCACGTGTTGGGGCGTCTCATTCTCCCACTGGTTTTGGGTAGAAATCGAGTGCTGCGGGGGTATTTGAGGTTTCTTGCTGGTGCTCGCCTTAGAGATGGTCTTCTGGGTAGATTTAGAGGGTTGTTGGGTGTGCGAAGGGGATTTGGGAGGTTGAGCACGATCTGAGGTGGTGATGGAATGCCGACGTATACAGGGCGATGATTTAGTTACCCCAATTTGTCTCCGTTTCGCTGCCTTTTCTGCTATGGCTGGAGAGGAAGAAGATTGTGATTCGGAGGGGTCTCTCTGCTGTTTCTCCCGGCCCTTGATGGTGGCGATACGCAGAAAGGATTTATGCGAATTTGGAGCTGGTACTGCATTCCTAGGCCGCATATTACCATCGCCGTCGAGAAAAAAGTTCCGACCCCAGGGCTGGAGCTGGTACTGCTTTTTCTCGGTGTCACGGTGGTAAGGGTTTAGGTGCTGTAGAAAATAGTACCCGACCCTGTCAGAGGTGTTAGGGGGAGCGTCGATCTGCCTGTAGATTGTGAGGTCTAATGGTACATCGGAGGCAGAGACGAGGTTAATAAGCTGCCTTGGGGATTTTACTGGATGAGATTTACCCTTCACTGTGGTGGAGACACGTAGTACTTTCATGATGGGCAGAGTGGGAGGTGTTGACGGCGCGGAGGTCGGTGGATGAGTGGTGGGTTGACCTTTGACCTGGGCCGTTTTGTCAACACTTGCGGACGCAAAAGTACTAGGCGGAGCACTGGCCGGCAGGGCCGGAGAGGATGGCGACCGGTATGTGTTTGTTTTCGGCCCTGCTACGTCTTGTTGCGTGGTGTTTAGGCTTGGATTTTGGGGTCCTTGCAGGCTTGGGTGGCTGTCGTCTGGAGGTTGAAGATGGGGACTCCCACTTCTTTGGTCGTCGTATAGGGCGGACGAAACTGGAGTGTAGAGGCTGTTTCAGGGGTAATGGAGAAGGTGTTAGAGGTGGTGACGGGCTGTATTGAGTTTTGGAAGTGAGTTTAGGTATTTTAGAAGGTGTAGGGGTATGAGGAGCAGGTTTAGGAATATAAGTAGAGGGGGTAGGGGAGGAGGAGAGGGCGGGGAGTTGTGGGGAAGAGGATATCGGAAGTACAGAAAGAGAAGGAATGGGTGTTAGATTAGGAACAGTGTTGCCACGTGTGAGCGGGTAGGGAAAGGAAGGTGCAAAGGTTGAGGAGGTGATTGAAGGTGTGTAGGAAGGGGTAGTAGAGGTATGTGTGGTGATGGTGGTGAGGGGTGAAAGGCGATTGACGTACATACACATCCTGGAATTATTAGCCCATTAAAGCCTGTGGTGACGAGCATGAGTAATCAGGAGCACGCCAGGCCCGCCGCAACACTGGAGCTCTCCCTCCACGTCTCGCGAGAACTATTCAGTGTTGCCCAAGGCAAATGTAGCGGAACATTTCTAATTTTTAGTGAATATTGCTGATGTCTGTTGTAATGCCGAGGCTGAATCACGTTAACTGGCAAGCTCTTTCTGTTGTAATTTGAAAGCTCTCTTTGTCTAGTTTTGTTTTGTTTTGTTTTTTGTTGCAAACATTTAATTTCATTCAGGCACTTGTTTAAGCAATCAGGAGTGCCTGAATAAGCTCTAATATAATGGAAAATTCCCCGCACTGATAGGGAACGTCTCGAATCCCTTCCTTTAAATAATGAGGAGGTGATTATCGTCTTATTGGATGGTCTCAAACCACTTCCTTTAACTTTAGCAGCAGGAGTAGTACAATCGTCGAGCCTAGTTCTATGAGCATCGAGCCTCATTGGTTATGTGCTAACATCGAGCCTATTGCTGTGAGAATCGGGCCTCACTGGGGTGTTACTAGCATCAAGACTAGTTCTGTGAACTTGAGCCTCACTGGGGTGGTACTAGCATCAAGACTAGTTCTATGAACATTGAGACTCACTGGGGTGGTACTAGCATCAAGACTAGTTCTGTGAACATTGAAACTCACTGGGATGGTACTAGCATCAAGACTAGTTCTGTGAACATTGAGACTCACTGGGGTGGTACTAGCATCAAGACTAGTTCTGTGAACATTGAAACTCACTGGGGTGGTACTAGCATCAAGACTAGTTCTGTGAACATTGAGACTCACTGGGGTGGTACTAGCATCAAGACTAGTTCTGTGAACATTGAGTCTCACTGGGATGGTACTAGCATCAGGACTGGTTCTGTGAACATTGAGTCTCACTGGGGTGGTACTAGCATCAGGACTAGTTCTGTGAACATTGAAACTCACTGGGATGGTACTAGCATCAAGACTAGTTCTGTGAACATTGAGTCTCACTGGGGTGGTACTAGCATCAAGACTAGTTCTGTGAACATTGAAACTCACTGGGATGGTACTAGCATCAAGACTAGTTCTGTGAACATTGAGACTCACTGGGGTGGTACTAGCATCAAGACTAGTTCTGTGAACATTGAAACTCACTGGGATGGTACTAGCATCAAGACTAGTTCCGTGAACATTGAGACTCAGTGGGGTGGTACTAGCATCAAGCTTAGTTCTGTGGACATTGAAACTCACTGGGATGGTAATATAGTCTATTCGCTGTAAGTAGGCGAGAAATCACGACCTATAACCTCTGTAACTAAAAAACGTCTGGAGTAATCGAGCTAATATTTCTACCATTTTGGAAGAAGCAGCAAAAGAATAGATTTGGAAATTTACAGCCAATTTGCTCTAGCCCTTTTTGAGCTACAGAGGAGAGAGGTCATGATGTCTCGCATACTTACAGCGAATAGACTATAGCATCAAGACTAGTTATGTGAACATTGAGACTCACTGGGGTGGTACTAGAATCAAGACTAGTTCTGTAAACATTGAGTCTCACTGGGATGGTACTAGCATCAATACTAGGTCTGTGAACATTGAGACACTGGGGTGGTACTAGCATCAAGACTAGTTCAGTGAACATTGAGACTCACTGGGGTGGTACTAGCATCAAGACTAGTTCAGTGAACATTGAGACTCACTGGGGTGGTACTAGCATCAAGACTAGTTCAGTGAACATTGAGACTCACTGGGGTGGTACTAGCATCAAGACTAGTTCAGTGACTGAGTGAGTGACATTGCACTGGGGTGGTACTAGCAACAAGACTAGTTCAGTGAACATTGAGACTAACTGGGGTGGTACTAGCATCAAGACTAGTTCAGTGAAACATTGAGACTCACTGGGATGGTACTAGCATCAAGACTAGTTCAGTGAACATTGAGACTCACTGGGATGGTACTAGCATCAAGACTAGTTCAGTGAACATTGAGACTCACTGGGGTGGTACTAGCATCAAGACTAGTTCAGTGAACATTGAGACTCACTGGGGTGGTACTAGCATCAAGACTAGTTCAGTGAACATTGAGACTCACTGGGATGGTACTAGCATCAAGACTAGTTCAGTGAACATTGAGACTCACTGGGATGGTACTAGCATCAAGACTAGTTCAGTGAACATTGAGACTCACTGGGGTGGTACTATCATCAAGACTAGTTCAGTGAACATTGAGACTCACTGGGGTGGTACTAGCATCAAGACTAGTTCAGTGAACATTGAGACTCACTGGGGTAGTATACTAGCATCAAGCTTAGTTCTGTGAACATTGAGCCTCACTGGGGTGGTACTAGCATTAAGACTAGTTTTATGAACATTAAGACTCACTGGGTTGGTACTAACATCAAGACTAGTTCTGTGAACATTGAGACACACTGGGATGGTACTAGGATCAAGGCTAGTTCTGTGAACATTGAGCCTCACTGGAATGGTACTAGCATCAAGACTAGTTCTGTGAACATTGAGACTCACTGGGGTGGTACTAGCATCAAGACTAGTTATGTGAACATTGAGTCTCACTGGGATGGTACTAGCATCAATACTAGTTCTATGGACATTGAGACTCCCTGGGGTGATACTAGCATCAAGACTAGTTCTGTGAACATTGAGTCTCACTGGGATGGTACTAGCATCAATATTAGTTCTATGAACATTGAAACTCACTGGGGTGGTACTAGCATCAAGACTAGTTCTGTGAACATTGAGCCTCACTGGGGTGGTACTAGCATCAAGACTTGTTCTGTGAACATTGAGCCTCACTGGGGTGGTACTAGCATCAAGACTAGTTCTGTGAACATTGAGATATACTGGGATGGTACTAGCATCAAGACTAGTTATGTGAACATTGAGCCTCAGTGGGGTGGTAGGCTACTAGCATCAAGCCTATTTCTGTAAACATTGAGCCTCACTGGGATGGTACTAGCATCAAGACTAGTTCTGTGAACATTGAGACTCACTGGGGTAGTACTAGCATCAAGCTTAGTTCTGTGGACATTGAGCCTCACTGGGATGGTACTAGCATCAAGCCTAGTTCTGTGGATATTGAGCCTCACTGGGATGGTACTATAGTCTATTCGCTGAAAGTAGGCGAGAAATCACGACCTATAACCTCTGTAACTCAAAAACGTCTAGAGCAATCGAGCTAATATTTCAACCATTTTGGAAGAAACAGCAAAGGAATAGACGTGGAAATGTACAGCCAATTTGCTCTAACCCTTTTTGAGTTACAGAGGATAGAGGTCATAATTTCTCGCATACTTACAGCGAATAGAATATAGCATCAATACTAGTTCTGTGAACAAGAGCCTCACTGGGGTGGTACTATCATCAAGACTAGTTCTGTGAACATTGAGACTCACTGGGATGGTAGTAGCATCAAGACTAGTTCTGTGAACATTGAGTCTCACTTGGGTGGTACTAGCATCAAGACTAGTTATGTGAACATTGAGTCTCACTGGGATGGTACTAGCATCAAGACTAGTTATGTGAACATTGAGCCTCACTGGGGTGGTACTAGCATCAAGACTAGTTATGTGAACATTGAGACTCACTGGGATGGTACTAACATCAAGACTAGTGCTGTGAACATTGAGTCTCACTGAGATGGTACTAGCATCAAGACTAGTTCTGTGAACATTGAGTCTCACTGGGATGGTACTAGCATCAAGACTAGTTCTGTGAACCTAGAGACTCACTGGGATGGTACTAGCATCAAGACTAGTTCTGTGAACATTGAGCCTCACTGGGGTAGTACTAGCATCAAGACTAGTTCTGTGAACATTGAGACTCACTGGGATGGTACTAGCATCAAGCCTAGTTCTGTGGACATTGAGCCTCACTGGGATGGTACTATAGTCTATTCGCTGAAAGTAGGCGAGAAATCACAAATTATAACCTCTGTAACTCAAAAACATCTAGAGTAATCGAGCTAATATTTCTATCATTTTGGAAGAAACAGCAAAGGAATGGATTTGGAAATTTACAGCCAATTTGCTCTAGCCCTTTTTGAGTTACAGAAGATAGAGTTCAGGAGTTCTCGCATACTTAAAGCGAATAGACTATAGCATCAAGACTAGTTCTGTGAACATTGAGCCCCACTGGGATGGTACTAGCATCAAGACTAGTTCTGTGAACATTGAGACTCACTGGGGTGGAACTAGCATCAAGCCTAGTTCTGTGAACATTAAGCCTCACTGGGATGGTACTATAGTCTATTCGCTGTAAGTAGGCGAGAAATCACAATCTATAACCTCTGTAACTCAATAACGTCTTGAGTAATCAAACTAATATTTCTATCATTTGGAAAGATTCAGCCAAGGAATAGATGTGGAAATTTACAGCCAATTTGCTCTAGCCCTTTTTGAGTTACAGAGGATAGAGGTCATAATTTCTCGCATACTTTCAGCGAATAGAATATAGCATCAAGACTAGTTCTGTGAACAAGAGCCTCACTGGGGTGGTACTAGCATCAAGACTAGTTCTGTGAACATTGAGACTCACTGGGGTGGTACTAGCATCAAGACTAGTTCTTCATTGAGACTCACTGGGGTGGTACTAGCATCAAGCCTAGTTCTGTGAACATTGAGACTCACTGGGGTGGTACTAGCATCAAGACTAGTTCTGTGAGCATCAAGCTTCACTGGGATGGTACTAGCATCAAGCCTAGTTCTGTGAGCATCAAGCCTCACTGGGGTGGTACTAGTGTCGAGCCTAGTTCTGGAAGCATCGAGCCTCACTGGGGTGGTACTAGTGTTGAGACTAGTTCTATGAGCATCAAGCCTTACTAGGGTGGTACTAGCATCAAGCCTAGTTCTGTAAGCATCAAGCCTCACTGGGGTGGTACTAGCATCAAACCTAGTTCTTTAAGCATCAAGCCTCACTGGGGTGGTACTAGCATCAAGCCTAGTTCTGTGAGCATCAAGCCTCACTGGGGTGGTACTAGCATCAAGCCTTGTTCTGTAAGCATCAAGCCTCACTGGGGTGGTACTAGCATCAAGCCTAGTTCTGTAAGCATCAAGTCTCACTGGGGTGGTACTAGCATCAAGCCTAGTTCTGTAAGCATCAAGCTTTACTGGGATGGTACTAGTGTCGAGCCTACTTCTGTGAGTATCAAGCCTCACTGGGGTCATAGCATCGGGACTACCTAACTGACCAAAAAGCGAGTGGGGATTTTTTATACTCACTTTTTTTGTATTTATATATATATATATTTGTTTTGCAGCAACTAAGTGCTACGCGGGCCTTTAGCTATAGGCGGGCCCATCAGTGTTTAGGATTATTGTCCAAATAACCTTTTATATTCTATCATTTCGGCAGTGAGACGGCTTAGTATTCCGTCTTTTTTCTTGGCTTGTTTGGCAGTTATGTAGCATACCCAGACTCCACTCTGTTTTTGGTGGGTGAAACATTGGCAGCCGTTCTTCTTGAAGCCCTTGCATCTCGGTTGATGTATCCTTCGTATGCGGATGGTACGTATTTGCTGAAATGTGAGCTGATACTGAGCCCCTTCTTTGCCAGTACGGGTCCGTTGTCAATTATAATTTCTTTGAACAAGGTCGATTGAGCAAGCAGGAATCCCTTGGCATCGTATTTTGGTAGGTATTCAACTGCTGGGTATTCCTCGTCTTCTGATTCGATATACCCCTCGGGTTTCTTCCAGCTAGGAGATGCAGGAGGGCTGGGGTCTTCTGTCGGTGGTTCAATGGTGGCTTCTTGCTCCATCTCCTCTACCTCCCCATCAAGAGAGGCAGGAGAGCTGGGGCTTTCTTCAGGTGATGGTGGTGTAACTTCAGGCATCCTCTGCACATTGCTCCTGTTGAGAGGTTGAAGCAAGTTGAGGCGCTTGGAAGGAGTTATTTTGGGCCTCAGAGCTTGTGTTGGGATGAGCTCCAAGGGCCAGGTTGGTTTGGGTGCTTCAGGCCTGGGGAAGGCGATGGTGGGGAGGTTATTCGCCTCCAGTAGGTCTTCCAGATAATCTCTGAAGAGGTTGTGGTCCCCACCAGCGAGAGCCATGGCCGGTTTGACATCAATCTTGATGATATTGGATTGGTCACATGGTGACTGGCCACAGCTTGCTGATGGGTAGTCAATCATGTCTTTTTTCTCCTCCTTTTTTCCCGAGGCATGCCTGGAGCCTTTCAGGGTTGCCCCTTCAGGCCCAGTTACACAGGTGGCTTCGTCACCCTTGCTGGCTCTCCTCATGGTGAAACATACCCTTTCGTTGGCTCCAAGAGAGGCTACAAAGTGGCGAGGGTTTGGCTTGGATATTCCCTTGGAATGGACAAAAATATCCCCCCCGTCATCTCTGGTGATGAAGCCATAGCCTCTCTTAACGTTGAACCATTTGACATGGCCAATGAAGGTGTTGGGGTAAGTCATGGTGAGGTTGGTGGTGAGAGAGTAATAGATCCTCTCTGGATGGGAGCTCAGAGAGCACTTTTGGTCGGCAGTGGTAGTGTCTTCTTCTGCTGCTATCTTTCCGTTGGCGGGGATGAGGGTAAGAAGGGCTCGCTCAATCTCTGTGTCTCATGGCTGGCTGGTGGTAGGTATCTCGGGGATCAGGGTGTCAGCACAGGGGCTGTTCCGGGCTAGAAGGGTGCACTGGAACGATGTATGGTGGTCGTTGCGCCCTTTTGTTGTGAAAACTGGCACGTTGATGATTGAAGCAAAACGAATACTCTACATATCAATTACAAAAGCATATACAGTATATATATATATATATATATATATATATATATATATATATATATATATATATATATATATTGTATATATATAATATATATATATATATATATATATTTATATATAAAGTATATATATATATATATATCTATTGCCTGACGCCGTGATCCCCGAAGGGGTGGCCACGAACGAACCGCCCCCATGCACCTCTGTCCCCAGTCAGTCGACGCCCCTCCCCCCAACCAGCACCGCCCTCGTTCATGTACTTCCTCACTCCATCCTTCCACCTCATATTCGGTCTACCTCTCCCTCTCTGTCCCTCCACCTCGCTCTCGTACACCCTCTTATTAATTCTCTCGCTTTCCATACGTTCCATATGGCCGAACCATCTCAAGTTGTTCCTTTTCACACTTTCCAGCACATCTACCTCCACACCACACCTCCTTCTTACTTCCTCATTAGTCTGTCTATCCCTCCATGTAACTCCGCACGCACTCCTTAACACCTTACGAGCGGCCTATGCGGTTTATTTATGTGTACCGCACAGCGGGGTGTTTTTAGCCAAAATAGGGCTGTTTACGTGATCATTTTCATGCCTAAATAAGACCCAGAACGTAAAACAAGTACCTATCCCTGAAAGGGCATAAACAGAGCTTTCGAATGACACCATAACGATCCTTGTATGATGGATAGTTTTCTTGCAATAACCGTGCAACGCGAGTGCAAAAAGCAGGTAATTCGGTACTTTCAGTACATAATTGAGTATGTAGCGAGTGAGAGAGGGAGGAGGGAGCTGAGATTTGTGTCAGTAGGTTCGCCGCGGTGGTCTGGAGCAGTCATACGCTCGCTAGTCTCCTGCCACCACTTGTCTCTCTCTCTCAGCCACATTACGTGCTGAAATTGCCACTCGACCTATGTCGAGCGCCGCCACATAGTCCAGCTTTATTTAACTCGACTTATGTTGCTCGCCGCTAATTAAGGGTTAAGTAATTCATTTCCACTGCTCTCACTCTTGGTCTGAGTCTCTCAACCAACGTCCATGCTTCGCTTCCGTAAGTCAGTGTCGGGATTACCACACTGTCATGCAAGGACTTCTTCACTTCCATACTGACCACCCTATTTCTTGTTACTGCTTTTAGCATTCCTACAACCCTCTTCCCCTGTTGTACCCTCTCCCGCACTTCTTCATCCATAGTCCCATCTTTACTCAACACACTTCCCAGATACTTAAAAGAGTTGACGATCTCCATAGCCTGACCATTCAGCTTCACCTCACACTCTGTGACTTCACCCCTTTCGAAGACCATAACCTTGCTCTTCCCCGTATTTACCTTCAAATTCCGTTTTTCGCACACTGTTCCAAACTCATTTACCAGACCCTGCAACTCCCATTCATTATCACTCATCAGAACTGTATCATCCGCAAACAGCAGTATAGGTAGCTTCCACTCAATTCCCTCCCTTTTCAGCGATACACCAACATCCACTGCTCTTGATAGTATTTCTTTCATGACTCCATCCATATATACAGTAAACAACCACAGGGACATCACACACCCCTGTTTCAAACCAACATTCAGGTCAAAGAACTCGCTCTGCTCACTCTCCACACGTACTGCCGCCTTTGCACCCTCATACATGCTCTTCACTGCTTTCAGCAACTTGCCCTCTACTCCGTATATTCTTAGTACTTTCCACAAACCTTCTCTATCCACTCTGTCATAGGCCTTCTCCAAGTCCATAAAGGCAACATACACCTTTTGTTTCTTCTCCAGATACTTCTCCACAACACAATTTAGGGTAAAAATCTGATCTACACATCCTAAAACCTCCCTGTTCATCGCCTATCCATTTCTCCGTTCTCACTCTCACTCTCTCAATCACTACCCTACTGTATACCTTCCCTACTACGCTTAGAAGACATATTCCTCGGTGGTCACCACACACTCCTCTTTCCCCTTTGCCCTTATATAGGGGGACTATTATGTCAGTCTTCCAGTCATCGGGTGCACTCCCCTTCTCCCATGCTAGTTTGCACATTTTCCATACCCATCCTATCACTATCTCACCACCATACCTCAACATTTCCCCACACACTCCATCTGTTCCTGGTGCTTTCCCCAACTGCACTCTTTTCATGGCCTCCCACACTTCTGACCTCCTGATCCCCACCTCCTCCTCCACTACTTCTCTTCTTCTCCCTCCCATACCATATCCAGCTATGTTTGTTGGCTCTTCATTCTTTACATTTAGCAACTCACTGAAGTACTCCCTCCATCTTTCGACTCTCTCTTGCTTCTCGGCTAGCATTCTCCCATTCTTATCTTTCACACCCTTACTGTTTCCCTTGCTACCTTCCCTAACTTTCTTGACTTCTTTCCAGAACAGTTTCTTACTCTCCCTCCATTTTACACTCAAATTCCTTCCAAATTCCTCATCTACTCTTCTCTTACTTTCCTTCACTACTCTCTTCACCACCCTCTTACTCTCCACGTACCTCGCTCGTTTCTGTCTCTCGGAATCTTCATTCCCTCTACTACCCAACCACTCTCTATATGCTTTCTTCTTTTCTTCCACAGCTATTCTTACCTCTTCTGTCCACCATGCTGTACCTTTCACTCCCCTCCCTCTTCTCCTCACTCCGCACACTTCCTCACATGCTGCACAGATTTCATCCTTAAACACCTTGCTCATCTCCTCCACTTCCTCCATAACTTCCAGGTCGAACTCACCTAGTCGTCTTTCCACTGCTCTCCTGTACTCCTCCCTGACTTTCTCCTCCTGCAACCTCTCCACCCTCCTCACCATTCCACCCTCCTCTCGCCTCCCTCCAGCTCTCCTCACCCACTTCTTTTGTATCCTAACCTTAGCTACCACTACATAATGATCAGACAGACCCCCTCCAATACCCCTATACACCCTAGCATCCATCACAGATTTCTTCATTCGTTCATCCACACATACATAATCAATCAATGACTTTCGTTCCACCACTGTCTTATCCTTCATCGTCAACATCCGTTTCCACGTGTACCTGTGGATCATTCTGTGTCGGAAGAAGGTGTTGGCTATCCACAGCCTCCTCCCCACACATACGTCCACAAGTGCACTACCATTCCCATTCACCTCAGATGGTACCCCCCCACCCTCCCACCACTCCCTCAACTTTCCTATCACCCACCTTACCATTCATATCCCCAATCAGAAATATTCTTTCGTTCTTGTCAAACTTCTCCAGGCACGCCTCCACATTCATCCAGAACTCCTCTTTCTTTCTTTCAAGTATATCCTCTGTCGGGGCATACACGCATACAATCACCCACGTTTGTATTCCTACTTTCATTCTCACCCACACAATCCTTGAACCCACAGAACCATACTCTCTTACACATTCCTTCCATTTGCTACTTACAAACAAACATGCACCTTCTCTCGCTGTTCCTTCACTCACTCCAGCACACACACCCATTCCACACTCCCACTCTCTCACATCTGAACCTTTCCATTTGGTCTCTGTCAATCCACATACATCCAGCCTGGCATTTACTAACACTTCCAGAACCTCTCTCTCTGTTGTGCCATCATTCATGCCACTAACATTCCACGTAGCCATTCTCAGAATGTCCGAAGGCATGTCCTTAGTCGGTCGTGGTTCGTCAACGTTGGTTCCGTCCGCATCCGAGGCTGTTCGTTCGTTTTTCTTTGCTTAGATATTTTTTCCGGGTGGGGGTCGCAAGCCCACCGACCCAACCTCTTTAGTCGCCTCTTACGACACGCAGAAGGCACGTGGGGCATATTCTATTCCCTAACCCCCAGGGGGGTTATATATATATATATATAACAGTATTTTTTATGCTTTGATTTTACAAGAACCACCGTTAGCAAATAAGAATGCAGCAAGCGTGGGGTCCACCTCATGACGTCACAGGTTCCAATATTTTTGGGTGGGTTTACTTGTTAAAGTAATTCATACTTTGCCCGTACCCTCCATTCTACCCAGTGTTGGGGCTGAGGGGGACCTGGTGGGGTCACAGTGTTGGGGCAGAGGGGGACCTGGTGGGGTCACAGTGTTGGGGCTGAGGGGGACCTGGTGGGGTCACAGTGTTGGGGCAGAGGGGGACCTGGTGGGGTCACAGTGTTGGGGCAGAGGGGGACCTGGTGGGGTCACAGTGTTGGGGCTGAGGGGGACCTGGTGGGGTCACAGTGTTGGGGCTGAAGGGGACCTGGTGGGGTCACAGTGTTGGGGCTGAGAAGGAACTGGTGGGGTAACAGTGTTGGGGCTGAGGGGCACCTGGTGGGGTCACAGTGTTGGGGCTGAAGGGGACCTGGTGGGGTCACAATGTTGGGGCAGAGGAGGACCTGGTAGGGTCATAGTGTTGGGGCTGAGGGGGACATGGTGGGGTCACAGTGTTGGGGCTGAAGGGGACCTGGTGGGGTCACAGTGTTGGGGCTGAGGGGGACCTGGTGGGGCTGAGGGGGACCTGGTGGGGTCACATCATTGGGGCTGAAGGGGACCTGGTGGAGTCACAGTGTTGTGGCTGAGGGGGACCTGGTGCGGTCACAGTGTTGGGGCTGAGGGGGACCTGGTGGGGTCACAGTGATGCGGCTGAGGGGGACCTGGTGGGGTCACAGTGTTGGGGCTGAGGGGGACCTGGTGGAGTCACAGTGTAGGGGCTGAGGGGGACCTGGTGGGGTCACGGTGTTGGGGCTGAAGGGGACCTGGTGGGGTCACAGTGTTGGGGCAGAGGGGGACCTGGTGGTGTCACAGTGTTGGGGCTGAGGGGGACCTGGTGGGGTCACAGTGGTGGGGCCGAAGGGGACCTGGTTGAGTCACAGTGTTGGGGCTGAGGGGGACCTGGTGGGGTCACAGTGTTGGGGCTGAGGGGACCTGGTGGGATCACAGTGTTGCAGCTGAAGGGGACCTGGTGGGGTCACAGTGTTGGGGCTGAGGGGGACTTGGTGGGGCCACAGTGTTGGGGCTGAGGGGGACCTGGTGGGGTCACAGTGTTGTGGCTGAAGGGGACCTGGTGGGGTCACAGTGTTGGGGCAGAGGGGGGCCTGGTGGGCTCACAGTGTTGGGGCTGGTGGGGTCACAGTGTTGGGACTGAAGGGGACCTGGTGGGGTCACAGTGTTGGGGCTGAGGGGAACCTGGTGGGGTCACAGTGTTGGGGCTGAGGGGGACCTGGTGGGGTCACAGTGTTGGGGCTGAAGGGGACCTGGTTGGGTCACAGTGTTGCGGCTGAGGGGGACCTGGTGGGGTCACAGTGTTGAGGCTGATGGGGACCTGGTGGGGTCACAGTGTTGGGGCTGAGGGGGACTTGGTGGGGTCACAGTGTTGGGGCTGAGGGGGACCTGGTGGGGTCACAGCATTGGGGCTGAGGGGGACCTGGTTGGGGCTGAAGGGGACCTGGTGGGGTCACAGTGTTGGGGCTGAGGGGGACCTGGTGGGGTCACAGTGTTGGGGCTGAGGGGGTCCTGGTGGGGTCACAGTGCTGGGGCTGAAGGTGACCTGGTGGGGTCACAGTGTTGGGGCTGAGGGGGACCTGGTGGGGTCACAGTGTTGGGGCTGAGCGGAACCTGGTGGGGTCACAGTGTTGGGGCAGACGGGGACCTGGTGGGGTCACACTGTTGCAGCTGAGGGGGACCTGGTGGGGTCACAGTGTTGGGGCTGAGGTGGACCTGGTGGGGTCACAGTGTTGGGGCTGAAGGGGACCTGGTGGGGTCACAGTGTTGGGGCTGAGGGGGACCTGGTGGGGTCACAGTGTTGGGGCTGAGGGGGACCTGGTGGGGTCACAGTGTTGCGACTGGGGGGGACCTGGTGGGATCACAGTTTTGGGGCTGAGGGGGACCTGGTGGGGTCACATTGTTGGGGCTGAGGGGTACTTGGTGGGGTCACAGTGTTGTGGCTGAAGGGGACCTGGTGGGGTCACAGTGTTGGGGCAGAGGGGGACCTGGTCGGGCCTCAGTGTTGGGGCTGAGGGGGCCCTGGTGGGGTCACAGTGTTGGGGCTGAAGGGGACCTGGTGGGGTCACAGTGTTGGGGCTGAGGGGGACCTGGTGGGGTCACAGTGTTGGGGCTGAGGGGGAGCTGGTGGGGTCACAGTGTTGGGGCTGAAGGGGACCTGGTGGGGTCACAGTGTTGGGGCTGAGGGGGACCTGGTGGGGTCACAGTGTTGGGGCTGAGGGGGAGCTGGTGGGGTCACAGTGTGGGGCTGAAGGGGACCTGGTGGGGTCACAGTGTTGCGGCTGAGGGGGACCTGGTGGGGTCACAGTGTTGGGGGTGAGGGGGACCTGGTGGGGTCACAGTGTTGGGGCTGAGGGGGCCCTGGTGGGGTCACAGTGTTGGGGCAGAAGGGGACCTGGTGGGGTCACAGTGTTGGGGCTGAGGCGGACCTGGTCGGGTCACAGTGTTCGGGCTGAGGGGGACCTGGTGGGGTCACAGTGTTGGGGCGGAAGGGGACCTGGTGGGGTCACAGTGTTGCGGCTGAGGGGGACCTGGTGGGGTCACAGTGTTGGGGCTGAGGGGGACCTGGTGGGGTCACAGTGTTGGGGCGGAAGTGGACCTGGTGGGGTCACAGTGTTGCGGCTGAGGGGGACCTGGTGGGGTCACAGGAGGCGTTTGTATTAGGAGGTAACACCTGTACAGACACTTTCTTCCTCGTAGAAGAAGATAGCCGGAATTCTTCACACTGTAAATGGAGTAACTAGAAATTCAATTACTGTTGATGTGAACTTTATCGAACAAATGGAGCTTTCTTATGATTTTCCTTTAAATAACATAAGTTTTTTTCTGAATTATCTAATTTGTTGTTTAGGGATGTGAATCTGCATTACATACCCTTTATATTATGTATGATGTCTTACAAACCCTTTAACTATGTTAGTGACAGAATTATTGCCAATTTTGAACCAGATAGCTTATTGCAGAATACCTTAGAATACAAAAATCCTAACTGTCAATAATTCTCAGATACTCTCTCAGACAGCTTAACAGAGATTTCCCAAGAGACGATAGCAATTCTTAGTTTCAATATCAACAGTATTTCTTTACATTTTGATAGTGTCTTTGAACACTTTGATAATTTCTTGTGTTGATATAATTATTATGCATTTGAGAAATTAAACTTGCTGACAATATACAACATCTGTATGAGGTGGAGTCACAAACTGAATGTATGACGTCAAAGTAGAGGTATTGCTATATAAGTAAGAAGTAAACATGATCTCTATGAGAACAAAAATTCTGGTTAAGGAATCATACATGGAAGCCTTGTTTGTAGAGATAAAGGGAAATTATAGAAATATCATAGTGGGAACTAATTATATAGAAGACCTACGTCCAGTGCCAAAAGTTGTATTGATAAAATGGATGAAATAGTTTCTTTAATATGTACAGAAAACAAACATTGCATTATTTGCGGTGACTATAATCTTGACCTCTTGAGTTGTGATGTCTTCCTTTGATGGTATCCAGCTTCCATTATAAAAAAGATGTAATTAAAAGTGGAATAATTTTGAAAATGTTGTCTGATCACTTTCCATTGTTTGGGGTGTCTCATAAATGTAGAAAGGACGCTCTGACTAGGATAACTTGCAGAAGCTTTAATGATAATGACATTTGAACCTTCATAGAAAATCTTTCACAGGTTTGTTGGGATACAGTATGCTCACTGGAGGACCTAAACGATATACTGAGTAATTTTACTGAGACGTATGATGCCTGTTTTAATCAATGTTTTCTAGTTCGTGAAAAGGTAATACAAACTAAATATTCTGATACACCTTACATAACGAACGAAACTAAAACAATGATTGCCGAGAAAAACAGATTGCAAAGTAAATATGCCAAATGTCCAGTTTTGTTGATTTAGTGATGTTTTTCGAAATATTAAGCACAGTGTCACACAGGCGATCAGATCGGCCAAATCGAATGATTTTAAGACAAGGATTGAAGTTGATTCAAGTAATAGTAAATATAACGTGGGGCGCAATTCATGCAATTATGAACAAGGGAAGTAATTAGTTCCATCAACCTTGGTGTACTTCACTAGAAATTAAAGGTAACAAAATAATAAACAAAACTGATGTAGCGGCAGCTTTTAACAAAGTAATTCACATATATAGCAAAAATCCTTGCTGAGTCAATAAACGAGCCACTTAATGAATTTTCAGCATATCTTGGTATTCAAGGGACTGGAGTTTTCGCAGAGAGGCTCAAGTCCTGAGGTTCTTTTTGACTTCCAGTGTGCTGGCTTAATAATCCAATAGAGTTGATAGCCTCTGAAGTCCTATTTTAAGTAACTAATCTTTGTATTAAACACTTAATTAACCTAACTTTCTCCTGAGCGACAGAAAAAATATTAAATATTATTAAGCAATCTAAATATTTAGCACCTGGATATAACGACGTTCCAATGAGCATCAGACATACTGCCCCCAATATCTGTCCTGTAATTTTACACCTATGTAACTGTTCTTTCAAGACAGGCATATTCCCAGATAGGCTTTAGATAGCAAAGGTTGTTCCAGTCTATAAGGCTGGTGACACGGACGCGCCTAGTAATTTTCGCCTTGTGTTCATGTTGCCAGCTGTAAGTAAAATCTTGAAAAACCTGTAATAGGCTGGAACAATTTTGTAAAACAAACAATATACTTTCTAACTCTCAGTTTGGTTTTAGAAAGAAAGGAACAACGGAATCAGCTCTCCTAACACTCACAGACAAAATTACCAAGGGCTATGGATCATAAGCAATTTACTATAGAGGTTTTCCTGGATCTCTCAAAGGCCTTTGACACAGTCAGCCACAATATACTTTATATATACTTGAGCATTATGCTATCTGCGGAACATCTCTTAAATTGCTTGAATCCTACTTAGCAAACAGAAGACAATTTGTTATGGGTAAGAGGTATCCTCACCAGGATTCGAACCCACTCACTCTAGGTATATTTGGGAGAGTCGGGCACCGTAACCACCTCGGCCATGAGCGGATATAAGGAAAGCAACCTTAGTTCTTATTTGAAGAACCAGGTTTTTAGTTCTTGTGGAGGACTATGCCTTCGAACACGCGGTGAGTTTATTAGACTTCGACCATGACTATTTTTACTCCCCCCCGCCAACTCGGTTAAGTGATATACGATTTTTAATCGTCCTGATACTATTATGGAACCTCTCTGAAATGACATAATCGTACATAATTGACAATTTGTTATGTTAGCCTGAGTAACACCAGGTCTCCACTTTTGCCAATTTCCTATGGTGTGCCTCAGGGGTCAATTTTAGGCCAAGTACTTTTTCTACTTTATTTCAATGATATGGTTAACTCCAGTTTATATCTTAAATATATCCTTTTCACAGATGACAGTAATCTTTATGCCAGCCATTCAAATATTCAAACACTTGTTGACATATTAATCATGAGTTAAGCTTAATTAATAGCTGGATTATTTCTAACAAACTAACATTAAATTTAAAGAAATCCTATTATATTATTTTGACCAGAAAAAAATACAATTAAACATATGCATTGTCCCTCAAAATAGGGGAAAATGTTCTTAAACAAGATAATAGCACCTTGTCCTTAAGGGTCACTGTGGAGAGTCGGCTGAAGTGGAAGTGGAATAGCCAAGCGCTTGTGAATCCTCGAAGGAGGAGATACGGGCACTATATAAGTAACCAGACGATTATTATTATTATTATTATTATTATTATTATTATTATTATTATTAACCAATCCTTTGTTAATAAACTAAGCAAACAATGCGGTATAATATATCATATTTGTTACAAACTAAATAGGAAGTCTCTTTTATTAAGAACCCATTAAGACAGGCTACTATTGCCAACAAGGCATTAGAAACCACTTACGGAAGACCTACGTCAAGAAATGAAATCGGCAGACGCCACGCCTTTCATCAACATTTTCGAACACATTAAACAAATGTTGGCCACTCCACGACCCGTCACGACATTGTATGACACTTTACGACACTCCAAGAAGCTTCCCGACTAGTCAGCCGAATAGGCGAAGAATAAGCCATGAACGCTAGATCATGGTATGTCGGCGCTTATTCTTGAAGGTGGGAAAACCCCTTAACCCTCCATCTCCATCTTCTAGCACACCTTCCCTTTTATCCAGAAAAACTGCTATGTCACTAA
Organism: Paralithodes platypus; assembly: GCA_032716605.1. Taxonomy (NCBI): domain Eukaryota; kingdom Metazoa; phylum Arthropoda; class Malacostraca; order Decapoda; family Lithodidae; genus Paralithodes; species Paralithodes platypus. Next base: position 30,498,722 of record CM064579.1, read on the forward strand.
CATCATACACTAGCACTAAAAGTGGAGTGCGATATAAACCAACCCGCATTATATGTGGTCGGCTATCAATACCACCAGTCCGCTTTTCACCAGTGACTTCTTCCTCGGCTCCATTATGACCAGCTTCAACTTCTACCACCACCTAAATCAACACATCTTCCTCCTCCTCCCAGTCATCTCCAACAAACTGTCCTCCAACAACCCCGCCTCCACCTGCCTTAGCCCTCAACTTATACTTCCTAAGCATTTGGGGCATATTGGTACCTTTGTGTCCGCATAGGTCAACCAAAGCCTGAGTGATGAGTAAAAAAAGTCATCATTCATCTTTCTGCTGCCACTGCCATTACACCTACATCCACCATTGCCTACATCTCACACCACCAGACGACCAATATTTTCTTCAAGCACGTGTTCCGATATTCAATGACTGACCAACAGAAATGGTTAGGCTTTTTAGACCAACTTCTTAGACCAATTTCTTAAGTATGTCGAATTGAATGAGCACTACCAAAATGACAAAGATTGATGCAAACACTTGACAAATAATAATTTAGATTAACCCTCTCAGTGCTATGATGTCTTGTTAAATTCTTGCTAACTCTAGACAACTTTTTACAGCTTAGGAATTGCATCAAACAGAGGCTATAAATCTTTCCGACTCCCGCAAACCCATTTTACACCTGATAAAGTCGTTTGATAACAGCTAATATACAATATAAAAATATATCATCGAATATTGAGTTACCAAGAGGTCTAAACCGCAGAAAATAACTGATAGAGCTCTTATCTCTGTAACTCATGACTACAGCAATAACAAATAACATTAATGTTGATAGCTCTTTAATGGTGTATTTATTTTATTTTGATGTATTATTATCAGTTTTATTATTATTATTGTAGTACTTAAACTTACATTCACTGCTCTACTAGGGTAGGAATAATGCGACAGTTGTTTGAGTAGTCGCGTATTTATTTAACAAACTCCCATGGTAACCGTAATCCGCATAGCAATTGATTCTCTGTTTGGGTCAAGATGAGTTCAAACTATTAGTTTATAAAAAGACCTCCGTCTACGTATTGTGAAAAACCTGTTATCCTCCGGTAAATTATGGGGGTGAGTGAGTGAAGAGAGAGATAGTGAATTGTATGATGGATACATGTTTTTCATAATACGTGTTGCTAGCCCCAAACGCGCAAGCAACTGTGGCTTTCAACCATCCGACACATCTCCTTTTATTTATGTACATCAAACATGTTAAATACAAATTAATTTTATTTATATACTCTACCGTGGAAAGACTACGGATACACCACTCCTGCCTGGGCCTCACACAGTGGCATGGCCCAGTCATACTGAGCTCATAACGCTGGTGGCATTGCCCCGGAGGATAGCCATCCCTAGTCTTTGCTTGAGCCAGAGGGTTTCCCGGGGTTCTCCTGAAACTTCTCTGATTTTACGGCCTATTTCATTCACCATATTAAGGGTGGTAGGGCCGAAGACTCCTGAAGTTTCGAATGCCAGAGGCTCGAACTGATGACTTCTGGCGATGACTTGATATTTTTCTCGCTTTCTACTTTCTGCTATCCGGGCGGCTTCACCTGCTTCGTTGGCGCTTCTGGTGATGTTGGTTATGGAGAAAGTGTCAACACATGTGGCATCCCACACGAGGCACCGGCCATTCTTGTAAGGGAAAGTGGTCATCCCATCTTGCCGTTTGCCGTCTTCTCTGAGAAGTCCATGTGGTTCAAGGATTGATGTACGGTTAGCACTCTGCAGGGCCCGTTTTATGACATCATTTAGTGCAGTGTGTCTTGGAAGGCGGCCTGCGCTGTGATTACATGACAAGGCATGGTGACCTTGAGCATCCATCCCCCCACCACACTTGCAAGTGTGTGGGTGACAAACTGCTGCACCCACTCTGAGCGCGATGGCAACCCGGAGCGCTTCAGCATCCAAGTGAGTTCCAAGAGGTGGGATGGGGATGGCATGTAACCACAAGCCACTCTCCAAACGGGCGGCTGCCTGGAGGCGTGCTTTTGCAACCTGGTCTGCATTGGTTAGGAGATTTTCTTGAGTTTTCTTCGCCGAGATGATATCCCACGATTTCTGCTTGCTCCTGGAGGTACCCTAAGGCTCCTCCTCTGCTCCTGTACTTTCCTTCCAGGTGTTAATTGCTTCTGCTATGTCCCTATTAAGTGTCATTCCGGGTTGAGAAGAAAGGATGGACACTACAAGGTCGTTGGTCGCGATAAGGGAAGAGATAAAGGCAGGGGAGGCAATATCCGAGGCTCTCCGTATGCCCAAGCCACCGAGGCGGACAGGAAGAGTGGTTTGTGTCCAGGTCCGATCTTGAAATTCCACGTTGGTGATGCTGGTCACTGCTTCTCGGATTATGTTGTCTAATTCTTGGAGGCCACCATTGTTCGTGTAAGTCATCGATGTGCGCAGAAGGTATTAGTTGATTACCTAAGACGGACTAGTATAGATTGCACTTCGGAATTGTTACATCACTACCTATCTGGACACTCTATGAATCCCGGATCATATCCCACTGGCAGAAGCTGCTGCACACATAGTACTGTATCGTCTAAGTTTAAAATTGAACTTTGAGCAATTATCTGTGTAATAGGTGTTAACTAACATTGATCAATACTCAGTGACATACTGTGATTTGTGTCTTAGCATTTTATGCTGTGTTCTGTACCAAATTGTAATATGTGCAATATTATGCCATGCTGTAAATATTGTTTTTTCTTTACTGTCTCTGTAATAATTGATTTTGTATCTTATCTGTGTAATGAATTTTGAATGTGATATGGACCACAGGGTGTACTGTACTGTACTGTAGCCTATAAATTTTGTTGTGTCTGGAATAAAGAATTGTTATTATTATTAAAGTAAAAAGGCCATCCATAATCACCGCGCCCCCTTTTACCTGCTCGCCTCACCAGCTGAGTTTGACAGTTCTGGCCGAGAACATCAACACGACGCACCTCCCCGGCCGGCCAATCAGAGGCCTCCATTTTCGGAGCGCATGGCTAAACATACCACCTCACCTTTAAATTCGCTTTCGTTCTCTTCCCGGACATTTTCCTCTGGTTGCAATAGGTCTACTACCTCGGTGCCAGCCCTATACTCCCGTAAGCCACTAAAAAACATTTGCAACCAGCTTCCAGGAACTTATTACGAAGAGAAAAGAGTGGAGGTGGGGAGAGCGAGTATTCAAAGCGAGCGGGCGGCCGCGCGACCAGCTCAGCCAATCACAGCGCCGGAGAGCGGGAGGCGGGACTATAAAGAAAGGGTTGGGCAGGTTACAGGGGTCACTCACCCCTCGGAACTCAATGGGCGAGCTTCTTGCAACCCACTTCCCCTCTCTCGCTTGGGCACAAAAGGGAACTCGGAGCCAACTATTCCAGCTACCCTGCCCCCACTAAATGTTCCAGTAAAGACCACTCCTGGACTAGCCTCGCTCTCTCCCACTAGGCGGATACACCTTCAGTATCCGGCCGCCTGTCGTCACATCGCTAGCTTACACACTCACAGCCAAGCGATTCAAGAGGGACGACAAATAGTGGACGGGAGCGAGAACTTCCAGAAGAGCTATTGGCCAGCTCTGTGGTGGTAAAACAGTTCCAGCACACACACTTAATAACAGACAATATTTATTTTTAAAGGACCCATATTGGGCCCGAACCAGACTTAAAGAAAGAGAGAGAAAGTGCTTGACTAACCTAATGGTTCCTTAAATATTTGATGTGTCCTTATAGGACAGACTAAAGAGAAAAGATCCTAGACTTATATATAAATAAAATGATGATGTGTTGAGAGGGAAATAGTTATTCTTGTTAGCAAAGACGTAATGCCGAGTAGTTATTAGCATAGGATCTGATAGGAAAGACTTAGGTATAAAGTAAAGGGGGAATAGTTCTTGAAGATAGATGGGCAACTAGTAGGCTCAGGGGAAAACAACTAATGGTTGCCAGATAGATCAGTTTTAGATAGGGAGGACACTAGTCCATATGGATAACAAACTCTCTTGTTTGGAAAGGAAATAATATCTATCCCCATAGAGAGGAAATTCGGTCAGTTCTGTGTGGAGCGTTACGGGCGTTACGTTCAGCATAATAATGTGATCATAAGAATCTATGTAAAGGATTAAAGCAGAGAATCTTTTCAGCGTAGAGGTTTTGAGGTACTGTTTACCAAGATTAAGAATTATTATTGATTAAGTGATTTATGTGAATATAACTTGTTTGTAATAGGATTACGTGAACGCATAATTAGAGGGTGTTCTCGATCAGGGTGATCAAGGTGAATTGTGGAATTACCCTGTTCTTTTGAGTAACTGTGTTGTACAAACCAAGAATGAGTCTAGTTCAGTCAGTGACAGGAGAAGGTTGTGTTAATCTGAGCTCCTGCCCGGACAACTTACCAGTGACCTTTAGTGACCATTACACCTACCTGTGTTTGGGGGCAGTGCACTCGTGTTATATAAAAGTGTTATAGCTCAGTTTTTAGTTGTTAGTTTACTTGTTTTTGTTTTTCTGTACTTAGTTTCTTGCTCCTCGCTAAGCTTATTGGGATCATGGCAGGTATGGAGTGCGAGTCTCTAACTGATCTGCATCATCTTATTCTCCAGGTAAGAGAGGAGATGGTTGTGGTGAAGGAAGAGGTCTTGGCTCTAAGGGAGGTTAATGTTAAACTTCAGAGGGAAGTGGATTTGATTAAAGACGAAAATCTAGCTTTCAAGCTTAGCAAGAGGAAATAAAGTCAAGTAAGGGGAAAAGGGAGGAAGTTGATGAACAATTGTATTCATGGCAGGTTGTTAAAAATACGGGTGGGAAAGTCACACTCAAGAAGCAGGATAGTAGAATAGGTATGAGTGTGACAAATACATTCTCTCCTTTGCGAGACGAATGTGAGGGAAAAGATAGTCAGGATAAGGGAGGGATAACCGAAGTGCCTGCCGCTGACTCAGCTCCAACCTCTGACGCTGTGCTACCTACCACCACCACTACCCCCACCACCACCACCACCAAGGGAGCTTCTGCCACCACCGGGGGTTCTCCAACTGCAGCCGCTGGATCCTCCCGAGGGAAAGGTAAGTCTGTGTCGATTGTGGGCGACTCCATGGTAAGACATTTAGTTAGGGCTACCCGCACTAAACTTAGGAAGGTTGTGTGTCTGCCTGGCCATGGAGTTGGGAGGGTTTTAGAGAAGATGGACCACATCTTGGAAGATAGTGGAGGTAACCCCATTATCTGTCTCAGTGCCGGGAGTAACGATGTTGGTAAGGGTAGAAGTGAGGAACTGCTGCAGCAGTATCGGGATGTGTTAGATAAAGTTAGGATGAAGGGAGGGATCCCTGTAGTACATTGTATCCTACCCAGAAGAGGAGTTCCCAAGGAATGGACATCCAGGGCGATTGGTGTCAATTGCCGTTTGGAGAAATATTGCAAAGAAAAAGCAATACCATTCATTGATAACTGGGATAGTTTCTATGGGAGAGATGGGATGTACGCAAGGGATGGGGTTCATCTTTCACGGTTAGGGGTTTCTACATTAGCTAGTTCTTTAGATAGGGTGGTTGTGGGGTTTTGAACAGAAATATTGAGAGTGTAAATGAGAGGTTAAATGGAACAATTTTAGCGTCAGGCGAAAGCGATAAGGATATTCAGTCTCATGCTAAAAATGATGACTATAATGCAAATGATAGTAGTGATGGTGCAACGGAAGATGGAAATGTCGCTAAAAACAAAGGTAAATTAGGTATAAAGAAAAGAAGTAAATTGAGAGTATATTACACAAACTGTAGGAGTCTATGTAACAAAATGAACGAACTTAGAGCCCTTGTTAGCAAAGAAAATATAGACAATAGCGCTAACTGAAACGTGGATTAATACAGAAACCAGGCATTTTTTAGCAGAATTTGATATACCAGGATATAGTTTGTTTAAATATGACCGAACAAGTAAGAGGGGTGGCGGTATAGCAGTGTTTGTCAGGAGTACATTAAAAAGCTGTATTAAATCAGGTATTAGACTAAATAACGATAATGAAAGTGTTTGGGTAGAGGTTAACGAAGGTAGTGAGACCATAGTTATTGGAGTTATGTATAGACCGCCAAATATGAGTAGAAATGACGGAACGTCATTATGGGAGGAAATTAAAATGGCATCAAGGTTTAGCAATGTGTGCATTATGGGGGATTTTAATTTTCCGAATATAGATTGGCAGCATCAAATAGGAGACTCTGATTCTGAGGAGTTTATAGAGGTAGTACAAGATAGTTTTTTATTTCAATTCATAGATACGCCGACTAGAGGTAATAATATTCTCGATTTAGTTTTCAGTAACAATGAACATATGGTAAATAATGTAGAGATAGGGGACCACCTAGGAAATAGTGACCACAATTCTGTGTATTTTAATATACAATGGAAAGGTAATACCAGAGAGAATACAACATTAATACCTGACTTCAGAAAAGCCAATTATGGTGGGTTAAGAAGAGCCCTATTAGCTGACCCTATGGTCAAAAAATTAAGTCGATCCAGGTGTCCAAATGAGTGTACCCCTTCTCAGGCACCTGTCATCTTAAGTCAGGAAGAGACGTCAACCTTGGTAGATACATACGATAATTTTATCAAGTCAGTATTCAATGCACAAAATAAATACATCCCCAAAAGAAAATTTAGATCAACACAGAACCAACCCAAATGGATGAATAATAGACTATTAGATCTTCTAGGACAAAAGAGAGGAATATATAGAAAAATTAGAAAAGGCGAAATTCACCTACTTGCTTACTATCAGAATCTATCAAGACAGGTAAAAAAGGATATTAGGAAAGAAAAAAGAAATTATGAAATTAAGGTTGCCAATGACTCAAAAAATAATCCTAAAGCTTTTTACCAACTATATAAATCCAAGGTTAGAGATGTAATTGGTCCCCTTAAAACTTCGATAGGAGAAATGACAGAAAATGATTTAGAAATGTGCAGTACATTAAATAGTCTATTTCTTTCCGTTTTCACTAATGAAAATTTGGCACAGTTTCCAGAAGTCCGTAAGGTATATAGCGATAGTATAGAAAATAGGTTAAGTACGGTTACTATAAGTAGAAATGATGTGCTTAAGGAAATTGACAGACTGAAACCTCATAAATCGCCCGGTCCTGATGAGGTATATGCTAGAGTATTAAAAGAATGTAGGGATGAGTTAAGTTACCCATTAACATTTGTATTTAACAAGTCATTGGAGACAGGTATAGTTCCAGAAGCTTGGAAGCTTGCAAACGTAGTTCCGATCTTCAAAAAAGGTGACAAATCAATAGCATCCAATTACCGTCCCATTAGTCTTACATCAATCATAGGAAAGCTACTAGAGTCAATTATTGCTAGTAAAATTAGAAACCACTTAGATACATTTAATTTAATAAATTCTTCTCAGCATGGATTCACTCAGGGACGTTCTTGCCTTACTAATTTGCTTAGTTTTTTCTCAGAGGTATATGAAGCAGTAGATAATGACAAGTCATATGATATAATATATTTAGATTTCAGTAAAGCTTTCGACAGAGTCCCCCATGAGAGATTGATGAGAAAGGTTGAGGCGCATGGAATAGGTGGGGCGTTGTTGGGATGGATTAGGTCATGGCTAATTGGTAGGAAGCAGAGAGTCAGCATAAATGGTACGAAGTCAGAATGGGGAGCAGTCAAAAGTGGTGTCCCCCAGGGATCTGTATTAGGTCCTCTGTTGTTTGTTATATACATAAATGACCTTGATTTAGGTATAACTAGTAGGATAAGTAAATTTGCAGACGATACCAAAATGGGGAGAACAATTGATTCAGATAGAGATATAGAGTGCCTCCAAAGGGATCTAGATACCTTACACGAATGGTCAGTAAATTGGCAGATGAAGTTTAACATTGACAAATGCAAGGTATTAAAGATTGGGAAGATGCATACAAATGTTAAATATAAACTAGCTAATGTGGAATTAGAAAACTCGAATTGTGAGAAAGATCTAGGTGTGTTTGTTAGCAATGATTTGAAGCCTAGACAACAGTGTATAAGCGTTCGAAACAAGGCAAACAGGATTCTCGGGTTCATCTCAAGGAGTGTGAGTAACAGAACTGCTGATGTTATCTTAAAACTTTACTTGTCATTAGTGAGACCCCATATGGATTATGCTGTTCAATTTTGGTGTCCTTATTACAGAATGGACATAGATTCATTGGAGAGAGTACAACGTAGAATGACAAAAATGATCCATAATATTAGAAATCTTCCGTATAAAGAAAAGTTGAAGAAATTAGGCTTACATTCGTTAGAGAGACGCAGAGTTAGAGGGGATATGATAGAGGTGTTCAAGTGGGTTAGTGGGATTAACAAAGGGGACATGACAAATGTACTAACGCTCAGTGATAGCGAAAGAACTCGTACCAATGGTTTCAAATTAGATAAATTTCGTTTCAGAAAAGATATAGGCAAATATTGGTTTGGTAACAGAGTTGTAGATGGGTGGAATGGACTACCAAGTGCTATAGTGGGATTAAAAACGATAGGGAGCTTTAAGATAAAATTGGATAAGCATATGGACGAGAAGGGTTGGGTGTGAAGGGGGATCAGCAGGGTTGGGCCAATCAGCGCTCTGCAGACCCCCGTAATCCTGCGTTAATCTCTAACCGTTTTGGTAAGATGATCCTCAGGGTATTAGAGTGTTGAGCCTATAATTGGGCTTTGTAATTGGGGTTGTGTGGGACAGGGATCTGACGTGCTTAGGCCAATCGGCTTTCTGCAGACTCCCATTTTCTTATGTTCTTATGTATTAGAGAGGGAAATCTAGATAACTTGAAATAACGACTGGTTCATTTGGAGGAATACAGTATATTGTATAATCAAAGAATGTTGAGATACCATTTGTAACGACGTCCTTGTCATATGAGTCAATGTAATGTATAGGAAATATTAGTTAAGAGATTATATGCAGTAATGCCTTGGTCTCTGGAGTAGACGAAATAGGCCCGGTAGAGGTGTATCATTCTTAAGGTTAGATAAAGAATATCTATCTATCTAGCTATCTATTGCCGGATGCCTTACTCCCCTTACGAGGGTGGCCATACACAGAATGCCCCCAAGTGGACCTATTCCCTGTGAGAGGGACAACCCGAGCCAGTTTAGTGAAGGACTTACAGGATTGACCACTCAATTTAGGATCCGTCCAACTCCGAGGCCCTCTGTGTATCTTGTTAGCACTATTTTTCTACAGTGGTGTTCGGCTAATCCATCCACTAACCTGCCTAACCCTTAGGTAAGCAGTACGGATTTGTATCAGGTTTACTTCCCTAGACAGGTTGCCAACCAAGGCTGACGAGTCCCATCCACCCGGATTTGTATAAGGTTGTCTCCCCTAGATGAGTTGCCGACCAAGGCTAACGAGTCCCATCCACCCGGAATATCACTTTTGTTTAAATAGGTGAATAATGGTATGATTTATTAGTGCCCTGGTCTCTACAGTAGACACAGCAGGGCTCGGTAAAAACCATATTAATTTAGAACTAATAACGTGCCTTTGGATCGAAGCCGACTTGAGTCAATACCTGAACAACGGGAATTCAACTAGGGAGTAACGGGAGCTCTAGGGTTTCAAAGTACAACCTATCGTGGATCGACGTAATATTCAATCCGTTTCTTGAATTCATCTCGGCCCGAACAGAGAAAGAGTTATTAGAGTAGTTAGGAAGTTTGTTAAATAAAGTATACAAACTTCTAAATGACTGTCGATTTATCCCCCACTTCAGTAGTATATTCGAGATAAGAAAATAAGTACTACATTTTGGTGGCAAGTGGTGGAATTCGACAAATCATTTGATTGAGTATAATTATCTAACAGAACAGACATAATGACGGCTGTATTACCATTCAGATTATGGGAAGAGGGGAAAGAAGAAATCGAGCTATGGATCGAACAGTTAGAATGTCAGTTCACGCTACTTGACGAAGGAGAAAATGGAAAGAAGATCGCCTATGGAAAGGCACACTTAGGCAAGGCCCTGAACGATGTAAGAGTACGTCTAGAGGGACTCTAGTGTCATGGGCAGAAGTTAGGAGTGCCTTAATTAAAGAATTTGGCCGAGAAACCTCCACCAAGAAGGCCAGAGACAAACTTAAGAGTCTGAAACTCGACGGCCAAAATGTGAGAGCCCTGAGGAGGGAAATCGCGAAAAATTTCAAACTGGGGTATCCCCATATGGACCAAGAGAGCCAGGAAACAGAGATCAGAGAGATTTTGATCCAAGCATGCCCGGTGGAATTTAGAAGGCACTGCATTATCCATGAAGTGACCACCACTAAGGAACTCATGGAGGTAATCAAGAAGATAATGGAAGCTCGAGAGTTTAGAGAGGAAAAAAATAAAGGGGAGGAGGAGAACCCAAACAAAAGGTATCCGAGAACCATGATCCGATGCTTCACATGCAGACAAACCGGACACCTAGCTAGGAACTGTTCCAACCGTCCCCAAACCCCAACCCCTAGATTTAACTCCAGGCCCGCACTTCCAAACGATCGACCCCTTCCAAGGGGAACCGATCCAAATCAGGGAGGAATGCTTCTGGTAGAATATAGGGAGACAGAAAGCCAGCCAAAAATCACGATGCCGGAAGGGGGAGAAAATTTTCTGTTAAACCTCACATAGAAGGGCGGTATAGTGAGGTCAACATCTTAGAGAGACAAATGCCTTGTGAAACCATAGTAATCAATGGGAAAGCTGCAAACATGCTAATTGATATGGGGGCAAACAGAAGTTGTCTTTTGGAGAATTTTGTGAAAAAGAATCAGAAAGAGATGGGCCCCTTAAATCAAACCAGTATTCAGTTGTCAGAAGCCGGGGGTCAACCACTTACGATTCTAGGGAGAACTAATACGGTAGTGGTACAATGGAAAGGAATGAAATTCAACACCGATTTTTGTGTTCTAGCGGGAAAATCTAATAGCGGAGTCGATGGGTATCTGGGAATAGATCTCATGAGTCAGTTGGACGTAACTATCCAGTGCGGGCTGAAAGACACGACGACCACCCTACGACCTCAAATAGTAGCTACCACAGGGAAACTGTCTATCCCCCCTAGATCTTGGAAAATGATAGAAATTCCTCAAGCCCCGGGAATGACTGCCGGGATTTTTGAACCTGATGCACAGAATAAAGTGAGAATATCTCCCACCTTTATTAATACCGACCAGAGAAAATTAGTTCTAGCCAACTTTGGCGATGACACGATTAATTATAAAAAAGGAAAACTATTAGGACAAGTTACACCCGCACAACCCACCACTGTTGGAACTGACGGTCCGTCAGTTCCGTCCGTCAGTTCCGTTAACTTACCTGAGATTCCGAAACAATTAACGTCAAATCAAGCCAATACCTTACATGAATTGCTCTGGACGTACCGAGATGTGTTTGCTCAAAACGAAGGGGACCACGGATCGGCCCGAACCCGACACACCCACGAGACACACACTCAGGGGCCTCCTATTAGACAACCCTATAGGCAACAAAATCCCATTATGAGACAAAAAGAAAAGGAACAAGTAGAGGAAATGATTAAGCAGGGGATAGTAGTGGAATCCTACAGTCCGTGGTCATCTCCAGTAGTCCTGGTAAAAAAAAAAAGATGGGTCTACTCGGTTCTGTGTAGATTATCGGAAATTAAACGATGTCACCATCAAAGACGCGCAACCCCTACCTCGTATTGACGACTCGCTAGAATCACTCAATGGGTAAACCTGGTTCTCTACCCTAGACCTACAGAGTGGATACTGGCAAGTACCAGTTAGGTCAGAGGACCAAGAGAAAACCACATTTGCTATGAGTGAAGGCAAACTCTACCAGTTTACCGTCTTGCCTTTCGGAGTTTGTAATGGACCAGCCAGTTTCACTAGAGTCATGGACGAAGTATTGAGGGGATTAACCTGGAGAATCTGTTTAGCTTACTTGGATGATATTATAATCTTTTCCGCTAGTTGGGAGGAACATATTCACCGACTACAAGAAGTGTTAGAAAGAATCAAGGGGGCAGGACTTAAACTGAAGCCTTCAAAATGCCAATTAGGGGCCCGTGAGGTGGCATATCTAGGGCACGTGGTTTCCAGTAAAGGTATCCAACCGGACCCACATAAAGTGAAATCTATTGCAGAAATTTCACCCCCGCCCTCTGTCAAAGAAATCCGAGCGTTTCTGGGAATGGCATCCTATTATCGAAGGTTCATACCCAACTTTTCAAAAATTGCTCGCCCCATGACTAAGAGACTGGAAAAAGGGAGGAGATTCGACTGGGATCAGAGTTGTCAGATAGCTTTTGATCAACTGAAACAAAAATTGACTTCTAACCCCATAGTTTGTCATCCGGATTATACCAAGCCATTCCAGCTATACACCGATGCTTCCGATGAAGGGCTCGGGGACGTATTGGCCCAGAAAGTGGATGGAAAAGAAGGCATAGTAGCGTGTGCTAGCCGTATGCTGAATAAGGGTGAAAAGAATTACAGCGTTACTAAAAAGGAATGCCTAGCTCTAGTGTGGGCTGTACAATATTTCCGTCCATATTTAGCCGGGGTTCATTTCGAAGTTATCACGGACCACCATAGTTTGCAATGGCTCAGGAAAATGAAAACGGAAGACGGATTATTTGTCAGGAGGAAGGGGATTTTGGAGGAATACTCTTTTGAAGTTAGACATAGACCAGGTAAATTGCACACTAATGCCGATGGCCTGTCTCGACTACCAGTAGCACCCGTCCAACACACTGAACCTAACAAGGAACAGCATGACCCTAGGTATGGCGACAAAGTAAAATTTTCTGAAGGAGCCTGGAGGGATTCTAAAGATCGGGTAGTACTCGATTATCTGGAGGCTAAACACATGATCCAAATCCTCCACGGACAAGAGGGAAGGGTGGCTCATTTGGGTCAGACTCGACCTCTAAAGCAATTTAACGAAAGGTACTGGACCTCCAGGGCCGACCAAATTGTTAAAGAAGTTATTCAAAATTGTTTGGGATGTCAAAGGGGCAAAGATGGACGGGGACCTAGACAGTCGCCCGGACACATTACGGCCGGTAAACTGTGGGAAAAGTTATCTGTGGACATTATGGGACCTCTGCCCAGACAGACGAACAAAAGGTACATTTTAACCTGCGTCGACATCTTTTCAAAATATACGGTTGCTTGTGCCATTCCGGACAACAAAGCTGAAACTGTGGCTAGGGTCATCTTAGAAAAGGTAATTTTTGTATATGGCACCCCTGGATGTATTCTGAGTGATAGGGGAAAATAATTTAATAATGAAATCTGGCAACACTTGGGAGAAACCTTGGGCTACCAGATCCAGCACACCTCCCCGTATTACCCCCAGGGGAATGCTGTATGTGAAAGAAACCATAAGGTGCTAGCGAATTGTATACGGGCTAGTCTGAGCTCACAAAGGGGAGGAAATAGTCCGAGGTTGGCCGGAACTTCTGCCAGAAATTATCTGGGGGATAAATACCACTGTTTGTAGAACTACTGGGTATTCTCCCTATGAGATTATTTTTGGAATCACGCTGCAATTTCCTCAAGAACGATTATTACCCTACCCCAGTCCTTCCGCCAAATATTCCCAACCAGAACAATATTTGAAGGAACAACGGGAGCGACGGCAGCAAGTCCATGACCATATTACCCAGCAACAGCCCAAGAAAATTTCTCTAAATAATCCTTATTACCGGGGGGAATATATTCTGGTGAAGAGACATGATCCCACCCGAGCTGGTAAACTGGAAGAGAAATACGAGGGTCCCTTCAGGGTTGTAGAGATAAACGGGCCATATCAAGTGTTGTACTTGCATCATGGAGGTATTGCGTCAGCTACCCATATCCGTCATACTAAACGATATGAAGGTATTTTACCGCCAGACCTGAGCGAGTGGAGTAGCGAGGAAGGAAGCGAGGAGGAGATAGAAATCGGGGTTGGTGACCCTAGTGCTTCCTCAGCTCTACCTAATGTTGGAGGTCCTAATCTGAGCAGGAACTATTCGGAGGACTCTCCATTCTGGTGGTCTTTTAGTCGCAAAACTAACGAGAGTCTCCCTGAGTTCGGGCAAGAAGGAAACGGAGGAGACGAAGAGACTGCGACACGTGGGGAAAAATATTACCGTGAACTTACCGATGATGAGAAGTCTACGGTCCCCGACAGCGAAGTTTCAGATCCCCCGAGAGATTTCAATAAGACTTTAAGTAGTGAGTAAGAGTGTCTTCGAGCCGAGGTAAAAGCGAGAAACGTATTTCTTGAAGACAAAAATCTACTTGGCTCTCCCGCAGCTAAATTCAATGAATCAAACGAAAATCACCTGACTCATTTCCCGGGTAAAAGTCCAGCCAAAGCGTCTAAGCCCATAGGCCCCGCGGAAACCCTTACTCGTAATGGTAGGATTAGCCGTCCACCAATCAGGTACCCGGACGAAGGTATAAATAGGACCCCCGAGGCGCGTGCCTGCCAGTTGCAAGGCACCATGCCTCTCCCCTCTGACCCTCAGTACCGGCTCTGCCGACTAATAGCACTGGTCAATGGAAAAGGACAGAGAGTAAACACTACCAGGGCATTCAGACAGCTCCTCAGCCAACCCGGGAAAGTCCTATTGGCTAAAACTGCCGTGGGAAATCAAAATCCTGCACTCCAACTACACAGGTACCTTTGTGAGCATATTGGACTGGTGGATTGGCAGCCGGATGGCCAAAATTTCAAGGGAACAGTATTACGGCGATCAGGAGCTCGCCTTAATTTAGTAGGGGGTGATAAAGTAATAAGGCCATCCACCAATCACCGCACCCCCTTTTACCTGCTCGCCTCGCCAGCTGAGTTTGACAGTTCTGGCCGAGAACATCAACATGACGCACCTCCCCGGCCGGCCAATCAGAGGCCTCCATTTTCGGAGCGCACGGCTAAACATACCACCTCACCTTTAAGTTCGCTCTCGTTCTCTTCCCGGACATTCTCCTCTGGTTGCAATAGGTCTACTACCTCAGTGCCAGCCCTATACTCCCCTAAGCCAGTAAAAAACATTTGCAACCAGCTTCCAGGAACTTATTACGAAGAGAAAAGAGTGGAGGTGGGGAGAGCGAGTGTTCAAAGCGAGAGGGCGGCCGCGCGACCAGCTCAGCCAATCACAGTGCCGGAGAGCGGGAGGCGGGACTATAAAGGAAGGGTGGGGCAGGTTACAGGGTCACTCACCCCTCGGAACTCACTGGGCGAGCTTCTTGCAACCCACTTCCCCTCTCTCGCTTGGGCACAAAAGGGAACTCGGAGCCAACTATTCCAGCTACCCTGCCCCCACTAAATGTTCCAGTAAAGACCACTCCTGGACTAACCTCGCTCTCTCCCACTAGGCGGATACACCTTCATTATCTGGCCGCCTGTCGTCACATCGCTAGCTTACACACTCACAGCTAAGCGATTCAAGAGGGACGACAAATAGTGGACGGGAGCGAGAACTTCCAGAAGAGCTATTGGCCAGCTCTGTGGTGGTAAAACAGTTCCAGCACACACACTTAATAACAGACAATATATATTTTTAAAGGACCCATATTGGGCCCAAACCAGACTTAAAGAAAGAGAGAGAAAGTGCTTGACTAACTTAGTGGTTCCTAAAATATTTTATGTGTCCTTATAGGACAGACTAAAAAGAAAAGATCCTAGACTTATATATATTTATAAAATGATGATGTGTTGAGAGGGAAATAGTTATTCTTGTTAGCAAAGGCATAATGCCGAGTAGTTATTAGCATAGGATCTGATAGGAAAGACTTAGGTATAAAGTAATATAATAGTTCTTGAAGATAGATGGGCAACTAGTAGGCTCAGGGGAAAACAACTAATGGTTGCCAGATAGATCAATTTTAGATAGGGAGGACACTAGTCCGTATGGATAACAAACTCTTGTTTGGAAAGGAAATAATATCTATCACCATAGAGAGGAAATTCGGTCAGTTTTGTGTGGAGCGTTACGGGCGTTACGTTCAGTATATGAATGTGATCATAAGAATCTATGTAAAGGATTAAAGCAGAGAATCTTTTCAGCATAGAGGTTTTGAGGTACTGTTTACCAAGATTAAGAATTATTATTGATTAAGTGATTTATGTGAATATAACTTGTTTGTAATAGGATTACGTGAACGCATAATTAGAGGGTGTTCTCGATCAGGGTGATCAAGGAGTGGAAACACCCTGTTCTTTTGAATAACTGTGTTGCACAAACCAAGAATGTATTAGAGAAGGAAATCTAGATAACTTGTAATAACGACCGGTTCATTTGGAGGAATATATTGTATAATCAAAGAGTGTTGAGATACCATTTGTAACGACGTCCTTGTCATATGAGTCAATGTAATGTATAGGAAATATACTGTAGTTAAGAGATTATATGTAGTAACGCCTTGGTCTCTGGAGTAGACGAAATAGGCCCGGTAGAGGTGTATCATTCTTAAGGTTAGATAAAGAATATAACTTTTGTTTAAATAGGTGAATAACGGTATGATTTATTAGTGCCCTGGTCTCTACAGTAGACACAGCAGGGCTCGGTAAAAACCATATTAATTTAGAAACTAATAACGTGTCTTTGGATTGAAGCCGACTTGAGTCAATACCTGAATAACGGGAATTCAACTAGGGAGTAACGGGAGCTCTAGGGTTTCAAAGTACAACCTATCGTGGATCGATGTAATATTCAATCTGTGTCTTGAACTCATCTCGGCCGAACAGAGAAAGAGTTATTAGAGTAGTTAGGAAGTTTGTTAAATAAAGTATACGAACTTCTAAATGACTGTCGATTTATTCCCCACTTCAGTAGTATATTCGAGATAAGAAAATAAGTACTACAACTATTATTATTATTATTGGTATGCCCGGTTTTTACTGGGGTCTATTGGTTTAAATAGGTAGGTTCTGCTTAACTGGAGAAGCCGAATTCGTATTAACACATGGACAGTTAGTAATAGAGGTGAATTATAACCACACGTATATTCATATTATATTTATTCACTATAGGATATGGTATACGTAATCATAGAGTAATGGTAAAGAACAAAATATATATAAGACGCACGAGCGAGGCTCCACTATGTTTTCACTCGATAGACTGGTACTTCTACAAATATAATTTAGTACTCCCTACGATCGAGGTATTACACTTGCACTCGATAATCTAGGTTATAATTACGGACTGTCTTCTAATCAAAGTATTATACATTTTCCTGTATTTATTATTAACCCGGGAACTGCGGGGAGACTCTTAAGAGTTCCCCCGGCGGACTGCGGGAAGACTCTTAAGAGTAAGGGGGAAAAAAATCCATTTAAAACACCTAAAAAAAAATGTTTTTTTGTTTTTTTATTTTTTTATTTTTTTATTTTTTGTTTACCCCTGGGCCATGCCAAATATCACTCCTCCACCTCCCCTCCTTCCCCACTTTCCTCCCCTCCTTCAGTTTTCACCTATTTTCCCTGTTATTTCCTTATTCTGTGGTCTATTTTCGTGCTAACATTAGCGAGTTGCAAGCAGGGCATTGTCTTCACTGTTACCAAGCGAGTGGAAGAGAGAGAGAGAGTATCGATTGACAGTCTCTCTCCAGACTTGGGAAAGAGTGGTGGGGAGGGAGGTTGCCTCAGCCATACATTATGTAACTCCCGGCCTGTATCGCCGATTTTGACCATCCAAACGCTGTTTCCACTTGTTTTATTGTTGTAACAGGTTAATACCTTTATAATCAACCTATAATAGGCGCATATGGATAAGTATTAATGCTATTTATGGTAAAATAACGATTTTAGTGATGGGAACAGCTCAAATACGTCAGCACAGGAGTGTGGTGTCTCATACCCCCCATGCGCACTTCTTAGGTTAAGATATATATAAGAATAGCACATTTTACAACTGAGGACTTGCACTTGTGCTTATTAGGTTTATGTTTCAATATAATGTATGCGAACTTGTTGGTTTAATATGCGTAGAGTTATTCTTGAGGTGGCGACTAATGAGGTTTATTTCTAGTTTATTCCTCTATATAAGTATGCGTATGATATTTGTTATTCACTTGGTATTATTATTATCCGAATTAATATTAGTACTTCCCTGATTTATTTGGGTGTCACTAGTACTTTCTTTAGTTTTTTAGTTCCATAGAATCGTAGCATACACTTTCACTAGAATAATTCTTTATATATAGTCGTATCAATATTACTTTTCACTGTTGATCCTTTATACTTCTTCCTAAATACACTTAGTATAGATCACTTCTCACAGTTGTTTCTCCTGTGTATTGATAACAGTATAATAATTTCACTTTATGTTCGTAGAGTAGATACTTAAGTCTTCGGTAGATGCGTTGGCCGTGGTGGTGATCCTGACGTGGCTATAGTTGACAACAGTTGTGCTCGAACTCTTGAAGTTGGACCTTGAATACTATCTACCATATGCCAGTACATAGGTAAAATAGAATCGAGTTAACGCAGGAGAGAGCACACTGACTACTATCGTCTTTATACTTCCAGAGTATTGGTGTTGGGTCTTAAATATTGTGTGTAAATATGCCAGTGCATCAACACACGTTATCGAGCAAACGTAAGATAATTGTTTGTAACGCAACAGATCTTAACTACTCTGACCGTTATAAGAGTCCTTCAGAACTGGGGGTGATAGTTATGTTGTGGCCTTCTCCAAGATATTGCTATCTTGGAAGGACTCCCTGCTGAGTGCCGTTATGGGTAGACAGTTTCTCACAGAGCCCTAGTTGGTCTATGCCGGATAAAGCGCTAACCATGGCAGCCTTCTTCATCCACAATAGCGCCTCGGTTGGGGTAGGTAAGGATATTAGTTACAATAAGTGATGTGTCTAATAAAGCTTCCTTGTTGATACCCACAACAAAAACACTCTCTTGCAGTAGCTCTATAGGATACCAGTGCACCTAGGTCAATACTATCAAGAGCAGAGCAGGGTGGCTCAATCTTATTGCTAACTTATCGTCCAGTGATAGTTAAGCTAACCATCCAACTGAGTAATGATCTTAAAATTCCTTGCAGTCTGTCGTGAATCCTAGCTGGTATATATACAGTAGTTTGAATTTCCCGGGTTCACGACAGCTGGTTCCTTTTTGTTTATACACATTACTTTATTTATCTTTGTGGATAAATATTACTGTGGTTGCACCAAGTATATCTTAGTTTATTTTCCCTTATTATTTAATCACAGGGGACGATATAGAACCCTTAAATATATTTTATATTGTCACGATAAAAGGGAATCTCAGACACACTTCACACAGACTTCACCCCGGCAAGACAGACCGCCAGGTAGGGCTGGGCAAGACTCGATATTTTTGGACTCGATGGGGTCGATTCTTTTTGGGGACAGACTCGCCAGACTCGATTCCAGACTCGAGTCTTTCCCTACACTTATTCTACAGTGGTCAGTGTCGCTCAGTGACACACCTTAGTGATCTGAAAGGTCACTCTAAAGGGGTTCAGGTCGTAAATAAGAATCGGCGAGGCAGCGGGTAGGAGAGAGTGGGTGAGAGACTGAGAGTGAGCCGTGGTGGATGGGGTTAGAATGATGCTCGAGTCTGTGAGCCTAGTGTGAGCCGTGAGCCAGCCAGTGAGCCTCCTATAATCTGCAGCTTCCACAAGACTCGTTTCTAGTTCTACTAGGCGCCTCGCTGCCAGACTGCCAGTCTTTGCACAAGTTTGTAGGCCTAGTAGAATCGATTCTCTATAAATTGGACTCGAGTCCGGGATCGTTCACCTGGACTCGAAAGACTCGATTCTGGGATCGATTCCTGCCCAGCCCTACCGCCAGGCGGCGGCGGCGCCAGCTGCTGCCACATAACAACAAAACTTCCTTGATATTTGCCTCCCGACATGTCCATCACCTAAGCTACACTCTTTGCATCACAGCTAAGTTCCTCTAATACTAGAAGTACTTCATAGATATTACTGGGACTACCACAGATAACCTACACATACATGTTTACAAGTAAGTCAAACGCGCCGACCCGGTATCATTTTTATAGCCTAGGCCAATAAATTCATCTTTTCAGGTTTAATTATTTAATTTATATCTGTTTCTCCTCTACCCCCTAGGAATAATAAACAGGATATAATTGGTGCTGTGACCAGCAGTGTGCCAAAATTCGCCCATTTTCTTCGTGATCCCGAACCTAACATCTGAAAAAATATTGATACTGAAATAAGCTAAGAGCCTGTGACTGTCCCGGGGCGGCCGGGAGCCCCGCTAAACCTGCCATTCTATTTCTACATTACACTCATCAAACGATAGTTGCTTTGCTATGCACTGTACTCTACATTGGCTATGATCTTAGAACTATTATATATCACCTGTATTGAAGTCCAAATGCAGCTACTAATGTAAATATAGACGGATAAATCCAGAGCTCGAGTCATGAGAGCGATTTGTTTACACTGTGAAAACACAACTTGTTCGGTTCGGATGAGGTGACTGACTTTAGCACCAATATAACAAATATATATTACAATAAGGAAACAGCCATCGTTCATAGAATGAACTCCTGGATAGAAGAGTCCGCTAAAACAAACAAACAAACAAACAAACAACCAATGTACCCCTACACTCCGATGTTATATTGCGCCGAAGGCTGAGTCAAGACGAACACAACTACCGTAATTTTATTGGCACTCGAATGCTCAATAATATGTAGATTAAAGGATAATAATAGGGATTTATCTAAAACTATGTATATATTAACTAAACTACTCCATGTGTTTAATATATTGACTGAATTTCACTGAAATGAATAATGTAAAATATTAATTTAAGTGTGAATGTTAGTTTTCTGATCTGATCTGATCCCAGTTAAACTCCCGCAAAATACACGATATTTGTTCGTATGTGTTAATTTTATGGGGTCTCTAATTTCTTAAAAATAGTGAATGAATATCAATTTTATGTGTTTGACAAAGAGCGCAAGACCTTGAGGCATAAGGTAAGCTATAAATTAGTACGATTTTATGATGAATTATTGGTTTTTCAGGGGTATATATGTGGTTGGATCAATGGAAAACAACGAACTAATATCAGCTATGTTTTCCATTGTGGTGTTTCCGAGAATAATCCAATGATGACGTCAAATTAGCTTGCCGCCAATCAACTGTGGAACACTTGGAAATGTGTTAGCTGTTATTTACCGATATATTTGTGGAAAAATAGAGTGAATTAAGGGGCTGGAATATAACATTGACTTCATGTGAAGTGCGAGTGCCCTACACATTCTAAAATTGTGCATATTAATCTTGGGGAACTCATTATATATAAGGTATAAGTTCAAGGTGATACTTTGGATAAACCTGACTTCTAGCAAGCACCAAACAGCGATTTTGTAAGTAGCCAAGCATAATATTTTTTCAGATAAGCCTAGGCCTACTTGTATTAGCCTAGGCCTATGATGATAATGATGATTTGAAGCAGAAATGAGTAGCCTAGGCTGAGGCTAGGCGTATTAGGCTTAGGATAACCCATTATCCAATAATCTTAGGACTGCCCCCACTAGTGGGGCTATGTATAATGTATTTATAGGCTAATGAAGATCAAGGAAGATTTGAGGTTAAAGACAGTAAAAAATAAGGTTAGCTAGGCAGCTGGGAATCTGGTTCTGGTAGGCTAAGACTCAGAGCCCACTCTTAACCCAGGAACGGCGAAGGTCCTCAATTATGGTAATTATTTAGAAGATGACCTTTTTTTCTAGTTATTAAAAACTTACTCTATGGTGTATTATATGATATATAGAAGCAATAGAACTGTTAAAATGACCTGGGAAGTGTATATTAAACTTAGCCTAGACCAACATTCTTGTTTTTTTTTTTTTTTTTTGTAAGGCTAGGCTAGGCTAACCTAGCCTAGGCTACTCTTGAGTTTTGGAACACAGTAGGCCTAAGCCTAGGCCTATTTTAGATGTCTAACTTTTAAAATAATAATATAAAAATACGTAGGCTAGGCCTAGGCTAGGATTCATTTTTTTTTATCATTATACAGAAAGTTAATTTGTGTTATCACTCAAAAAAACAGCGTCATTCGACACCCTGGCTAGGCTATAGCCTATGACAATAACAGTTTGCCGTCATGCCGTGGGATTATAGGGGTAGACCTGTCACTGAAGAATACTTTCGCAGTCTTACCGTTTGTTTTTGTTTTCAAGGTATAGGCTATAGGCAGAATAGGCTACAGTAGTATCTTATGAGGAAGTAAGAAGGAGGTGTGGTGTGGAGGTAGATGTGCTGGAAAGTGTGAAAAGGAACAACTTGAGATGGTTCGGCCATATGGAACGTATGGAAAGCGAGAGAATGACTAAGAGGGTGTACGAGAGCGAGGTGGAGGGACAGAGGGGGAGAGGTAGACCGAATATGAGGTGGAAGGATGGAGTGAGGAACTACATGAACGAAGGCGGTGCTGGTTGGGGGGAGGGGCGTCGACTGACTGGGGACAGAGGTGCATGGGGGCGGTTCGTTCGTGGCCACCCCTTCGGGGATCACGGCGTCAGGCAATAGATAGATAGATAGTATCTTATCTACTGGTATCTTATTTTATTGTAGTTTATATTATGAGTGGAAGATTTGCAATAACTTACCCTAACCAAAGTCCAAACTTAGTGTCCAAAGTGGGATCTGCACCCTGCTTCTATGTTCTCATTTTGTATACCGGTAACTTTTTAGCTAGATTACAGGTACAATTTAATAAGTGTACAGCCAGCAGCTAGGCCTACCGCCTACAGTGCATTTATAGATTTCCCGGAATCCCGGCCATGACTTATTGACTTGGGTATCACTAAAGAATCTTTCCGCAGCCTTATGTACAATTGTTTGTTTTTATTTCTTCAAGGAATATAGTACAGTAGTTTATTGTTCAATTGTTTATCATGTTATGAGTAGATAATTTGCATTACCTTACCCTAACCTAACTTTACTTAGTCTTAGTGTCCAAAGTGGGGGCTGCCACTATCCTCACAGTCCACACACCCGCTAACTAGCATATATTATTGGTATGTCTTGTCATTACTATAACCTGACTTCATGGGGGTAACGGAGACTTGATTGAATATTTTCGGAATTAGCCTCGCAGAATCTTGAGTCTTTTAAATTTGTGAAAATTAAAGTAAGTTTCTACGTTCCTACTGATTGTACTTAACCCGAGATGGGAATAGCCTACCTAGGTATTTTTTACTCGGCCCAGGGAAAATAATAGACAAACAAATGTTCTAATCAAAGTTTATTCTTGAAACTTGGTACCGGTATGTATTTTAACCAGTACTCTATAGTAACTCATGTATCATATGAAAGGATATAAATTAAGTATGTAATAGTTCTTGGAATGCAACAACAAATATACATGAAATCTTTATTGGACAAAAGTTACAAAACTAAAACAGGGACTGCTAAGAATAATTTAAAAAACTGTTTTCAATGCCTATATTAGTGGACCTGAAGTGAATCTCTTTGAGACTGAAGTACAGGCAGCCAGCTCCCCTAGTATCCTGATTAAACACCAGTAAACATACATAACATCCCTTTTACTTACAATATTATTCATTCCTTTTAATAAATTTTGAGCATGTATTGTGCGTATATTTACCTTCACATCTCAAAATTTCTCCGGCGGCCGGGGGGCTATGCCCCCCGGACTCCCTATTATGTAGCGGGGGGCGCAGCCCCCCGCACCCCCCGCAGACACCGCGCAAATTTGTTACTTGTAAGCTTAGAAAAATTATCCAGAACTGGATAATTTCTGTTTTGGCACCCTGGTGACCAGGATACTGGGCCATCTGTTATATATTGATAAGAATTGGGGGGGTATTAGGCCTGACTTGTCTGCCTTTGTGTAGAGCTGGGCGATCCAGTGGACAAATGTTGAGGAGCGCATATGTCCGGGATTTTCCGCTGGACCGTCCAGTGCAGTGCCCTGCTTTTTTTTTGTTAAGCAGTTCTATAGACCAGGGGCAAGGGTGGACACTGTCAGGCAGACCTCAGCCTGGGTTAGATGTGCCAGGGAGCCGGAAGGTATTAGATAGGCTACTGAACAGAGCGCATGCCTTCTTTGAGAAGGACAGGGCCGAGGAGGAGCAGTCGACGCAATAGGCTAGATCTAAAGACTATGACGACGGCTGCGGCTGTTCCTCCTACAGAGGAGTCGTGATCCTTCTTTCTCTTTCTTTTTCAGGCATTAACTTTGTAAATTGTTAAAATTTAATATAGTAAAGTAAATATTGTAAAGTAGAGTAATATGACATAGGGTAAATTTCCTTTTCTTTGATCATTTGTAAACTCACAGGGGGCACGCGATCTGCATGCTTCAATTTGCTTGGTTGCTGTCGTCATCAATGTAAGTAGGTTAGCCTAGGCTTAGAATAGGTTAGCCTACAGTGACGATTAGTATTGTTGTTCCTTAAGCTTTAGTTACCATAATTTTTTTAAGAATGGAGGAGAAAATAAAGTCATTGTGGCGGTTCAGGGCCGCCAAGAAGGGAGGGATTACTAAGCTTACCTTTAATCTGTCTGAATTTATTGAACATGCTGCTACACTGCATGATGTAAAGGGTGTGAAAATAACTTTAGAAAAGGCCCTAGCTGATATCGAGTCGTATAACGTAGAGTTGTATAGCTTATATTCAGATGATCAGTTAGAGGAGGAGATGGTGAAAGATATGCAGTATGTTAATCAAGTAAACAGTCAGTTAGCTGAGTTAGATAGTGCTCTACAGACAACCACTACTGGTAGATCTCATGATAACGCAGCAAGTAGGAAACAGAAGGGTATTAAGCTACCCTCCCTGAAGTTGCCAGTTTTTGACGGGGATCCAACACAGTGGGTGGGTTTCTGGGAGCTCTTTGATTGTAGTGGTCACTCCCAAACAGACTTAACTGACATTCAGAAATTTACGTGTCTAAAGGGACAACTTAGTGGTGAGGCTCTACAAATTGTTAGTGAGTTTAGTTTGGTCGCTGCAAGTTATGAACCAGAGGTCACTATACTGAAAAACAGTTATGGTCAAAAGGATCGCATCAAAGCAGCTCACATAGCGAAACTGTGTAATCTCCTGCATCCTAGCCAGGAGGTCAGTGCTCTGAAAGATTTGCCCGCGTCATTTGAGTGTGCGTTAGAGTCATTACGCTCTATGGATGTAACAGTAAGTGAAATGTGTGCAGTACTGTTGCATAATAAACTTCCTAGTGCACTCTCTGAGGTGATTAAGCGTGAAGTAAAAGACAACTGGCTGGATGTGGATGAATATGTTCGTGTGTTTAAGACTGAAGTGTGCAATCTAGAAAGTAGACATAATCCACTAGAACAGTTTGGGGCGACCGCCACAGCAGCATATGCTGTATGAATATTCCCATATTCAAAATATGCTACAGGGGGACAATGCCTAGTGAGTTCACTGCTCAATAGGTGGCATTCTGAGAGTGAGGGTCTGAGTCTGGAGGGTGAGACAGTGAAGCACTTGAACGAAGCAACCAGCAGCTTCAGAGATGGAGCTGCTTCGAGCCATGAATGGATGCTTCACATGTCTCACTCCCCAGACTGGAACGAGACCTCACGGGCTTCACCGTGTTGAGCGGTGGATTGTAAGGGCTCTCAGCCTATGCCCGAGAGGGAGTAGTTGGAATATAGAAAAAAAAATAAAAAAATAAAAATCAGAAACCCGATACCAAGCAGAAGTATGGATGTAAGTTGTGTTTAAAGACAGGACATTTTTGGGCAAAGTGTGCAAAATACAAGAACAGTCCCACTAAGGCCAATAGAGCAAGGCAGTTGAAATTGTGCGTCGGGTGCCTGTCATCAGAACATGGCAGCCAGGGGTGTACTAACCCTAAAATTAGGCCGTGCCGATTCTGCCAACAGAATCATTTTAATAATTTGTGTCTGACGCCACGCCTTGAACAAACTGGACAACCAGTAGCCCTTGAACCAACAGTGACCATGGCTGTGGCTTCGGGCCGTAATGCAGTGTTGTTACCTACTATTCAGATTCCCTTGACCGACAGAAACGGTCATACCAGTAAAGTAAGAGCTTTGTTGGACCAATGTTCGCAGCGTACCTTCGTCTTGCGCTTTGCTTTATCGCAGCTTGATTACGTTAGGGTCAGTAAGGAACAGCTAAGGCTCCAGGGATTTACTGGCTCACTTGGTAGTACTGAGTATGAAATAGTAGAGTTAACCTAACATCACAGAAGAAGGGTGTGTAAATTGAGGGCCGTTGTGGTGGAGGAGTTACCAGTATACAAACCAGGGAGAGGACTAGAGATGGAGGTAAATGCTATCAGGGCTCGGGGTTACAAATTAGCCGATCCAGGTATCACTGATGGAGATATGATAGGGTTACTGATTGGGGCGGACTTTTATTACCACTTTGTACATTCAGGCTATGTCAGAGAAGGAAGTATAGTTATGTTACCCACAATTTATGGTTAAGCACTGAGTGGCACTTATCAGTCAGATATAGAAGAGACCTATGTAGAGTTAGTCACTGTTCTTAACCCGGGAGCTGCGGGGAGACTCATAAGAGTTCCCCCGGCGCACTGCGGGGAGACTCTTAAGAGCAGAGCCTTTGAACACGTACCAAAACCGCGCGTTTATAGCCAGGCGGCTGAAAATTGGTGTGGGTATAGTACTACATGTCAACTCTCGACACCACCCCGCCAAACGCTCGCCCCGCACTCGTGCAAGCACCACCGCGCCAGTAACCACGCACTAGTCATGGAGCCCACACGTCCCTCACGCTCGCTCCCTGATGACACAACCAGCCCTCCTTCTGGTGGTGTTAGCCGCCGTGGAAGGCAGAGGGTGGCTGCTAAAGACCCTAGCTACCAGTACGACACGCCCTACAGCTCGGAGGACGAAACACCTGCACCCAAAGCACGAAAAACACGTGCAAGCACAATAAAGGTACAGAGGTCATTGGTGTTTCGGGACACTGCCACCACGACCCAGGCCACTACAACAACCACTACCACCACCACTGCCACCCCTGCAACCGGTACCAGCGACGCAGTAGGCCGCCCTAGGGCTGCAGAACCTGCGGGTGCAGGAAAAATTAAAGGCACGGGCGTAGGGAAAAGAACCCGTACGCCAGCCACAGTGCCCCTACCACCACCACCACCACCACCAGCCGCCCCTGGCCCGGCTGCCCCTGCCGCCCCTGCTGCCCCTGCCACCCCTGCCACCGGTACCAGCGACGCAGGAGGCCGCCCTAGGGCTGCAGAACCTGCGGGGGCAGGAAAAATGAAAGGCACGGGCGTAGGGAAGAGAACCCGTACGCCAGCCACAGTGCCCCTACCACCACCACCACCACCAGCTGCCCCTGCCGCCCCTGCTGCCCCTGCCGCACCTGCCCAAGGAACAGGGAAGGGGAAGGGGAAGGGGAAAGGGAGAGGGAAAGCGACTGCTGGCCCTGCTGGCCCTGGTGTCCCTGCCGGCCCTGCTGCCCCTGCTGCCCCTGCCGCCCATGCCGCCCCTGCCCAAGGAACAGAGAGAAGGGCGACAGGCACCACCATCATCTTGCCATCAAGGCCACGCACCACTGCTGCCCCTGCCGCCGCCCCTGCCGCCGCCCCTGCCACCGCCTCTGCTGTCCCTGTCCATAAGACTCCCGCACGTGCAAAAGTGACCCGGAAAACTCTGACACCATCAAAGTATGCCGCCCTGCTGTTTGATGGTGATTCGCAGGACATTGGCAGCCCGGGTTTCGACGACGAAGCCCTAGCACGGGACCAAGGGTGGGGGGATTTGGGAGTGGACAGTGGGAGTGAGTCCGACGTCGGTGACGAAAATGAGGAAGGGCATCGTCTGTCAAGTGAAGAGGAGGGTAATGATGATGAAGTGCTGTATCGCGACCATGGAAGCGATATTTCAGACGATGAAGCAGACGCAGACGACATTCCGATCCCTGAGCTGCCTTCGTTCGATTGGTCTGACGGGGTCAATTTTGTACCTGACGTGCCCCAGTTCAATCCTGGGACGTCAGGAACAACTGACGACTGGCCCTGTGACGATCAAGCGAACGAAAGCGACTTCTTCCTCGCTTTTTTCGACATGGAGGTAATGACGTACATCGTTGCTCAAACAAACGCCTACTACAGGTGGGTGTTTGGCAGATTGGACGTCCTTTCTCCAAAAGCGAGAATACGAGGCTGGGTGGATACGACTGTGGAAGAATTTATGACGTTCTTTGCCTTGTTGTTCCTCATGTCTCTGATCAAGAAGCATGTGTTGCAACACTATTGGAAGCACGACCCTCTCATCGCCACCCCAACTTTCAATAAGTTCATGACTCGTGACAGATTTTTGTTGCTGCTAAGATTTATGCACTTTGCAGACAACGAAAATCCTAACAGGATATGGAAAGTTCGGGATGTGTTCACCATGTTGTTGGAGAGGTATAGGAAATACTTTTACCCCTTCCTCAATTTGGTGATTGATGAGTCGCTCATGCTCTTCAAAGGACGTCTTGTTTTCAAGCAGTATATCCCCTTGAAAAGGCATAGGTTCGGAATCAACCTCTTCGTTTTGTGTGACTGCGAAACTGGAATAGTGCTTGACATGATCGTGTACACAGGCACTGACATTGACATAACGAAAGCCGCTGCCAATGACCCCATGGGCATGTCAGGTGCCATCGTCAGGAAAATGTTGGCACCTTACCTGGGCAAAGGCCACATCATCTACACTGACAACTGGTATACTTCTCCTGCTCTTTGCCAGTTTCTTCATGACAACCAAACGGGGTCATGTGGGACTGTCAGAAAGACAAGAAAGTTTATGCCAAAGTTCACAGGTGATGTCATTCCTCTCACAGATGCCTCCTCCAGTGACACACCTTCAGAAGACGACCTGGCCCAGGAACACCGCGAGAGGCATGTGCGAAGAAGGCGACGAAAGGGGCAGAAATACAAGCAGCTCGAGAAGTGTGGGAAAGTGATAGCCCCGAAGTGGAAGGATAAGCGAGACGTCCACCTGCTTTCCACCGTCCACACAGGTGCCCAGGTGGATTCTGGCAAAATCCACTACCGAACCAGGAAGACAATCTACAAGCCCGACATGGTAGTGGACTACACTAAAAACATGCGCCTGGTGGACAAGTCTGACTGTCAGCTGTCAGGCGTTGAGTGTCTGAGGAAGACTGTGAAGTGGTATCACAAGCTCTTCCTCCACTTAGTTGATATAACGATGCTGAATGCCTACAACTTGTGGTTGGTGAAAAAGGATATGGCCCCAAACCAGAAGCTGAAATTCCGGGAGTTCGTGTACAACGTCTCATACCAACTCCTGGAGAAGTATGGCACCACCACTCACAGACGTACGGCATGGCGTGGGGATCACGTTCCTGACCGCATCCAGCTGGGTGTCGAAAGACACTACCCCATCAACACTGAGATGCTTGGCACTCGTCACAGGCAGGCGCAGTGCACCGTCTGCAGCTCCAGTGTCAGGAAACCCCATGTCACGAAAAGAGTCACCTCAATGTGCGCCGAGTGCAAAGTTCCACTCTGCCTGGGTGACTGCTTCAGGGACTACCACACCTTCAAGAATTATTGAGTGTCGCCCTGCCCTGCCCTACCCTGGACTCGCCCCGTGCCCTGCCCTGGACTCGCCCCCTGCCCTGCCCTGGACTCGCCCCGTGCCCTGCCCTGGACTCGCCCCCTGCCCCGCCCTGTCCTGGACTCGCGCCCTACCTTACCTGACCTGACCTAATTGATCACGCTACCTCATAATGTAATATATATATTATATAATGTATAAGTTCCAAAGATGTCCCTGTGATATAGCTTTTACATTATATAATTGTATGTTTCATTATTTAGTTTATAAGTTTCAAAGATTTACATGTAATATGCCTTATTTTTTTAGTATATCAATATATATGTTTGTTATTAGCCAAAGTAATGTGTATATAATTATGTTCTTACCTCAAATGAATTGTACAAAAATAAATATGTTTCAATAAATCCTGTCAAACCTACTAAGATAATAAAAAAAACAATAAAAAAAAACAAAAAAAAACAAGGTCATGTCATTGTATTCTTACAATATGATATATTCTATGAATATTTCATATTGTTTGAATACAATGGCATGATCTTGTAAAAAAAAAAATGTATCAAAAATTTTCTAGACAATATAAAACCTTCCCCATAACCCCCTCCTGGACTCGATCCCGCTACCCTACGACACTTTGAGTTTTCCAGTCCGCGACCTTACCAACCATGCCACAGGAGCTCATACCAAATATCACTCAAAACTTTGTGTCTACAATCGAAATGACAATATAAAAAAAAAAATGAATTATCCCACCAATTTACGTTTGTAAATTGATGGGATTATCAATTATATCATGCCAAGGTTTATAAAAGTTTGTCTCTGTCAAGAATTAGTAATTATATAACTTTATTCAGTCAAAAATTGCCCAAACACTCAGCAAAATTGCCCCTCTCAGTGCGACTCCACTCATTTTCACACGGTCAAGCGGTCACGAGGTGACCCTTGCCGCTCCTTTATGCCCCAGCTACACCAGCAACAGCAGCTCTGTCTGGGAACAAAATTTGTATAAATACAATAATGGATAAAATACTCTTCACAAATACATTTGTATTGTATAATATTGTAAATAAAAAAGAATAATAACTGTGTGGGTGTCGAAAATTGCTCAACCAGCTTTCTTATGTCTCGCCTACGCGCGTATATTGGATTATACATAGTCATGACTGTCATACAAATAATTGCAGTAGGTCTCGAATATACATTTAGATTGCATATTACTTGGAAATAAATAAGTAAACGTTTCTCTGGTGGCAATCTACCCTTTCGCAAGTGTAAGGAGACACCATTCTATATTTAGCCCTTTATCACAAAAGGCAATCTGCCTGTGTTTACTGACCACCGTCGCTGGTGGTCTATAATATAGTACTTTATTTACAGTCAATGGCCTACATGTTTCTGTGGTACTTCACATGTGTCTAAAATGCAATGTCTGCTTGCATAAAAATGCAATTCTGAAGTCCATTTATACGTACGACATACGCATGTCTCAGTTTCTCTCTCTCTCTCTCTCTCTCTCTCTCCATTCCTGACTCATGTTATTGTAGACCTGTTGATGGCAACGAACACCAGCCATCTGGTAGACATAAGGTTCAAAATACCAAGACATCAATACGCCTGGGGCGCCTCCACAATTATCACAAAGCTGGTTATCTATCTAGAGATCTGCCTGACTTCCATCTCTCCACGACTCACTCACTCACTGCACCCCTGCATGCCTCCCTCCCACCCACCCACCCCCAACCCACCCTTTCAGGCTTCCGTCTGCTAGAAACGCATTCACAATTTGCGTAAATATCGCATCAATTGGGCTATATGCGGTATATTCCTTGTTATATGGGAAGCCTACATATGTACACGTCTTCATTATAGCATGACAGTGCTCTAAATACAAGATTTACGTGATATTTATGGCGTAACACACCCTCTCCCCTTTCATTCCCAGCACAACTCAGTCACACCTTGGTTCACGCATAGAAACTCATTGATAATGTGCGTAAATATCGCATGAATTGGTCTATATGCGGTATATATTTTGATATATGGCACGTATACATACGTACAAGTCTGTATTATAGCATGACAGTGCTCTAAATACAAGATTTACGTGATATTTATGGCGTAACACACCCTCTCCCCCTTTCATTCCCAGCACAACTCACTCACACCTTGGTTCACGCATAGAAACTCATTGATAATGTGCGTAAATATCGCATGAATTGGTCTATATGCGGTATATATTTTGATATATGGCACGTATACATACGTACAAGTCTGTATTATAGCATGACAGTGCTCTACGTACAAGATATACGTGATATGTATGGCGTAAACCACACTCTCAGCTCATAAATTGCCGCCAAACCTCCAACACATCTTCATTCCTGCCTAAAAATTCTCTTATAATTCCCTTATATATTGCAATTTTTGGTCACTATGAGGCATATTCATTGTTATATGGGTGGCCTACACACGTATACATACTCTAAATAGCCTAAAAGGGCTCGAAAAAGGAGATATACGTGATAATACGCGGTAACCCACCCCCTCCTCCCTCTCCTTCTATCCCCTGGGCGCGTGAAAATTCGGCCGGGAAATCTCGCCGCTCGATGACAATCTAGCCGCGCGGTGCCATTCGCTCCACATTTTTCAAATACAGACCGTTCCCCTACCCCCCCCAGACATTTTTGGGGGGGTCAAATATATATGGGCCGATGCACGCAAACATTCCCTACACGATGATGTACTTTTTATCGAAATTGGCAATAGGTCCCAAAATCATCATAGGTGCGCACAGTCTTACCCTGTAGAAAACCCCCTGTGCGCCGCGGAGAGGTTAAGTATCTCTTTAGTGGAGATACAGGAAGATATTGGCAGTAAATCTCCAGAATTAAAGGATCTGACAGCTCTATGGGACTTGGACCATATTGGTATAAGTCCTAATGAGACTGGGAAGGGTAGGGAGAGAGTCTTAAATAGATTTTCTGAAACGGTACAGTATTCCGAAGCAGAGGGACGGTATATAGTGGAACTGCCTTGGAGAGATAACATAGATAAATTACCTGATAACTTTAAGTTAGCCCTGGGCAGAATGAGAGGCTTGCAGTGTAAATTTATAAAAGATCCCAACTACTGTCAACAGTATACAAAGGTTCTGGATGATCAGATAGAAAGGGGGTTTATTGAAAGGGTAGAAAACAGGAATCAAGCTGGTCATCCCATTCACTACTTAGCTCACCATGGTATTACTAAAGATAGTGTTACTACGCCTGTACGGATAGTGTTTGACTGTTCGGCTAGGATGGACGAGAGGGCGTTCAGTCTGAATGACTGTCTCCATACAGCTCCATCGCTAGTGGCTGACATCACCCAGGTACTTCTACGCTTTAGATGCCATCAATTTGCCTGGGTGAGTGATATTGAGAAAGCATTTCTCATGGTGGGGTTGAGTGAGAAGGATAGGGATGCTACTAGGTTTCTGTGGCCCGTTGATCCCTTGGATGTTGCAAGTCCTTACATTGTCTACCGGTTCCGTGCAGTTCTGTTCAGGGCCGCCTGTTCCCAGTTCCTCCTTAATGCTACCATTCAAAAACACCTGTCTATGATACAGGAGAACAGTGAAGTAGTTATAATAATAATAATAATAGTTCTTAAAGCTAGCGCATGCTAAGCTAGCTAAGGATAGCTCAATAAGGCCGATTAGGCGTATTTCCATTGGGGTCCTGTACTACTACCCCATCCCTTTGCTCATGAGGGATGGTAACGACTCAGTGCTTGTGAAAAATCTTTAATGCGCCGAGCGTGGGCGCGAACCCGGGCCTTCTGGGTGGAAGTCCGAGACGCTAGTCACTACACCCAAGCGAGCCGCTATAATAAGCTAAAAAGGGGGTTGTATATTTATAATATTGATAACTTGCAGGGGACTGGTGATGATGTAAGTGATTTGCAACAACAATGTTGGGATGCCCGTAGAATATTTTCCAGCGCTAACCTGTCTTTACGTGAGTGGGTCACAAATAATGAGAGTTTGCGGGAACTGTTGCACCTGAAGGGTATAGCTTCTGCCAAACAAGACGGGGTTAAGGTACTTGGCGTTGCGTGGCTGACTGATACGGATATGTTACAGGTTAATTGCCGTGGAAGTAGCCCTGCATTGGTTACAAAACGCGAGGCTCTAAGTCTAACCGCGAGTGTGTTCGATCCTCTAGGAGTGTTGCTACCGGTAACCATCCGGGCGCGGAGGTTCGTACAGGACTTGTGGAGATTAGAGTGTGGGTGGGATGTACCCATTGCAGATGACATGAGAGCTAACTGGCAGGGTATTTATGACGATATGATAGATAGTACAGGTATCATGTTTCCCCGTCAGGTCACTAATTCTAAGAGGGTTACGCTGCACCTATTTAGTGACGCTAGCTCAGTAGCATATGGTGTAGCGGCCTATGCGGTTGGTGATGAGGTGAGTAGGTTAGTAATGGCCAAAGCTAAGGTGGCACCTATTAAGTCCCTAAGAGGGAGTTGACTGCTGTTCTTCTCGCAGCTCGTCTCGCATGTTATATATGTGAGGCCTACGCGGATGAGCTGATTATAGAGAATGTATACCTCTGGTCGGACAGCCAGATAACCCTATGCTGGTTGTCTAGTAAAAAGATTTTGCCTATATATTGTAACGGGGGGGGGGGAAAGGTCGTCTCTCCTTCTTCTTCACTTCCCTACTGCTGCAACAAGAGAGAGAGGGTAAGACAGAAAAAGATAGATTAAGCTGCAAAGGTGGAAAATAGGTACTCAAGGATAGAAAGGAAGAGATGACGACAAACCCGTTATTGCATTCTAATTAACGAGAGGACAACCCTGTTTGGTTGACCCACATCCAACATCCTTCGAGGAAGGGGAAAGGCTGCAACTCCGACACGATGATAAGACAAAGGAGTACAAAGGAAATCAAGCAACAACAGATCTAGTGACCCTTCTAGGTTGCTTGTCCTCCAAAACACTGAGGATCAAGTGTTCAAACAGTGGTTTAGAGTGGGTAAGGGAACATTGGAAAGGGAATTACTGCCCTGGAACTAATGTCTGTGGCAGGATTAGGAAGTTAGTAGGGAACAGATGGGTTAGTAACTGAGGGGGGGATAAAATAAAGTTATTCATTTACAAACGCAGTCAGTCGCGGGTTTGATGCGAGATATTTGTCTAGGCGGAGTTTAAATGAATCAACGGTGATGCAGTCTATAACGTTTCGGGGAAGCCCATTCCACAAGTTGACAACTCGATTGAAGAAGAAATTCTTAGATTAGTGTGAGTTAAAAGATTTACCAATAATTTTGCAACCGTTTCCCCGCGTGTAATTAGATTGGTTGATAGTGAAGTACTTATTACAGTTCATATTGTCGATGCCTTTGATGATTTTGAACACTTGAATTAAGTCACCTCTTAATCTGCGCTGGGTTAAAGGAAATAGATTTAATTCTCTAAGACGCTCTTCGTATGGTTTGTTCTTTAGGCTAGGTATCATTTTGGTAACTCTACGTTGAACTCGTTCTAGCTTGTTTATATCTTTTTGGTAATAAGGGCACCAGGATTGAACGCAGTATTCCAGAAGAGGGCGGACTAAGGAATTGTAAAGGGTTAGGATAACTTCTTTGGATTTATGCTCAAATGACCTGCCTATAAAGCCAATTATTTTGTTTGCCTTCTTAACAACTTCTGAACATTGTTGACTCGGTTTTAGGTTACTCGATATTGTTACTCCCAGATCGGTTTCTCTGTTTACATTCTAAAGCTGAGTACTATTCATCGAATAGTTTACTTTCTCATTTAGGTATCCGATATGTAGTACTTTACATTTATCCACATTGAAACTCATTTGCCAAATTTGGGCCCAAACAAAGAACCACAAAAACCCCACTGAGACCTAGCATATTCTCTACTTTCTAGATATCACATAAGGATGTTTTTGGGAACGGTAATTCATTCAAATTATTTGATCGCCCACCTTCAGGTGAACTGGACGTCCCCATGGTTTTCTTATTCTTTATGCAATCGTGACTCATGCTCATTATTCAGGTACATTAGGACAGTAGGATAAATCGGAGGCTAGCAAAGACCCATCAAGAACTTCACCTTCAATGTTGGCTGACAAGACTTTAACTCTCGGTTAGGCTACTGGTACTACTCTTAGACCAAGTTAATACTGACAGCTCCGATTTACCATCCTGACAACACATTTAGATCCAAATAGGTACGGGAGGATAGATACAAACATATTGCAGTAATCTTAAGCTTGATGTTAATATAAGGAACATTTTACCGTTTACAACTCTTAACATTGGTACCGTATGGTCCGTATCTAATTATCTCTATACCATTAACCTGGGACCAATCCATTACCATACTGGGACAGTCTCTTAACCTATGAGTAGGACTCGAATATTGCTGTCTGTATCCACCCCATTCCTCTCAGTATTATACATCCCAATTCTGCTAGATACCGGTATCGGCCAGGCTTGCCTGTAGGTTTCTTCGGCCTACCGTATCCTGGGGTATAGGGGGTAATCATACGTCTTCCTGCAGTCCTTGAACCCTCGTACAGTACACGAGTTCAGCATCCTGCACTCAGCCAAGGGGAGGGGTGAATCTCCGATTCTCCGCCATCAGCAATTCAGCATCACATCGACTCCGTCCCAAACTGGTTCCCTCTGAATGGAGGGAAAGGAAGCCTAAGTCCGGAGAAGAAGCGGGGAATGATGACAGAGACTGGTGGGTAGGTAGGTGTCTCTCTCGTAGGCCTGGGGTCACGACAGTGAGGGGCCGAGGGCCAGTGCCAGGGATCCCGCCAAAAAAGGGGAGGGTGACCACAAAGGGTGGCGTCGCTTGGGTAGAAATTGGCGGTCTTTTTACACGAAGGGGCATTACTCTAAATTCGAAAAGGAAGGATTTTTACAGGGAATAACAAAAGGGGTGAAAGGAAAATTAGGCTTGAAAGTATTTTAGATAGATTTGAGAATATTAGTTCTCCGCCTGATCTAGGCTAATTCCCTCTTTACATAGACAAGGGTTACTTAACCCTTCTTAACCCGTTGAGACCCAGCGTCGCACGTGTTGCGTCGGCAGTCTTTGATCACCAACTCCCAGCGACGCATCACGTGCGTCCGACATATAAAAAACACTTACGTGGCTCGTAAGGTAGGAAATGGCGGGAGAATAGGAGGGGGAAGTACCGTAGTGTGTGGGGGAGCCGGGCCAGTAGGTGTGAGCGGGCCGAGATAGCCGCGCGGCTGGTGGTGGTGGGCTTAGTGGGGATAGTTTACACCCCTAGTTTACCGCCACTTTGAACCTTCATTACTCCGGTCGTATGGGAGCTAGAGGCTTGAGATTTATGTGAGATACTCCTTAGGATGTATGCCGTACAATGCCATACTCAGTTTTTACCCTAGTGCTCCCGGGCGGGTGGTCATGAGGGGGAGACGAACTATTGAACCCCCCCCCCCCCGCCCCCCAAATGACCGAAATGAGTTTTTTTTATTTGTGTGTTCATTTCTCACCATTCTCTTCCATTTTGGCTCAACAAATTTTTTTGAAGCTCCCCCCCCAACCCCCCACCGGCCCCCCCCCTCCCCAAAAAAAAAATGTCAGAGGTGATTTTTTTTTTTTTTTTTTTTTCATTTCTCATCCTTGTCTTCCATTTTAGCAAACAAAAAAAATAAGTGAAAATGGCTTGGGACTGGGGTGAACAAAATATTATAACTAGCCGGGGCTCAACGGGTTAAACGATACATTTCCCTTAACACCTTACGAGCGGCCTATGCGGTTTATTTATGTGTACCGCACAGCGGGGTGTTTTTAGCCAAAATAGGGCTGTTTACGTGATCATTTTCATGCCTAAATAAGACCCAGAACGTAAAACAAGTACCTATCCCTGAAAGGGCATAAACAGAGCTTTCGAATGACACCATAACGATCCTTGTATGATGGATAGTTTTCTTGCAATAACCGTGCAACGCGAGTGCAAAAAGCAGGTAATTCGGTACTTTCAGTACATAATTGAGTATGTAGCGAGTGAGAGAGGGAGGAGGGAGCTGAGATTTGTGTCAGTAGGTTCGCCGCGGTGGTCTGGAGCAGTCATACGCTCGCTAGTCTCCTGCCACCACTTGTCTCTCTCTCTCAGCCACATTACGTGCTGAAATTGCCACTCGAGTTATGTCGAGCGCCGCCACATAGTCCAGCTTTATTTAACTCGACTTATGTTGCTCGCCGCTAAATAAGGGTTAAATATAGGGAAGAGTGAATGAAGGGGAAAAAGTCTTACAGTTAAGTCAAACCTTACAACATATACCAAAAGGGAAAGTACAATTTCTTCCCGTTACACAGCTCTACCTTTTCTTTGAAGACTTTTTACCTCATTCACTCTTTCATCAACATAAACATTATACAGTTACCAATTAATCCAGCCTTAACTTATTACAGCAGAATTTCTGATCCGCCTGGCATCTTACCATGCCCAGAGCTCGCAGTCTATACCCAACGTCTTAGAATCTGACACATCATTACTGTACTGTACTCTGCCTGTGGGGCGTCCCTTCCTTCATCAACAAATCACTATACCACTATAAAGTGTCCCTCCTTTTCAGGAGAGTGCCAACCAGGCACTATCTTGTCCCCGTAGAGACAGCCTCTCTCCACCCCTTTATTGCTTGGAAAACCCCAGGAGACCAGACTAGAGAGCAGCGTGGACACCCTTCACACTCTGTGCGCTGGCTGAGCCTCGGGACGAAAGGAGTATAACCCCAGTCAACCATAAAGGTACTCAGAGCCAACAGCACGTCCTGATGGGAACGCCACCACCCTAGTCCCAATCACCTGTATGACGTTCTACATAACCTAGGCACCTACGTCTCTTAAAGTTTCGCTGCACGGGGGTTTGACCGGAAAGATTAATTAACCATGCGGGGGCCACAGGGGAGTACACAACAAGATGACCACAATAGGGACTCTACTGTACACTCTAACAAGATTCTATATGACGCCGGGCCGACTGACGGGCTCTGGGTGCTAAAATCTCAGGTTGATAGTCTTCCTCAACCGGCATTTCAACTTGCTCTACCTGCCAATACTCCTCACCCACGAACGGTTTCACTTTCTCAGCGGCCCTTTTCATAAACACACCCGTATAGGGATTTACTAGCTTATACGCAGCCCCGTCTCGGACTACTTCCGTAACCCTAAAGGGACCCACCCACTTTGCGTTCAACTTTTGGCTAGTCCCTGATAGTGGATTCTCGTTCCTGATCCATACCATGTCGTCCACATTGACCTTTTTATTCCGGCGGTTCCGATTAGCCACGTCTCTAAACTTCCTGGCCATGGTCAGTGAGGTCTGTTCCAGGACCTCTTTCGCGACGGACATAGCCTCTTGGCATTCCTCATTCCTCCTGACTAAAACGTCTTGCACCTCGTGCCTTGGTTCTGGATCAGGATTCTCCATCTTGGACAGGAAAGAAGGATAATTGATAGACAACTAATAACCGGAAAACACTAACCACCGCTATCTCAACTTTGCGGTTCCTTCACAGTCACTGTGATTCTTGCTGGTATCTGCTGCACTTAAAGATTCCCTGAAATATTACACTAACCATATTGAAATGTGGTAGCATGGCCAATACTGTTTGTGGTAACTATTTCACGGGTTGGTAGCGTGAAAAAGGACAACTGCAATGCACTGTTTCTAAACACCCGAGTGAAAGTGTAAGAGCCAGTACTGTACAGTCTCTTCTACAGGGGGGGGGGGGGGTACGGGATTAATTCAGGAGCCCTGAACGGAACAGGAGCATGTCAAACCATGGACTCCTAAAGAAATCCCACCGCTGCCACCACTGTAACGGGTGGGGTTGGGGTATCTCTCTTTCCTCACTTCCCTTCTGCTGCGAACAAGAGAGAGAGGGTAAGACAGAAAAAGATAGATTAAGCTGCGATGGTGGAAAATAGGTACTCAAGGGTAGAAAGGAAGAGATGACGACAAACCCGTTATTGCATTCTAATTAACGAGAGGACAACCCTGTTTGGTTGACCCACATCCAACATCCTTCGAGGAAGGGGAAAGGCTGCAACTCCGACACGATGATAAGACCAAAGAACCACAAAAACCCCACTGAGACCTAGCATATTCTCTACTTTCTAGATATCACATAAGGATGTTTTTGGGAACGGTAATTCATTCAAATTATTTGATCGCCCACCTTCAGGTGAACTGGCCGTCCCCATGGTTTTCTTATTCTTTATGCAATCGTGACTCATGCTCATTATTCAGGTACATTAGGACAGTAGGATAAATCGGAGGCTAGCAAAGACCCATCAAGAACTTCACCTTCAATGTTGGTTGACAAGACTTTAACTCTCGGTTAGGCTACTGGTACTACTCTTAGACCAATTTAATACTGACAGCTCCGATTTGCCATCCTGACAACACATTTAGATCCAAATAGGTACGGGAGGATAGATACAAACATATTGCAGTAATCTTAAGCTTGATGTTAATATAAGGAACATTTTACCGTTTACAACTCTTAACATTGGTACCGTATGGTCCGTATCTAATTATCTCTATACCATTAACCTGGGACCAATCCATTACCATACTGGGACAGTCTCTTAACCTATGAGTAGGACTCTAATATTGCTGTCTGTATCCACCCCATTCCTCTCAGTATTATACATCCCAATTCCGCTAGATACCGGTATCGGCCAGGCTTGCCTGTAGGTTTCTTCGGCCTACCGTATCCTGGGGTATAGGGGGTAATCATACGTCTTCCTGCAGTCCTTGAACCCTCGTACAGTACACGAGTTCAGCATCCTACACTCAGCCAAGGGGAGGGGTGAATCTCCGATTCTCCGCCATCAGCAATTCAGCATCACATCGACTCCGTCTCAAACTGGTTCCCTCTGAATGGAGGGAAAGGAAGCCTAAGTACGGAGAAGAAGCGGGGAATGATGACAGAGACTGGGGGGTAGGTAGGTGTCTCTCTCGTAGGCCTGGGGTCACGACAGTGAGGGGCCGAGGGCCAGTGCCAGGGATCCCGCCAAAAAAGGGGAGGGTAACCACAAAGGGTGGCGTCGCTTGGGTAGAAATTGGCGGTCTTTTTACACGAGGGGGCATTACTCTAAATTCGAAAAGGAAGGATTTTTACAGGGAATAACAAAAGGGGTGAAAGGAAAATTAGGCTTGAAAGTATTTTAGATAGATTTGATAATATTAGTTCTCCTCCTGATCTAGACTAATTCCCTCTTTACATAGACAAGGGTTACTTAACCCTTCTTAAACGATACATTTCCCTTAAATATAGGGAAGAGTGAATGAAGGGGAAAAAGTCTTACAGTTAAGTCAAACCTTACAACATATACCAAAAGGGAAAGTACAATTTCTTCCTGTTACAATATGCTCAAAATAGAGTTAATGAGATACAGTCATTAGTCCCCGGCGCTCATTTTCGTTATGTGTCCACAGAGGACAACCCCAGTGATCTAGTCACCAGAGGGATTTCATTTGTGTCCTTAGTTGCTTCTTCGCTTTGGTGGGGAGGGCCCACATGGCTACCTCACCAAATGCTATGGCCTGATCATGGCCCAATAGGGGGCTCAATAGGAGGGGACACCACTGTGGGTTGTAACACGAGTCAAGAAGGAACCCTGTCATTGCCAGTACCGGTTGCCCCTACTGCTATATTGAATTGGGACCGGTATGGCTCATATATGAAGTCATGACATGTAATGGCATGGGTCCTTAGGTTTATTAAGACTCTTAGATAGAAGACACAAGGGAACTATCAGGCAAAACCGGCATACTTGACGGTGCCGGAATTAAGAGCAGCAGAGTCAGCCATGATTAAGGTAGCTCAGAGAGAAGCTTACTCTGAGGAACACCACTATTTGTCAAAAGGACAGGGCACACCAAGCAATATAGTGAAGCAGTTAGGCCTCTATATGGAGGGAGGCATGATATGCTGTAGAGGTAGGCTACACTTGTCAGCTTTACATGATAGCGCCAAGTACCCTATCCTTATCCCTAATAAACATCGTATAGCCACTCTCCTTAGTAATTACTGCCACAACGTGTGTAACCATAGTGGTGTTAGTTATGTTGTAAATTACATAAGGCAAAGATGGTGG
Organism: Paralithodes platypus; assembly: GCA_032716605.1. Taxonomy (NCBI): domain Eukaryota; kingdom Metazoa; phylum Arthropoda; class Malacostraca; order Decapoda; family Lithodidae; genus Paralithodes; species Paralithodes platypus. The sequence goes on from CM064579.1 coordinate 30,540,533, forward strand.
ATCCCCAAGATTAGACAGGTAGTAAAGAAAGCCTTAAGGGATGTATCATCTGCAAGAGATTGCAAGGTACATCATACCGTGCTGTACAGGCCCCTCCATTGCCGGAGTTTAGGGTTCAGGAAGTGAGTCCTTTCCAGGTAACGGGGGTTGACTACACAGGTGCCTTGCCAGTAAAAGAGAAGGGGGGTACTGTAAGTAAATTATATGTAGTCTTATTCACCTGTGCAGTTACTAGAGCGGTCCATGTAGAGACGGTGTCTAACCTCTCCTGCGAATCATTTTTGCATGCGTTCCATAGGTTTAGTAGCAGGAGGGGTTACCCTGAGATTATGATGAGTGATAATGCCACCACATTTGTTAGCGGAGCCAGTATATTACGGGAGTTGATGGATGATGCAAGGTTAAAAGGTACTCTAGCGGAATTCAAGTGCGAGTGGCGGTTTATACCGGCCAGGGCGCCATGGTTCGGTGCCATATGGGAACGGGTCATTGGCATCCTAAAGGCTGGCTTGAAGAAGGTACTGGGTCGAGCATTGGTTACCACAGAGGAACTGAATACGGTATTACTGGAGCTCGAGGCCACAGTCAATGATCGCCCGCTTGGCTACACCTACAGTGATCTTGAAGACCCTCTACCCATCACTCCTTCACAACTGGTTCATGGGAGGCAGATCAGAAGCTTTCCAAGGCAAGAAGTCACGGATGAAGATCTCAAGGACACGACGTGGCGTAACAACGATTCCGCCCCCTCCCTGGGGGCATGGGTCCTTGGAGCGGCTTCGGTCGCGCCGGGAATTTCCACACCTCTTACACCACACACACACATCACACAGTTTTTCCTACACCGAGAAATGACTCTCCGGCTGTCATTTCTCGAAGACTTCTTCTAGCCGGAGACATTGAGAGCAACCCAGGACCCACGTTCACATACATATGTCCAACTTGCTCAAAACCCATCACTTCGAGTCGCCATACTAAGGGTTCAGTTCTCTGCAATTCATGCGGGAACTGGACCCACTTCACCTGCACAACACTTGCCTCCAAGAAACACTACACAAACACCTGGACCTGTTCCTCATGCCCCTCCCTCTCCCAGTCAAATCCCTCACCTAAAACCCGTCCACCTCTCCTCCCCAACCCACCTAACCTTCCCATATCATCCACTCCCCCCCCTAAAACCCGTCCACCTCTCCTCCCTAACCCACCTAACCTTCCCATACCATCCACATCCTCAACTCAACACACCACACCCCATCCTAATCCATTCCAACCCCCATCTCCTGCTCCCCAATCCCCACCCCCACCTCACCCAATCCCACCCCCCGGCCCCCCCCTCACCCCCACCCCCACCCCCCCCCACCCCACCCCATCCTCGTGCAGCAGCACCCAACATACATTGTGCACATAACATTAACATTCTTCAACTGAACATAGATGGCATCAACACAAAGAAACACAAACTCTCACACTTCATCAAACAACACAACATACACATTGCCATCTTACAAGAAACAAAACTCCGCACAACACAAAAAACACCCACATTTCATAATTTCACCACCATCAGACAAGACCGGGCTGTCGGCGGGGCGGTGGACTCATCACCCTGGTACACAAAGAAATATCATACATAGTAACCAGTGTACAAACCAAATCACTCCTCCCCCCAAATGATAACACAACAGAAATACAGTCAATTAAAATACGTACTGGCAACAACTCCAACATAACCATCATAAACACATACATCCCTCCCCAAACATCCCCTACAGTACCAAATGAATACAGACCACACTTACAACACATCACAAACACCCCACACACCCCACACATCATCCTGGGTGGTGACTTCAACGCCAAGACGTAGGCCTGGTTTGTCGACAACCCCGACACAGACAGAGGGCTGGTACTACAAAACCAAACCGATAACCTCATCATCCTTAACGACATCCATCAACATACCCATATTCCTCACCAAGCCCTCTATAACCCATCATCTCCAGACATCACCTTTTGCTCCCCAGAACTCGCCCCCACAACATCCTGGAGGGTGGTCAGAACCTTAGGCTCTGACCACCTCCCGATCATTATCACCACCAAAACCAGACTCACCCCAGCTAGCCACAAACACACATACACCAATTATAAAAGAGCTAACTGGGAAGCATTCACAAATGAGACAGAACAACACTTCACAACTCTAAACAGTACACCCATCACTAACATCAACAATGCTGTACACATACTCAATAAAACTATCCAAAACGCTGACAAGAAACACATTCCAAGAGGTAACAGAAAAAGACACAACCCCAACTTCACACCAGAAATTCAAAACCTCATCAGACAACGCGACATACTGAAACACTCCCCAGCACCCCACACACAAGACATCACACAACAAATTCAAGCACTCAACACCCAAACTAACAACAAAATACAAGAACAACAAAAACTAAATTGGAATAACTTCCTACAAACACTTGATCACAAAACAAACCCCAAAAAACTCTACAAAACACTAAACAGCATCACACTTTCCAACAGCAACACAACACAATCACATGCTGCAATCACAACAACAGACTCTACTCCTTCATGTAAACAACAGCAAACACTCTCATCAATCACTTTTCACATGTCAGCCACCTAAAACCTCACAAAGATGACCGACGTGTCATCCGACGTAAGAGACAATTCCCCACAGACCCTGACTATACACCCTTCACCAATCACCAGACAAAGCATATCATCAACAATCTCAAGCACTCACCCGCCTGTGGCCTAGACAACATAAGCAACATACACCTCAGACACCTGGGACCACAAGGCATACAAGCACTCACTAACATATCAAACTACAGCTATTCACACAACACAATACCAGACATTTGGAAGCATGGTATCATCATCACATTCCCCAAACCCAACAAAGACCCCCCGCTACCCTCCTCGCACCGCCCCATCACACTCCTTTGCTCCCCCTCCAAAGTCATGGAACGCCTAGTATTACAACTAATTACACCTGACCTACCCCTAGCTCCAACACAACATGGCTTTAGGCCACTGCACTCCACAAACACTCTTCTCACAGACCTTACACAAAGAGCTTTCGACGGCATCAACTCAGCTAGACCACCACACAGATCACTATTAGCCACACTCGACATTAGTAAAGCCTTCGATGCCATCCCCCGCCACAACCTAACAAACAAAATCTACAACACAAACATGCACAACAACACAAAACGGTGGCTGGCCAACTTCCTAGCAGGCAGATGTGCACACGTATCTTTTGCCGGTCAGTCATCTAAAATCAGAAACTTTCCAAACGGAGTCCCACAAGGATCCGTCCTATCGCCCGCACTCTTCAATCTGTACATGCACGATATAACTACACCCAATACGCCCCAAATAAACTTAGCCTCCTATGCAGATGACATAACACTCACATGCACACACCATGACCCAAAAAGAGCAACAGATCTCCTTCAACCCTATCTCAACACACTACATGGCTGGTGCACTACAAACAGACTTAATCTAGCCCCAGCCAAATCCACCGCAACCCTGCTCACAAGTTGGACAGGAGAACACGAATACATCCCTCAACTCACCATAAACAACACACCCCTAACACATACACACACACCCAAAATCCTAGGAGTAACATATGATACTCATATGACATTCAAACAGCACACCACAAACATTAAAAAGAAACTGACACCCAGACTTAACGCCCTCAGGTCACTTGCTCACACAAAATTTGGACACAACAAAGAAACTACCACCACAGTATATAAACAATACATAAGATCAGTGATGGAATACGCAAGCCCAGCCTGGGCTTCTAACCTAGCTGAAACACATCATAAGACCTTACAGACTATTCAAAACAAAGCCCTGAAGATCATTACAGGCTGCACAGCTACTGCACCCACAGATCACCTACATCAAGAAACCAAAATCCTCAAAGTCAAAGACCATCTGGACATGAGAGGCACTCAATTCCTGGCAGCAGCCTCCACGAACCAAGACCACCCACTAAACTAAATGGCAACACACCCACAGACACCAAGAAATATCAAAACAACACCCAGCACACGGTATCACACACAATTATTGTCCTCTCTCCCTCCCTGCCCACCCCGAACCAACTTCCAGAAGCACATCCATACTCATATCTCTCACCGATCCATCCACTCACTCACAGACAACACGCAGCTGCATGCACGACCTCCCGAAATCCATCCTTCCGAATCCTCCCTTCCTCGCGAGGACAGAGTCCACCTGGCCAGGCTGAGATGCGGACACCATCCAGCTCTCCTGAGCTATCAGAAGAGACTGGATGACTCCGTTGTCGACGCCTGCCCGGGATGTAACACAGCACCCCATACCATTAAACACATCATAGAAGACTGCATTTCACACAACCACTTACGCCAACAACACAATCTACACTCAATGAGAGCTCTGTGGGAAAGCCCGATCGTGGCCATGGCCTTTCTCAGGGACTCGGGGCTGTTCGGCCAGGCAGCTTAGGGAACAACAACAACAACAACAACAACGATTCCGTCAACCAACGCTTCCAATATGTAACAAAACTCTCACATGACCTGTGGAGAAGGTGGAGCACTGATTATTTAATATCACTCAGGGAGCAACATCGTCACTTAATGGTAAAAAGAGGGATAGCATCGCCACAAGTTGGGGACGTCGTTCTAGTACATGATGACGGCCCCCGACTTTTTTGGCGTATAGGTCGGATAATGAAACTTCTTCGTGGTCCTGACTACGAATGTAGGGTAGTTCAGGTAAAAACAGGAGCCGGTTTGACCACCAGACCGGTGGTTAAGCTATACCCACTAGAGATAGATTTAGAGGTAGTGGATGGCGACAGCAAGCCGAACTCTGATAATATCCTTCCTGCTACTGGAGCGGACCGAGGTGATACCCCTCAGAGGCCGTCACGTCGGGCTGCTTTGGGTTCCTCCCAGTTGTGGCGATCCATGATCGGGACGGGACAATTGTAAATACTTTGTATATAACTAGTGGCGGAGTATGTCGTGAATCCTAGCTGGTATATATACCGTAGTTTGAATTTCCCGGGTTCACGACAGCTGGTTCCTTTTTGTTTATACACATTACTTTATTTATCTTTGTGGATAAATATTACTGTGGTTGCACCAATTATATCTTAGTTTATTTTCCCTTATTATTTAATCACGGGGGACGATATAGAACCCTTAAATATATTTTATATTGTCACGATAAAAGGGAATCTCAGACACACTTCACACAGACTTCACCCCGGCAAGACAGACCGCCAGCTGCTGCCACATAACAACAAAACTTCCCTGATATTTGCCTCCCGACATGTCCATCACCTAAGCTACACTCTTTGCATCACAGCTAAGTTCCTCTAATACTAGAAGTACCGGTACTTCATAGATATTACTGGGACTACCACAGATAACCTACACATACATGTTTACAAGTAAGTCAAACGCCGACCCGGTATCATTTTTATAGCCTAGGCCAATTCATCTTTCCAGGTTTAATTATTTAATTTATATCCGTTTCTCCTCTACCCCCTAGGAATAATAAACAAGATACAGTCGTCATACCTCTTCTCACGGTCATGGCGATGGTGTGGCTATGCGGTAGAAAGGCGCCTGGACATATGATGTTTATGGTGGTTGTTTCCTTGTGGCTTGGAGGTGTGGTGGGGTATTAGGGGTAGTCCTTCTTAGTTTCTTCATCATGGTGGTGGTATGGTTGAAAGGTAGAAAGATGCCTGAACATATGATGTTTATGGTGGTTGTTTCCTTGTGGCTTGGAGGTGTGGTGGGCACAGAGGAAAAATGCTTGGTGGCGGTGGGCAGAGAGAAAAATGCTTGGTGGTGATGAATGTTGGACGAGTTGTCTTTCTCGTTATTTTAATTATTATAATTATTATTATTATTATTATTATTATTATAATTATTATTATTATTATTATTATTATTAAGGTAAAAAGGCCACCAGCCAATCAATGCGCTCCTTTTAACCTTCCCTTTAAACCAGCTGAGTTTGGCATTCCGGGCTCGCCATGTAAACATGCCACGCCCTCCCGGCCGACCAATCAGAAGCCTCCGTTTTCGGAGCTGACGGCTACGTGTACCACCTCGCATTTAAACTCGCTCTCGCTCTCTTCACAGGCCGTTTCCTCTGGTTGCAATGGGTCTAATGCATTAGTGCCAGGCCTATACTCCCGTAAGCCACTAACAAATGTTCGCAACCAGCTTCCAGGAACGTATTATGGAGAGAGAAGAGTGGAGGCAAAGGGTAGGAATATTCAAGTCGAGCGGCCAGAACGTGGCACGGCCGAGCGGATGGCTCAGCCAATCACAGCGCCGGAGAGCGGGAGGCGGGACTATATCAAGGGGGTGGGAGAGGCTGCCGGGTTCATTCACCTCTCGGGCTCCACTGGGTTAGCTTATTGCAACCCACATTCTCTCTCTCGCTTGGGCACTCAAGGGAACTCGGATCCACTTATTCCAGCATCCCAGCCCTCATCACTTGTTCCAGTAAAGTCCACCTTGGGCCTAGCATCGCTCTCCCCTACTAGGCAGATACACCTTCAGTATCCAGGCGCCTGTCGTCACATCGCTGGCTTGCATACCTACAGCCAAGCGGTTCAAGAGGGACGACAGAAAGTAGGTGGGAGCGAAGATTTCCAGTTGAGCTATTGGCCAGCTCTGAGGTGGTGAAAGAAAGAGAGAAAATGCTTGACTAACTCAGTGGTTCCATAAATAATAATTGATGTGTTCTTATAGGACAAACTAAAGAGAAAGATACTAGACTTATGTACCTAAATAAAATGATGATGTGTTAATAGGATAATAGTTATTCTTGATAGAGAAGGCTCCATATGCCGATTAGCTATCAATAGTATAGGATCTGGTAGGACAGCAAATAGATATTAAAGTTATTGTAAGAGGGGATAATTCTTAAATAGATAAGCAAATAAGGCTCAGGGAAAATAAAGAATAGTTGCAATTAGATTAGCTTTAGTTTGAGAAACAGGTAGGGAGGACACTAGTCCGTATGATCTATGAAATATTTGTTATCAAGGAAATATTATCAATTATATTGTTTGAAGGAATATTTGGTCAGTTTCATGGTAAACGTTACGAGCATTAAGTATGGCAGTATATTGGGGTCACCTGCTCCACGGAGCCTACCTACCTCCGCGGAAGGTCCAAGGCCACCTAGAGATTCTAGAGATTAACTATGAAATTTTTATATTTACGTCAATTACTCAGTTTTAATACATAATGTTTTAAAAAATACACGGCATCATATTTTCGGGCATTATAGTAGCAAAGGTTGCTAATAATAAATATATAATAATGGTGAAAATAGTACGTCGTGCTCAGAGTTGCCAAGTCCGCGACTTTGTCGCACAATTGGGCGAGTTTTGGAGAGGATGTGCGACAAATTTTGAGGGGTTGCGCCTTGCGACTTTTTGGGCGACTTTGACTAGAATGTGTGACTTTTTGAGCGATTTTTGTATATTTCGTATTTTCGGCATACAAATCAGTATTTTAGTTTACATTTTCATTAATTAATTATATATAAATGCGCCAATGGTATCAAAATCATATCTATCTAATAAACATGAAATATAGCCTACCATGATGAGGATGAAAATAGGTAGCCTACATAAACTACCTGCTAGCCGTGAGGCAGGGGACTATAGTCGAACAGGGGAAACTAATTTTTTTGTGCTATGTGGAATTGGTCGATATTGGCTTGTTCTCTGATCTGGCTTCTTAAGACCATGGGGGGGACTATACAGCAATTAGCATGCACCCGTTAAAGGTTGGGGGGACTTAGGGAGGGTCCAGAATTCATATTAATTTACAACAATCCTAAATCCTACTTCAACGAGGGAGAGAGAGAGTTACAAAGTATAGTTAATATCTCAATGACCTCGCTGGTCCATTTCGGGAGATGCTCGAAGTGGAAGGAGAGCTCGAGATTGCTTAGTGCAGCAGAGAGAGAAAAATAAGAACATACGAAAACGGGAGTTTGCAGAGAGCCTATTGTACCATCATGACAGATCCCTTTCACTCCAAACCCATCTCGAGAGAGAGAGAGATTGAATAGGCTACATTTCGTTTTAGAAAATATATAAATATAGGTAGGCCGATAGGTTAAGATTTCAGATTCCAAGAAATCTGAGGTGCCTTGCCTAGCCTAGATTATACCTTGTCAAATCTTATTCTATACAAGCTAACCAAGATAACCTCTTGTAGACCTAGGCCTATACACCTAAATAAAGCTCTTCTGTACTAAAATGGGAGGATTAAGTATGTTTTAGATCATAATAGGCTAGGCCTAAAGTGAATCTGAGAGTCATTCACCAAATCTTTGTTTACATTTCGATGACTGCAGACGACGAAACCGAAACGGCGTACAATTTGCTATTTTCACCACTATTATATATTTATTATTAGCAACCTATGCTACTTTAATCAACGAAAATATGATATTGTATTTTTCTAAACCTGTTTATGTATTAAAACCGAATAATTAACGTTAATATCCAAATTTCACAGTCAATCTCTAAAATTACGTGGACCTTGGACCCTCCGCGGAAGTATATCCATACAAAACTGACCTAGACTCACTGAGAAAGAAACTGTCCTATCTGGGTAATCCCTTTACAGAAGACAGCGAAGAACTCCTGACGTGTCTGTCTACAAAAGATGTTGCAAGTGCTGAAGTAATCAACACTGTGGTGAATGCCAAAGAGATGGGTAAAGCACAATACCTAAACTTTCTTGATGAAAGACTGTAGCAAAGGACAAAGCTACTGTCACACTCGATGAAGCTGAATAGAGTTACCTTGTTCAGAAATCAGAATAGGTCTGCACAGAAGACCAAGGATCTGAAGCTGAAGACAGCTAAAACCAACTGTGCTTTGTTTGCAAGACTCTACATTGGGTGTCAGGCTAGGGAAGGTGATCTTGATGAATTCTTTGAGCATGAGAACCAGTCATTTCCTCCGTCAATATCAGATTCTGGAGATCTGCGTCATGGCAACAAATCTGATCTTCTACAGAGCTTTGCGCAAGGTCTTCACCCAGTCCTCACTGAGCCACAAGTATCAGCTGTTGTCATTGATGGTGCTGCACTTGTGCACATTCTGAAACCATGCCAAGCCCAGACCTTCCAAGAGTACAGTGACTCTGTTTTTGTGCCACACATCCTCATGTGCCTGGCTACTGTTGATCGTGTTGACGTTGTCTGGGACTGTTACCGTGATGACAGTCTGAAGTCTTCAGTGAGGAAAAAGCGAGGATCTAGCATCAGAAGAGTGAAAGGATTAATGAATCACACAGACATTATGATCAGGACATCAGACACTGATGTAGTCTTGCTAGCAACTGCTCACTACCATTCACTCAAGCTGGACAAACTGTGGCTTGCATTTGGTGCTGGAGCACACTTTCGCTTTCTACCTATTCATGACTATACCAGCACCCTAGGGCCAGAGAGAGCAACAGTATCTCTGATGTTTCATGCAATCACTTGTTGTGACACGGTTTCTTTCTTTGGCAGTGTTGGAAAGATGGTGTGGATGTCAGATCAAGATATCACACAGATTTTCCTCAAGTTGTTGTCACCACCAGAGAAATTCAAGGAGGTTTTCCCACAGGTTGAATGGTTTGTCTCACTGCTATATGAAAAAACAAGTATCTACAACAGGGTGAACGACACCAGGAAACACCTCTTCACAAAGAAAGGGCGCATGCTGGAAACAATCCCACCAACTCAGGCTGCCCTTCTTGAGCACACAAAACGTGCTATTTTCCAAGCACTGATCTGGAAAGAGGCCATAATCCTGCAGCCAGAGATGCCAGATCCAACAAACTGGGGCTGGGACAGAAAAGATCGCATGTGCATGCCTGTTTGGACAACACTTCCTGAAGCATCCAAGATTTGTGAAGAACTGGTGAAGTGTAGCTGTAATTGGGAAAAGAAAGGTTGCACAGGCCGTTGTAGCTGTGTCAAAGCGGGTCTTCCCTGCCCTGCCCTATGTTCATGTGATGGGAAATGCCAGCGAGACTGAATTATTTTTTATTTTCCAAGTTCATATATTCCTTTTTAATGTGGTGTACAATTTGATTTTTGCATTTATGATGGGTGTCTGTTTTTAAAGACAGTCATGGATATGCTTTGTTGCCTTCATATCTAGGAGATTATTACACATGTGTGTCATACGTTTCTACGTTCTTAGACAAGTGGGAGAAACTAGACTGTATCGGTTTGTAAATAATAAGATTGTGCTAACTTCTGCATCCTCATTCATAAATGCACATATGATCAGAGGGGGTGGGAAAGAGATATATGTATATATTGTTACAAATGTCATCACAATGTTTCCAGACTTTGTTTTAAAATAATGTAGAATTATTTTCTTGAAATAAAACAGAAAACATCTTATCAGCACAGTTTTGTTTGTTCACAACCTCAAATAGAATGTGAATGTTTGCACATTTAAGAAAACGCTCTTGTTATGAAGAGAAAGAGTGCTCATTGCAGTGGTGCTTTTATTGGTCAGAGTCATGTCCATCCAGATTTCATAAACATGGCATTAGCAAGCATAAATGTTGCTGTAAAGGTTAAAATCCTCCTTGAATTACAGGAAATGGTTTTATTAGCATGCGTACCCTGTGAAAACGTCCTTTGAGGGTACACTTAGAAAACGACCCATATTTCACTTCACAGACCTCATAGGGGTTGCCCCCCAACAGTTTTTGAACCCACAGACATGCCTCTTTCACTGTGCAAAGTGCCATACTTTTTTGAAATTATGCATGATTCAGTCCCTATTCTGCAACTAACGCCCCCACTATAACAACTTCTCCCCTGCTTGAGAGAGGAATTAGTAGGTGGACAGAACACTGGTCCGTGCTACCTCTTAATTTCTCTACCCTCCAGGCTTAGGCCAAAGTTAGCATCAGCACACTGGTCCGCGTGCAACCTGAAGCCCAAGTATAGGAGTTGTTAGACTACCAGTACACAGGTCTATGTGCTCTAGCAACGTTTTGAGCCCTCCCCCTAACTCTCTACACCTGGACGGACGGAGCCTGCCCACCCTGTGTCGAGACCTGCTGGAGGAGAGCGACCCCACCCACCTTGATGTTGCAGCCACTATAAGGACGATCCTGAGGACGATCCGTAGATGTTGGACCACTGTACCAGAACGAAGAACCTATCTTGCTGAAGGCTGCACAGACAGACCTCCCTTCTCACTTGTTAGGACTCTATAGACGAGGATACAAAACACCCAAATCTATCGTTGTCAAGTAGAGTATTTTTGTGTGTGAACTCTTTGTGAGACCACATATGATAATATTAGACTTTAGAGCTGCACACACCCATACAGTGATACACATAAAATCAACCCCAGTGACACTATCTTTCCACGCCGAGTGATCCAGTGTATTGTGATTTATTTTCTTGTATTTCATGTGCCATTTCATGCTTAAATTCGTTCAAGAAGTGCTAACATGATTTGATCCTATCTACTGTATGTGCGAAGACTTCTGAAAGTGCGCTGTTTAGGATAACATAATATCCGTGATAACAAGAAATAGGGTGGTCAGTATTGAAGTGGAAAAGTCTTTGCATGACAGTGTGGTAATCCCGACACTGACTTACGGAAGCGAAGCATGGACGTTGGTGGAGAAACTCAGACCAAGAGTGAGAGGGGTGGAAATAAGTTACTTGAGAAGTGCGTGCAGAGTTACATGGAGGGATAGACAGACAAATGAGTAAGTAAGAATGAGGTGTGGTGTGGAGGTATTTGTGCTGGAAAGTGTGAAAAGGAACACCTTGAGATGGTTATGCCATATGGAACGTATGGGAAGCGAGAGAATGACTAAGAGGGTGTATGAGAGCGAGGTGGAAGGACAGAGAGGGAGACGTAAACCGAAAGAGAGGTGGAAGGATGGAGTGAAGAAGTATATGGATGAAGGCAGTGCTGGTTGGGAGGAGGGGCGTCGACTGACTGGGAACAGAGGTGCATGGTGGCGTTTCGTTCGTGGCCACACCTTCGGGGATCACGGCGTCAGGCAATAGATAGATAGATAGATAGGTAAACTCTAAATTCAAAGAGACATTCAGTGATTCATTCTATATTTATTATGTGCATAACTTATTGCTATTTCAAAGGAGCAGTAACCACCTGCAGTCTTAACATTGTGATTCATCTCAGCTCCGGGGAATATTTATTTACATGTCAATTATTTTGTGTATGTTATTGGTATTATTTCATGTATGAACCATTAGCCAAATAATTAGACATTAATTTGCATGCTGTTACTTT